>CM038675.1:256437725-256782725 GCA_021605145.1 Aegilops bicornis | reverse complement strand
AGTAGCGGCGAGCGAAATGGGAGTATCCTAAACCGTGAAAACGGGGTTGTGGGAGAGCAATACAAGCGTTGTGCTGCTAGGCGAAGTGATTGAGTGCCGCACCCTAGATGGCTAAAGTCCAGTAGCCGAAAGCATCACTGGCTTACGCTCTGACCCGAGTAGCATGGGGCACGTGGAATCCCGTTTGAATCAGAAAGGACCACCTTGCAAGGCTAAATACTGCTGGGTGACCGATAGCGAAGTAGTACCATCAGGGAAAGGTGAAAAGAACCCCCAGTGGGTAGTGAAATAGAACGTGAAACCGTGTTGAGCTCCCAAGCAGTGGGAGGGGAAAGTGATCTCTGACTGCATGCCTATTGGTTAAGGGAATGGAACCCACCGGAGCCGTAGCGATAGCGAGTCTTAATAGGGCGATTGTCACTGCTTATGGACCTGAACTTGGGTGATCTATCCATGACCAGGATGAAGCTTGGATGAAACTAAGCAGAGGTTCGAACCGACTGATGTTGAAGAATCAGCGGATGAGTTGTGATTAGGGGTGAAATGCCACTCGAACCCAGAGCTAGCTGGTTCTCCATGAAATGCGTTGAGGCGCAGCAGTTGACTGGACATCTAGGGGTAAAGCACTGTTTCGGTGCGGGCTGCGCGAGCGGTACCAAATCGAGGCAAACTCTGAATACTAGATATGACCCAATAATAACAGGGGTCAAGATCGGCCAGTGAGACGATGGGGAATAAGCTTCATCGTCGAGAGAGAAACAGCCCGGATCACCAGCTAAGGCCGCTAAATGACCGCCAAAGGATAAAGGAGGTGGGGGTGCAAAGACAGCCAGGAGGTTTGCCTAGAAGCAACCACCCTTTAAAGAGTGCGTAATAGCTCACTGATCGAGCGCCCTTGCGCTGAAGATGAACGGGGATAAGCGATCTGCCGAAGCTGTGGGATGTCAAAATGCATCGGTAGGGGAGCATTCCGCCTTAGAGGGAAGCAACCGCAAAAGCGGGGGTCGACAAAGCGGAAGCGAGAATGTCGGCTTGAGTAACGAAAACTTTGGTGAGAATCCAATGCCCCGAAAACCCAAGGTTTCCTCCGCAAGGTTCGTCCATGGAGGGTGAGTCCGGGCCTAAGATCAGGCCGAAAGGCATAGTCGATGGACAATAGGTCAATATTCTTGTACTACCCCTTGTTGGTAAGGAGGGACGGAGGAGGCTAGGAAGATGGTTATAGGTTTAAGGACACAAGGTGACCCTACTTTTTTAGGGTAAGAAGGGGTAGAGAAAATGCCTCGAGCCGAGGTCGGAGTAACAAGCGCTGCAGCGCTGAAGTATGAGCCCCGTCGACTAGCGATTGCTTCTCCACGAGGCTCATACCAGGCGCTACGGCGCTGAAGTATGTAACTGATGCCATACTCCCAGGAAAAGCTCGAACGACCTTCAACAAAAGGGTACCTGTACCCGAAAATGACACAGGTGGGTAGGTAGAGAATACCTAGGGGCGCGAGACAACTCTCTCTAAGGAACTCGGCAAAATAGCCCCGTAACCACGGAGAAGGGTGCCCCTCACAAAAGCGGTCGTAGTGACCAGGCCCGCGATCGCTTACCAAAAACACAAGTCTCCATAAAGTCGTAAGACCATGTATGGGGGCTGGCCGCCCAAAGGCCGGAAGGTCAAGGAAGTTGGTGAACTGATGACGGGGAAGCCGGCATCAAGCCCGGTGAACGGCGGCCGTAACTATAACGGTCCTAAGGTAGCGAAATTCCTTGTCGGGTTAGTTCCGACCCGCACGAAAGGCGTAATGATCTGGGCACTGTCTCGGAGAGAGGCTCGGTGAAATAGACATGTCTATGAAGATGGGGACTACCTGCACCTGGACAGAAAGACCCTATCAAGCTTTACTGTTCGCCGGGATTGGCTTTGGCCCTTTCCTGCGCAGCTTAGGTGGAAGGCGAAGAACGCCCCCTTCTGGGGGGGCCCGAGCCATCAGTGAGATACCTGTGACGCCCGGATAATCAAGCTACAGTAAACCTTTGCTAATGATGCCACGTCACCTCGATTACTGTTGCTAAGCTCGTGTTAGTTCGAAAGCGATTCGAATTCAAATTTGGATTGTTAACAAACATCAAAACTTTCCAAACATCAAAACTAAATTGTTCGGTATGTGGCATAATTACATATACTAAAATTGGTAAAACTTTGAGTTTTGCTAAAACTAAAATATATTGGGAATAATAGAAAACGGTAAAGGAAAAATAAATGAAAGGAAAAAGACAAAACAACAAACAAAAGAAAGAAAGAGAAAAGCCCCCCGGGCCAACCAACCCAACAGACAGGCCCAGTTGGCCACTTCGGCCGGCCCACCCCGCACCTCCCCTGGCCTACATGGCCTCTATCCCCCGAACCCTAAACCGCTACCCACTCACCCCACTCCCTCCCCTGATTCCCCCTGGATCGGGATCGACCCCTCCACTCTCCCCTCACGCCTCGCTCCACTCGCTCCCTCCCGATCCGGATCGGGGCGCAACAGCGCCCCCTCGCCGCCGCTCCGCTAAGGCCGTCGCCCCTCCCGGACTCCTCCGCGCCCCTATTCTCACCTCCCTCGACTGGATCGGGGCAGAGCCCCGCTGCCCACCTCGGCGGGTGCCTCCCGTCCCCGCCACCAGGCTGACGCCCCTCGCCGAGTTCACCTCATCGCCGGACCATGCCGGCAGGGTGGTCCCGCCGCCAGATCAACCCGCCGCTGCCGCTCCAGCCGAGTCGCCCGCCCGACGCTTCTCCAACGCCGGGCAGCCGCCGACCACGACCACCATGACCCGTTCACGGCCTCCCCAAGCTCCTCTACTGCTCGCTGTGAGCCCCTCCTCCGTCTCCCGCTCGCCCCGTTATCGATCCACTGCCGTAGGATCCTGCTAGCGCTCGCCACCGGCCTCTTGCTCCCCCTGCACTCCGTCGTCGATCCGACTGCCGCGCCGACCACATCCGCCCCCTGGCCACTCGTCGCCGCTGTGCGTGCGCGCACATCCGCGCTCGGCTGCGCCCCGGCTCGCCGGCGCGCGCCCACGCCCCACCGCACGCCCCTGCTCTCCTCCACCCCGCCCCAGTTGCCGCTTGCCGGCCCTGGCCGAGGCCCCCCTGCTACGCAGGCATGCCTAGCCGAGGCCACGGCCTCACCCTCGATGGGCGCCAGCGCCCAACGACCGCCCGATAGCTCCCGGACCCGCCAGGCCCCCTGGGGCCTATGACAAAGGGGCCCCGCCCCCTAAACGTTTTATAAAGAAAAGGAATTAAAAAAATAAGTAATTAAAAAATAGTTGATTAAGAAATTACTTAATTAATTAACTTAATTAGATCTGTTAAATTAACCTAATCACTAATATAAATTAACTAGTCCTGTTAGTTAGCCTTAGTCCATGACAGGTGGGTCCCATTGGACCCACATGCCAGGTTTGAGTCTGGTGAGCCGGGTTTGACCGGCTGATGTCATGGTGATGTCATGCTGACGTCACCTTTCACTATTCTGAATAATATTCGATTTAAAATAATTAAGTAAATTCTAAAAATGATTAAATCTTTTAAAATTAATATAAAATAAACCGTAGCTCGGATGAAAATACTTTGTACATGAAAGTTGCTCAGAATGACGAGACGAATCCGAATACACAGCCCGTTCGTCCGCCACACATCCCTAGCATAGCAAACACGCAACTTTCCCCCTCCGGTTCATCTGCCCGAAAACGCGAAACACCGGGAATACTTTCCCGGATGTTTCCTTCACGGCATACCAGCTAGTACCGCGTTAGGTCACCTCTAGACCGCGCATTGCCATGTTACGCTTTGTGATGCTTTGCTTGCTCTGTTATTTATTGTGTGCCCCCTCTGTTACTTCTTTCCGGTAGACCCCGAGACTGCCGGCGACCCTAGTTCGACTACGGTGTTGACGATCCCTCCTTGCCAGAGCAACCAGGCAAGCCCCCCCCCCCCCTTGATCACCAGGTATCGCCTATTCCTTCTCTATACTGCTTGCATTAGAGTAGTGTAGCATGTTACTGCTTTTGGTTAATCCTATTATGATGCATAGCCTGTCATTGTTGCTACAGCTTGTTACCCTTACACCTTTATCCTCTTGCTTAGTATAGGATGCTAGTGTTCCATCAGTGGCCCTTCATTCTTGTCCGTCTGCCATGCTATACTATCGGGACGTGATCACTAGGGAGGTGATCACGGGTATATACTATATACTTTATATACATGATACATGTGGTGACTAAAGTCGGGTCAGCTCGTTGATTACCCGCAAGTGATTCTGATGAGGGGGCTGAAAGGACAGGTGGCTCCATCCCGGGAGAGGTGGGCCTGGGTTCCCGACAGCCCCCGACTGTTACTTTGTGGCGGAGCGACAGGGCAGGTTGAGACCACCTAGGAGAGAGGTGGGCTGGCCCTGGTCGGCACTCGCGGATACTTAACACGCTTAACGAGATCTTGGTATTTGATCTGAGTCTGGCCACTGGCCTATACGCACTAACCAACTACGCGGGAACAGTTATGGGCACTCGACATCGTGGTATCAGCCGAAGCATTTCATGACGTCAGCGAATGAGCGGCGCGCGCCGGATTGGACTGGAACGCCTGCTAGGCTAGGTCTGCTTCCAGCCACGTTCGCAACATGCAGGTGTGCTAAGGGCGATGGGCCCAGACCCCTGGGCGCTTAGGTTTAGACCGGCGTGCTGACCTCTCTGTTATGCCTAGGTGGGGCTGCGACGTGTTGATCTTGCGCGGCCTTGCATGACCCAGAAAAGTGTGTCCGGCCAAATGGGATCAAACGTGTTGGGTTATGTGGTGCACTCCTGCAGGGAAGTTAATCTATTTGAATAGCCATGATCTTCGGTAACAGGACGACGTGGAGTTGTACCTTTACCTTATGACAACTAGAACCGGATACTTAATAAAACACACCCTTCCAAGTGCCAGATACAACCCAGTGATCGCTTTCTAACAGGGCGACGAGGAGGGGATCACCTGGTAGGATTATGCTATGCGATGCTACTTGGAAGACTTCAGTCTACTCTCTTCTACATGCTGCAAGACGGAGGCTGCCAGAAGTGTAGTCTTTGACAGGATTAGCTATTCCCCTCTTATTACGGCATTCTGCGATTCAGTCCACCGATATGGCCCTTTACACATATACCCATGCATATGTAGTGTAGCTCCTTGCTTGCAGTACTTTGGATGAGTACTCACGGTTGCCTTGTTCCCCTTTTCCCTTTTCTTTACCCGATTGCTGCGACAGACGATGGAGTCCAGGAGCCGACGCCACCATTGACTTTACTCCTACTACACGGAGGTGCCTACTACTACTACGTGCAAGGTGCTGGCGACAACAGGAGTAGTTTAGGAGGATCCAGGCAGGAGGCCTGCGCCTCTTCGATCTGTATCCCGGTTTGTCTTTGGCCTTCTTAAGGCAAACTTGTTTACGTATGTCTGTACTCAGATATTGTTGCTTCCGCTGACTAGTCTATGATCGAGCACTTGTATTCGAGCCCTCGAGGCCCCTGGCTTGTATTATGATGCTTGTATGACTTATTTTCTTTTAGAGTTGTGTTGTGATATCTTCCCGTGAGTCCCTGATCTGGATCGTACATGTTTGCGCGTATGATTAGTGTACGATTGAATCAGGGGCGTCACAAGTTAGTATAAGAGCCGACTGCCTGTAGGAATCCCCCTTTTCAACTCCTTGGCCGAAGTTGAGTCTAGTCATTGCAAAACTTTCACTAACAAGGCTGGGCGGCCCATGGGCCCACGTCGCCATTGGGTGGTACTAGGATCTTTTATTCCTCGTCTATACGCTGGGATTCTGATCTCTCTTCTATTCGGGTTAAATGATTTTCTAAAATCTAACTTTAGGTTATCGAAAACGCTTTCTCCCGGAGAGACCCTTCAGTCCAGATGATCGCCGGCTGCACATGAAGATTTCAAAGTTACTTTCTGATACTCTTTCGGGACTGCCCATTGCTTTTGCAATTCACTACCACCGAAATATCCCTATGAATAAATTCATACACCGTTCTTACTTAGTCCCCAGTTGCTCTTTTTATTACAAGATGCCCTAAATACTCGTTGTTGTTCCGAGAATAGTTATGCCTACTGCCTTGCTGTTCCTTACCACCTGAATACCCCTACGGATAATTTCTCGCACTTATCGAGTATCCGCTCATCCCCAGTTGATTCATGTATTTCACAAAAGTCTTCAAAATGCCATTCGATCTTCCGAAAATCCCGAGCAGCCTATTGCTCTTGAAATTCTTGCTTGCTTGCATTATGGTTAATCCCATAAGTCTCGTAATCAGATTGACATCCCTTGTCATTATCATTTGGGACCGTTGATTCAATATGTTGTGAATGCTCGCAATCCTCAATCAGGTCCTAGAATTCATCCCTCCGGCTCAGACGTCATTTTGGACAGGAGCTAGTTCTCGACCAATCGAATTGCCGTCAATTGTGCCCCTAAGTCTATTCAACTTATCCATCCTTGATTAGAGCATCTGCTTCTGATCCTTCAATTTGGAATCATAATTCCTTTGCATTTAAGCTTCGAATTATTCAGATGATTGCATAACCTGTTGCATTTGCATTCTTTCCTCTTCTGGTTGAGTACCGATACTCACATCAGATCCTTTGTGGACCATCAAGTCCTTTGTTGGATTTTATCTGACAACGTCCTTCATATTCAATCACGCTGGAAGTTCTTTCCCTGATACATAATGACAATGGTAAATCCTATTCTCTGAATTGGCCAACGATGCTCTGCTTTCGAGCTTGTGTTATTTACTCCTGAAGTTCATAGTATATGTTCCTAACATTCCCCAATGGGTTGAACCTATACCTCCCCTAAAACCGTATGAACCCGACAGTTTTCACAAGTTATACCCTTCTGGTGTTTTACCAGATAATTTTCTACCCTACAACTTCTTTGAAGACGAGAAGTGAATGAAATGTTATGCATTAAAGAAGTGGGAGTCGACCTTGAACTTTGTGGTCATGCCCATGGACCCGATGTGGAACTTATCATGGAAGCTTCTTGCAAAATATTTAATCATTTGGGTAATTCTTTCGGTGTCATTAAATTGGATCCCTTGCAGCTATGGTTCCGACCATATTGTTCTTCTTTGATCCCATTTCTCGGCCAAGTTTAAGCATTTGTCTTCTGCGGATCAATACCCCAGTCCAACCTTTACTTTGAGCTACCGTCGTGTATTACCCCCATGGTATCTCGAGGATATATCTTATGAATTTCTGATGAAGTAGTACCTTCCCTGTCATAGTGACTCCACGGGTTCTGGGTTGTCGTCAACCGAGAACATCCATAAGCGAATCGATTCCGCGCTCCGATACGATAACTCTAAGTAATTTTCGTTGCTTATGAGTTTAATAATCCTTGAAGTCATTCCTAGCCTGATTGGCTATATCCTTATCATGCTACCTAGTTCTTTTTCCTGGAGCACAATTTTCGAGGATGAGCAAATCATGCGTCGATCTTCCTCGTCATACCAATTCTCCTCGAACAGCAAACTTGATTTCAAGTTTGTGTCGTACCCATGGTTCCAATAACCTTTCGCTTCATCATACCTTTGACTTGATGTCATCGCCGATCGATTACGTCTTCATGGTATCTCTCGACAAATGTGTCGTGATCATCATCGACGATTCGAGCTCTTCCAGGTTATCAATCGAATTCATGATGGGAAATACCATCCTTGCCCCTCTATGCTTTGTGTTAACATCGACAACATCTTGCATTTCCGCAACACAAAACTTGTTCTAGTTTTGCGTTGTACCTTGAGTTCCTTCCTATCCGACTTATGTTATGCTCTACCTTGAAGTATTACCATCCTTTGTGTCAAGAATGTCGTGAGAATTTCACCACCTCTTGAGAATTCTTGGTATTGTGATACTTCTCACCATCACCATTTTTCTTGGTCCCCGTGTTGATTCCAACAAGTGGACGGTGTCGTTTCGATGCTTTCCTTCTAGCAACCCTATTGCTTTGAAGTTAATGGTTGACATTTCATTCTTAGACCATTGGTTATCGAATCACCATTATAACATTGGTCGTGCAACCCAACCCATATTTCGGGTGCACCTTTCCACCAATGTTTAATTGAGTATGTTTT
The DNA here is from genome assembly GCA_021605145.1 of Aegilops bicornis. Taxonomy (NCBI): domain Eukaryota; kingdom Viridiplantae; phylum Streptophyta; class Magnoliopsida; order Poales; family Poaceae; genus Aegilops; species Aegilops bicornis. Next base: position 256,774,562 of record CM038675.1, on the reverse strand, counting down.
CCTCGAGCATACCTCATTATATCATTTGATCTGACAAATGCTATCTCCCTGTTCACATAATTGTGGGAATCCTTCTTTTGGAAATCCCAATGAATTTTCGCTGAGTTCATCAGCCACCTCCTCATCCTCTCCTTGGTTTAATGATGAACTCATGATTCGGAACTTGCTTCCATAGTTTATTTCCCGAGAATCTTGCAACTCCATCACGTCAAATTGAGTTGCACCTTTTCTTCTCAGGCATCATGAGTCTGAGGTATCCTGACACCAATCAGATCCAAATCTCGGGTCAGATATGATGGTTTGAACATATTTCCAGGAATTTTAACATAGGTCTTTATATGACTCGGTAAGGTGATGTCATGCCTAACACACTTGGCTGGGGAACCCATTGTTATAATACCCCCTCTTTTCAGCAAGGTTATCCATTCTTCCATGAGGAAATTGAAAGACTTATTCTATAAGTTGTTCCTGATGAGTCCATTGAGTATCCAAAGTCCAACCTTTGCTTGAAGACCATGTCAATGCTATCTCGAAGCATGTCTATGGTACTCCGATTTTCAACAAGAACATTTGAAGCCCAATGCTAATGTTTCTTGCTCAATTATCCAAACACTGTTGTATGGGTAATGTCATGAAATTGCTCTCCCTTACCTAAAGGATTTTCTACATTATCTCCTATCGTGGATATCTTGCTCTGCTTGTCCTTGGGAAGGATATACTCCTGAAATATGTGTTTAAACACATTTTTCCTTTCCATTGTTCTGTTTAACCTGATGATCACATTTTCCTTTACATTGGTTTGTTTGACCTTTCTTGTGATCTATATAACCTAAGCAGTAATAATTCACTTCTGATGTAAACACCTCAGTGTACAACTCTGCTAGTGAGACCCTGTTACTTTTGTTGATGACATTTCGGTAACCACTGATGGACGAGAACTTTGCCTACTGGTTCGCCTCGTTCAACAAGCAGGAAAATGGTTCTCTTCGTCCCTCGCCCTTGGTACTGATGTTCTTGCCAACATAACTGATAGGCTATCCTCTGACATACCTTGCTTGCATGATCACGCAAGACGTCTCCACCCTTCCTACTTTTAACCCACATGGTGGGCCCATAACCCACAGTTCCACAGGATCGAAACCTGACTCTCCTGTACACCCCCGTTCCCTCACGCTTGGCTTCGTATGAAAGATCACGAGCCACCTTCCTAGTGATCTATTCTGGTATCAGACACAATACTTCTTCCCGTTGCTGTGAGACCCTTTCACGCCTTGTAACAGGCATCAAACTATTGCTCGCTCGAAACTTCCCATGATACGTCCTTACTTTGCTCTCGATACTTTCTTAAGTTTCAATTCGAGAGTTACTTCCCACCACCTTCCCCGATGTTATTGACCAGATAGTTGACCTTGCAGAGGTTCGTTCCCCCGGAATACCCACCCTTTATTCTTTTGGAAGTACGATGGAATTCCCGAAGAAAGGATGCTGACTTCATCATGGTGACCTAAAGCAGAGAAATGAATACATCAATGAAAAGGATCAACCTCTTCGAAAGGGCAGCCAAGACCGAGAAGACTCGTTAGGTTTTTCGCTACCAGCACCTTTCCCCCCTTACTCCACCGCTTAAATCTCGGAAAAAGATTTCTTGTAGTGGAGGAGAATTGTGACGCCTGGATAATCAAGCTACAGTAAACCTTTGCTAATGATGCCACGTCACCTCGATTACTGTTGCTAATCTCGTGTTAGTTCGAAAGCGATTTGAATTCAAATTTGGATTGTTAACAAACATCAAAACTTTCCAAACATCAAAACTAAATTGTTCGGTATGTGGCATAATTACATATACTAAAATTGGTAAAACTTTTGAGTTTTGCTAAAACTAAAATATATTGGGAATAATAGAAAACGGTAAAGGAAAAATAAATGAAAGGAAAAAGACAAAACAATAAACAAAAGAAAGAAAGAAAAGCCCCCCGGGCCAACCAACCCAACAGACAGCCTGGGCCACTTACCGGCCCACCCGCATCCCACAGCCTATATGGCCTCTATCCCCTGAACCCTAAACCGCTACCCACTCACCCCACTCCCTCCCTCGATTCCCCCTGGATCGGGATCGACCCCTCCACTCTCCCCTCACGCGTCGCTCCTCTCGCTCCCTCCCGATCCGGATCGGGGCGCAACGGCGCCCCCTCGCCGCCGCTCCGCTAAGGCTGCCGCCCCTCGCGGACTCCTCCGCGCCCCTCCTCTCACCTCCCTCGACTGGATCGGGGCAGCGCCCCGCTGCCCACCTCGGCGGGTGCCTCCCATCCACGCCACCAGGCAGGCGCCCCTCGCTGAGTCCAGCTCGTCGCCGGACCATGCCGGCAGGGTCCCGCCGGCGCGCACCGAACCCGGCCGCGGCCGCTCCCAGCGAGTCGCCCCGCTCCGACGCTCTCCAACGCCGGCAGGCCGCCGGCCACGACCACCACGACCCGTTCCGGCCTCCCCAAGCTCCTCTACTGCTCGATGTGAGCCCCTCCTATGTCTCCCGCTCGCCCCGTTATCGATCCACTGCCGTAGGATCCTGCTAGGGCTCGCCACCGGCCTCTTGCTCCCCTTGCACTCCGTCGTCGATCCGACTGCCGCGTCGACCACATCCGCCCCCTGGCCACTCGTCGCCGCTATGCGTGCGCGCACATCCAACTTCGGCTACGCCCCGGCTCGCCGACGCGCGCCCACGCCCCACCGCACGCTCCTGCTCTCATCCACCCCGCCCCAGTTGCCGCTTGCCGGCCCTGGCCGAGGCCCCCCTGCTACGCGGGCGTGCCCAGCCGAGGCCACGGCCTCGCCCTCGATGGGCGCCCGCACCCAGCGCCCAACGCCCGCCCGATAGCGCCCGAACCCGCTAGGCCCCCTGGGGCCTATGACAAAGGGGCCCCACACCCTAAACGTTTTATAAAGAAAAGGAATTAAAAAATAAGTAATTAAAAAATATTTAATTAAGTAATTACTTAATTAATTAACTTAATTAGATACATTAAATTAACCTAATCACTAATTTAAATTAACTAATCCACATTAGTTAGCCTTAGTCCATGACAGGTGGGTCCCATTGGACCCACATGCCAGGTTTGACTCTGGTCAGCCGGGTTTGACCGGCTGATGTCATGGTGATGTCATGCTGACATCACCTTTCACTATTCTGGATAATATTTGATTTAAAATAATTAAGTAAATTCTAAAAATGATTAAATCTTTTAAAATAAATATAAAATAAACCGTAGCTCGGATGAAAATACTTTGTACATGAAAGTTGCTCAGAATGACGAGACGAATCCGGTTACGCAGCCGTTTGTCCGCCACACATCCCTAGCATAGCAAACACACAACTTTCCCCCTCTGGTTCATCTGCCTGAAAACGCGAAACACCAGAAATACTTTCCCGGATGTTTCCCCCCTTCGCCGGTACCACCTAGTACCGCGTTAGGTCACCTCTAGACCGCACATTGCCATGTTACGCTTTGTGATGCTTCGATTGCTCTTTTATTTATTGTGTTCCCCTCCGTTACTTCTTTCCAGTAGACCCCGAGACTGCCGGCGACCCCAGTTCGACTACGGTGTTGACGATCCCTCCTTGCCAAAGCAACCAGACAAGCCACCCCCCCTTGATCACCAGATATCGCATGTTCCTTCTCTATGCTGCTTGCATTAGAGTAGTGTAGCATTTTACTGCTTTTGGTTAATCCTATTCTGATGCATAGCCTGTCATTGTTGCTACAGTTGTTACCCTTACCTGCTATCCTACTGCTTAGTATAGGATGCTAGTGTTCCATCAGTGGCCCTACATTCTTGTCCGTCTGCCATGCTATACTATCGGGCCGTGATCACTAGGGAGGTGATCACGGGTATATACTATATACTTTATATACATGATATATGTGGTGACTAAAGTCGGGTCAGCTCGTTGAGTACCCGCAAGTGATTCTGATGAGAGGGCTAAAACGACAGGTGGCTCCATCCCGGTAGAGGTGGGCCTGGGTTCCCGACAGCCCCCGACTGTTACTTTGTGGCGGAGCGACAGGGCAGGTTGAGACCACCTAGGAGAGAGGTGGGCCTGGCCCTGGTCGGCATTCGCGGATACTTAACACGCTTAACGAGATCTTGGTATTTGATCTGATTCTGGCCACTGGCCTATACGCACTAACCAACTATGCGGGAACATTTATGGGCACTCGACGTCGTGGTATCAGCCGAAGCATTTCGTGACGTCAGCGACTGAGCGGCGCGCGCCGGATTGGACTGGAACGCCTGCTAGGCTAGGTCTGCTTCCGGCCGCGTTCGCAACATGTAGGTGTGCTAAGGGCGATAGTCCCAGACCACTGGGCGCTTAGGTTTAGACCGGCGTGCTGACCTCTCTGTTATGCCTAGGTGGGGCTGCGACGTGTTGATCTTCCGCGGCCGGGCATGACCCAAAAAAGTGTGTCCGGCCAAATGGGATCAAGCGTGTTGGGTTATGTGGCGCACCCCTGCAGGGAAGTTAATCTATTAGAATAGCCGTGATCTTCGGTAACAGGACGACTTGGAGTTGTACCTTAACCTTATGACAACTAGAATCAGATACTTAATAAAACACACCCTTCCAAGTGCCAGATACAACCCGGTGATCACTCTCTAACAGGGCGACGAGGAGGGGATCGTCGGGTAGGATTATGCGATGCTACTTGGAGGACTTCAGTCTACTCTCTTCTACATGCTGCAAGACGGAGGCTGCCAAAAGCATAGTATTCGACAGGATTAGCTATCCCCCTCTTATTCTGGCATTCTGCAGTTCAGTCCACCGATATGGCCCTTTACACATATACCCATGCATATGTAGTGTAGCTCCTTGCTTGCAAGTACTTTGGATGAGTATTCACGGTTGCCTTGTTCCCCCTTTTCCCCTTTTCTTTACCCGATTGCTGCGACCAGACGATGGAGTCCAGGAGCCAGACGCCACCGTTGACGACGACTCCTACTACACCGGAGGTGCCTACTACTACGTGCAGGCCGCTGACGACGACCAGGAGTAGTTTAGGAGGATCCCAGGCAGGAGGCCTGCGCCTCTTTCGATCTGTATCCCAGTTTGTGCTAGCCTTCTTAAGGCAAACTTGTTTACTTATGTCTGTACTCAGATATTGTTGCTTCCGCTAACTAGTCTATGATCGAGCACTTGTATTCGAGCCCTCGAGGCCCCTGGCTTGAATTATGATGCTTGTATGACTTATTTTCTTTTAGAGTTGTGTTGTGATATCTTCCGGTGAGTCCCTGATCTTGATCGTACATGTTTGCATGTATGATTAGTGTACGAATGAATCGGGGGCGTCACAATACCACTCTGGAAGAGCTCAGATTCTAACCTTGTGTCAGACCCGCGGGCCAAGGGACAGTCTCAGGTAGACAGTTTCTATGGGGCGTAGGCCTCCCAAAAGGTAACGGAGGCGTGCAAAGGTTTCCTCGGGCCAGACGGACATTGGTCCTCGAGTGCAAAGGCAGAAGGGAGCTTGACTGCAAGACTCACCCGTCGAGCAGAGACGAAAGTCGGCCTTAGTGATCCAATGGTGCCGGGTGGAAGGGTCGTCGCTCAATAGATAAAAGTTACTCTAGGGATAACAGGCAGATCTTCCCCAGGAGTCCACATCGACGGGAAGGTTTGGCACCTCGATGTCGGCTCTTCGCCACCTGGAGCTGTAGGTGGTTCCAAGGGTTGGGCTGTTCGCCCATTAATGCGGTACGTGAGCTGGGTTCGTAACGCCGTGAGAAAGTTCGGTCCGTATCCGGTGTGGGCGTTAGAGCATTGAGAGGACCTTTCCCTAGTACGAGAGGACCGGGAAGGACGCACCTCTGGTGTACCAGTTATCGTGCCTACGGTAAATGCTGGGTAGCTGAAAGTGCAACTATCCCTAGGTGGTTTTGGTAATTCATAACAACATATAGCTCATTGAGCTAATGCTATTCCAAGACTGTTATTTCAGGAAAGCTCAATGAATGGCATGGCATGGATGATAAAACTGGATCCCTCAAAATACTAAGGACAAAGGATTGGCTCAAGCTCAAACGCTCAAGACTCTTCATTTTACATTTTAGTGATCCAAGATCACATTGAGTCTATAGGAAAAGCCAATACTATCAAGAAGGGATGAGGTGTTGCTTAATGAGCCTTTTGCTTCATGTGCTTAGTGATACGCTCCAAAACCCTCAACTACTTTCCCACATCCACAAATGACCTAAACCTAAAGCCAAAATCGGTCTCACCGATTCTTTCTATCTGGTGCCACCGATTCCAAAAGTCATAGCCACTGCCACAAACCCTAAGCAAATCGGTCTTACCGATAGGGATCTCGGTCTCACCGAGATGGGGTTGCAATCTCTCTGTTTCCCTTCATAACGTTTCGGTCTAACCGAAGTGATCGATCGGTCCCACCGAGATTGCAATGTAAACTCTCTGTTTCCTTTTTGTAACATTTCGGTCTCACCGAAAAGAGCAAATCGGTCCCACCGAGTTTACCTGACCAACTCTCTGGAAAAATTATTACCAAATCGGTCTCACCGAGTTTGTGTAATCGGTCTCACCGAGATTACATTATGCCCTAACCCTAACCATATCGGCCTCACCGAGATGCATGTCAGTCCCACCGAAAATCACTAACGGTCACTAGGTTTACTAATTCGGTCCGACCGAGTTTAACGATTCGGTCCCACCGAGTTTGGTAAAATTGTATGTAACGGTTAGATTTTGTGTGGAGGCTATATATACCCCTCCACCTCCTCTTAATTCGTGGAGAGAGCCATCGAATCTAACCTACACTTCCAACTTACCAGTTCGAGAGAGAACCACCTACTCATGTGTTGAGGCCAAGATATTCCATTCCTACCATATGAATCTTGATCTCTAGCCTTCCCCAAGTTGCTTTCCACTCAAACCCTCTTTCCACCAGATCCAAATCCTATGAGAGAGAGTTGAGTGTTGGGGAGACTACCATTTGAAGCACAAGAGCAAGGAGTTCATCATCAACACACCATTTGTTACTTCTTGGAGAGTGGTGTCTCCTAGATTGGCTAGGTGTCACTTGGGAGCCTCCGACAAGATTGTAGAGTTGAACCAAGGAGTTTGTAAGGGCAAGGAGATCGCCTACTTCGTGAAGATCTACCGCTAGTGAGGCAAGTCCTTCATGGGCAACGGCCATGGTGGGATAGACAAGGTTGCTTCTTCGTGGACCCTTCGTGGGTGGAGACCTCCGTGGACTCAAGAACTGCTACCCTTCGTGGGTTGAAGTCTCCATCAATGTGGAGGTACGATAGCACCACCTATCGGAACCACGCCAAAAACATCTGTGTCTCCAATTGCGTTTGAATCCTCCAAACCCTTCCCTTTACATTCTTGCAAGTTGCATGCTTTATTTTCTGCTGCCTATATACTCTTTGCATGCTTGCTTGAATTGTGTGATGATTGCTTGACTTGTCCTAAAATAGCTAAAATCTGCCAAACTATAAAATTGGGAAAAGGTTAAGTTTTTATTGGTCAAGTAGTCTAATCAGCCCCCTCTAGACATACTTCAAGGTCCTACAAGTGGTATCAAAGCTTTGGTCTCCATTTGCTTTGATTTCCATAGCTTTGGTGGTCATAGCCTTGGTTTCACAACCTAGGAGAGTATGGCGTCTAGCGAGGGAAATTATCACCGTAGAGGTCCTTACTTTGATGGTACTAATTTTGCTAGTTGGAAGCATAAGATGAAAATGCATATTCTTGGACATAACCCCGCCGTTTGGGCAATTATTTGTATTGGCTTGCAAGGTGAATTCTTTGATGGGAGAGAACCGAACCGTGAAGCTATTGCGGAAGAATTGAAGATGTTGCAATACAACGCTCAAGCATGTGACATCATCTTCAACGGATTGTGCCCCGAAGAATTCAACAAAATCAGCCGTCTTGAGAATGCAAAGGAAATTTGGGATACTTTGATTGATATGCATGAAGGTACCGAGTCCGTCAAGGAATCCAAGTTGGATGTACTCCAAAGTCAGCTTGATAAGTTCAAAATGAAGGATGGTGAAGGTGTCATTTGAAATGTACTCTAGGCTTGCTCTTATCACAAATGAGATTGCCGGCTTAGGGAGTAAAGAGATGACCGACAAATTCATCATCAAGAAAATCCTAAGAGCATTGGATGGAAAGTATGATACCGTGTGCACATTGATCCAAATGATGCCAAACTACAAAGATCTCAAGCCAATGGAAGTCATTGGAAGGATTGTTGCTCATGAGATGTCACTCAAGGATAAGGAGGAACTTCACAACAAGTCAAGTGGTGCTTACAAAGCCTCAAGTGAAGCCCCCACATCATCAAGTGAGAAACCAACCTTCAATGAAGAATTGAGCTTAATGGTGAAGAACTTCAACAAATTCTACAAAAGTAGAAGCACAGAAGAAGCTCCAAGTCAAGGTCTTACAATGACAAGAGATCTTCTAGTTGAGAGCGCAATTGCTACAATTGTGGGAGACCGGACACTACTCCAATGAGTGTACGGCACCCTACAAAAGAAGAGAAGATTCTCCAAAAGTAGAAGCAAAAGAGAAGAATCACCACCAAGAGAGAGGAGGAGTAGAGATGATCGTTATGAACGAAGACCCTCACGGAGAAGCAAGGATTCGGAAAGGAAGGACAAGTCATCAAAGAGCTACACAAAACAAAGACATCAAGCTCATGTTGGTGAATGGGTTTCCGGCTTCGACTCCGACCATCACTCCGAGAGAAGCTATCACTCCGACTCCGAGTATACTCAAGATGAAGGTGTTGCCGGTCTAGAACTTGTGTCAACCAACTCCTACGACATATTTGAATCACCAAATGAAGGAATTGGAAGATGCTTCATGGCCAAAGGTCCAAAGGTAACACATCCCGAGTATGTTGATTTTAATAGTGATGAAGATGACTTGCTAGGTGATGATGATTTACTTGTTGATAACTCTAGTGATGAATACTATGATGAAACGTCAATTAATCATGCTAATCAAACGAATGACAATGATAAGGAGAAAATTGAGCTTCTAACTAAAGAACTAAACACTCTTAAGTTGGCTCATGAAACTATCTTCGAAGATCATCGAGAACTTTTAAGGGCTCATGAGAAGTTACGCGTTGAAAAGCTCAATCTTGAGCAAGATCATTGCCAAGCATCTACTATTATCTACTTACATGCCTCAAGTCAATTCTAGCAACAAGTACAAGAAAGAAACTTCCTCTAGTAGTAACAATAATAATGTCAAATCCAATGTTGTTGCTTCTAGAAGTTCTCTTGATTCCACTAATGATTCTCTTAGCCAAGTTACACTTGAGCAAGAAAATAGTTTATTGGAGGGAATTATAGAGAAAGTTGTTTACAAGAGCCTTGCCGGTAGTAATCAATTCGAGGAAATTGTACGCAAGCAAGGAAGGCACCGGAAGAATCAAGGTGTTGGTTTTGAACGAAAGTTCAACGCCAATGGAGTTGAGTGGGAAGAAGATCAATACCCCCAAGACAAAGTTTGTTCCTCAACACCTACTTCCTTCAAGGGGACACAAGCTCAAGATGATCTTCCACCACAAGACCACAAGAACAAAGTCAAGGACAAGCTTCAAGAAGAGATTGATGCATTTGAAGAAGCACCTAAAGCCTCGTTCGAATGGGTCCCCAAGACTACGCCAAGTTCTACTTCATCAAGTACAACTACAACTGCAAGGATTCCCATCAAGATGATGTGGATCCCGAAGAAGAAGAACTAGAGAGTTCTTGAGGGTGACTCCGCCAACATTCTTCACTCATATCTTTTTGGCAAGAACAAGTGCAATCAACTTTCACACCTTGCACCAGTTCAAGGAGTCACAAACCCTTATGTTGGTAAGGCAAGGGACAAGGTAACCTAATGATTTCATGGACATCATCTTGTGTGTGCATCACACTATGTCTATGGATATTCTTGTTTGTTCCTTGTGGGACTAACCCATGTAGGTATTGAAAGTGCAACTGTCGGTGTCAAAACCGGCGGATCTCGGGTAGGGGGTCCCGAACTGTGCGTCTAGGCGGATGGTAACAGGAGACAAGGGACACGATGTTTTTACCCAGGTTCGGGCCCTCTCGATGGAGGTAATACCCTACTCCTGCTTGATTAATATTTATGATATGGGTAGTACAAGAGTAGATCTACCACGAGATCGATGAGGCTAAACCCTAGAAGCTAGCATATGGTATGATTGTTGTTTGTCCTCTGGGACTAAAACCCTCCGTTTATATAGACACCGGATAGGGTTAGGGTTACCAGAGTCGATTACAATGGTAGGAGATCTACATATCCGTATCGCCAAGCTTGCCTTCCACGCCTAGGAAAGTCCCATCCCGGACACGGGACGAAGTATTCAATCTTGTATCTTCATAGTCCAGAGTCCGCCAACGGTGATAGTTCGCTATCCGGACACCCCTAATCCAGACTCCTCAAGAGCCCCTGAACCAGGCTTCAATGACGATGAGTCTGGCGCGCATATTGTCTTCAACATTGCAAGGCGGGTTCCTCCTCCGAATACTTCATAGAAGATTTTGAACACAAGGATAGTGTCCGGCTCTGCAAAACAAGTTCCACATACTACCGTAGAGAGAATAACCTTTGCACAGATTTGCTGACGTATTCCGCGGCGTGACATCACACCACGACCAGGCCTTTATACGAATCGTTTTTACTGTTCCACCTCAGCACATTTAGCAAGGCGGTTTTCTTGGCACGTCTTATCAAAGCGTAGATCGTGCCCCCTTATTCCGGGATTCTCATCCATACAGACGTGGGTAACCCAACCGTGCCTGTTGGCACGCCTCCTCTATCGAAGGCGAGTCCCAATCGACCACGGGGAGGGCTCTTGGTATTCAACCTCTTTATAATGAGACCAAGGCCCTCTTCTTTTTTCCACCCTCCATCGAGTTCGCTTCGAGTTCTAACACCCAAAGCTTCAGATTTAGGCGCTTCGGACCTTCGACGATGTCCGGCTCCGACCAGCTCGGCCGATGGATGTCTTCTTCTGTCACAGAAGAAGATGTGCTAAAGCTGTGAGACGCCAGTATCTAACCACGAGATCTCGCATAGGCTGCCTGCTCGAGGCAGGTCATTCCCACTCCCAAGCCCGGCGAGAGCGTGGTGTTCGTGTCTCACTTCCTTGAGGTTTAGGCTTCCGACGGATCCCTTTGTGCGGGGGCTCATGTTTTATTATGGGCTGGATTTCCATGACTTGAATTCGGAGTCCATCCTCCATATCTAGTCATTCATTATCGTATGTGAAGCCTTACTCCATATTACCCCTCACTTTGGATTGTGGCTCAAGACCTTCAAGGTGGAGCCGAAGATGATCGAGGGGAAACAAGCCGAGTGCGGAGGGGCGGTCATAAGCAAGTGTGCTGATGCTCCGTGGCCTGAGGGCTCTTTTCAAGAGGAGCTTGGTTTGTGGCAACGGGAGTGGTTTTATATCACCGCTCCCAGGGGCACCAAATGGGTGGCGCCACCCGCCTTCGCTCAGTCCACCATAGCGGCTGGCCTCATGGGTCACTGGGGCTCGACTGGGGCCGTCAAGGGCGTTCCTCATTGCAGGGCCGTGTCGAGACCTCCAAGAAAGAGAGATCAATCTGGTCGTGGCGGCGCAGGTTATGCTGATTCGGCGCCTTCTGCCCTGCAAACGTCGTACCCTCCGTCTGTGGGAGTTTAATCCGGAGGGACCACGAGCTCTCCAACATTTTATGGGCGCGGCGCCCAAGGAGATTTACAAACTGTTCTTCGGATCACAAGAGAAGTGTCCGGACTTGACCGAGGACGCAGGTCTAAGCTGCAATCACCCAGACACTCAAGTAAGTAACCCTGTAACCAGATAGGCTGTTCATTCATTTATCATATATATGCCCTTTAAGGGAGCCGTTTCTTGAACAGGAGTGGATAGCCAAGGCAAAGTTGATAAGGTGTCCGGCTCCCCTCCCAGAGACCACGCCGGATCCCATGGTGACCAAGATGTTGAAGGCCGCGCCTTTTAAAGAAGGCGAAGGGGGAGCGGGAAGCAACCGCCTCCAAGGAGGCTTTCAAGGAAGAGGAGATCAGGATCCTCCTCCAAGGGGAAGAGGACCGCTCAAGACCCGAAGCTAAGGCCTCAAAACGGGAAAGAAGTCTTCGTCAGAAAGTCCGGCCGGGAAGTACCCCAGCCGCACTATTTCCCAAGGATCAGCCCTCCAAATGAGCCGTAAGTAAAAAGAAGGGGTCCTGTGAATAAAGAACATCCCTGTATTTATTTCTGAAGATAACCGAAATTGTACCTCTTAGTTCGGATCTCAGCCCTTCTCGGCAGAGATCGTCTTCGGGGGATCTTCGTCCGGATGAGTGAAACGCCTCCACCTATCGCGCCTTCATGCGTAGGCGACCACTGAAGTGTCGCCACGGAGAGTTTCCGAGTCCGCGGGCCGGACGGTCCGTGCCAACCGGGCGTGCGGTCGGAGGAGCTGAAGGACCTGCTCGGGCGAGCGTATATCTCAGAAGATCACCATGCGCTAATGGCTACGGTAATTGAAAGAACTGCATGCGCTGAGAGCGGATTGCATGAGGCCGCCAGAAGTTTACTGACGGGGTTTTAGGTACGAAAACAATGATGTACCTTCTGACAGTTATGCATATAGAATGCGCCCTGTATAGATAGTAGCCCCTGAGACTCGGTATGCTGTCACAACTGACAGCGTGCCAAGGATCATAATCTCAGTACTAACATGTCGTCGTTCCTATGTAGGTGGCGGGGCGTCCGGTGGCTAGCCGGACTGATGGATTTGCCGAACTAAAGCGGCAACTTGACGGGGCGGATGCGGACATTGCGTTGTTCAATAAACGGGTTGACAAGTCACAAGGTATGTGACTTCTTCATGGACACCTGGTAAGGGAGCTTGACGCCCATGCCTTACTACTTGTATGCTTTGATGCAGACGGTGCCACTGCTGTGGAGAGGCTGCAGGCGGAACTTGCCTGAGCTAAAGAGCAAGCCCGAAAGAGTAATGCGGCCGGTTTAAAGGCGGCCGAAGAGCTGAAAGCGAACGGGTTGCTCACCGCCAAGCAAAGAGGAAATGGCCGATTTGGCCCTGAAACTAAAGAATACTACCGACCGCTGCGAGGTTCTTGAAAAAGAACGTCAAGCGGAACAAGAGGACCTGAAAAAGGCCACAGCCGAATCCAAGGATGCCCGTTCCGCTATGAGAGCTGCCAAGGAGGACTTGAGTCAGGCCGTGGATATTGCGGCTGGAAAACCGTTTCTGCTGCGGAGGAAATATACGGAACCGAAGTATGCTCAGTTGGACAAGCTGTGGAGTTTGGAGGATGCTTATCTGGACTTAGCGGCGAGCGCTGCGGACGCGATTGAGCGCTTCCGAGGCCAGAAGGGGCACAAAAAGGAAGAGGTATTTTGGTCGCAATTCCATAGTCCGGAGCATCCTCTTCCGCTGACCGATCGATTGGCCGAATGGGCCGAGCTGAATCGATTATCCAGACTTGCCATGAAGCATGTCATGACTCATTTGTGGCCAGCGGACCCCGATCGAAGAGTTATTTTGGCTTAGTGCAGCAGTTCCTTGGTGCGGTATCAGACGACGCAATGAAGCGGTCGGCGTGTATTCAGGGGGCGGATGGCTCTTGCCCGTGCCAAGGCATACCGGGCTGAGATGAAGGCCACCGATATTGCGTCCCTGCACTGGACGGCAGCCGAGTACCGGTCGGCGCTATTTTGAGGAAGTTCTTCCAGGCGCTCGTTTAATAGAGACGCAGGTTTCAAGGATGTTATGTTTGAATGACATTTATAATTTTATGAAACAACGTTTCAATTTAATGTAAGAGCTTTTTATACTTGTGCCTTCAAGTAGCAAACTACCTCCTGTGCGGCCGTTGACGTATATATGTATATAACCTGAAAGAGGGCAGTCTTCGGCTTCAGCCCCCACGCACATAGTGTGGGGGTGTTTGCAAAGAAGTCGTGCTTTCACACTTAATTCAACGTTGTGGTCCTATAAAGGAGGTGGTGGCGTAGCAAACTAGGCAACTGGACTATAATGCTTTATCACTTTCACTTAGCCATAGGAGTTCGATGGTGGGGCTACTATATAGCCCCTGGGGGCACCGCACTCTCCCGAATTCAGGGTGCGTATGTGCTCGACCGAAAACGGTCCTTCGTTAATGCGGAGGAATTCTAAACATTCCGGTGAGTCATCGAGTGGTTGACCAGTCTCTCGCTATATCCACGACAGTTAGTTTTCGGACTTTCTCTCGAGGTGCTCGCCGGCGAACCGGGCACACTCGCAGTAGTTCTCCGGTGCCGCGTTAGCCGATAGAACGGAACGTAAGGCAGCAAAACACGTGAGCCGGGCAAACCCAACATTTGACCAAAGACATGATTCGAGCTGATGCATATAAGGCCTAACTCGAGATGCCGAACACTCCCTAAGGTATTCGGTCTTTTATAAAGCGGGCTGAACAATGCCCTTGGTAACAAGCCCACAGTGTCCGTGTATCGCGTGCAAACTTCGACGCGGCTGATGCCAAAATGCCAGCCTCCTCCTCGGTTATAATAAGAGACTGGGGGATGAGTAACAACAAGAGACAGTGAAAAAAGGTTTACGCAGGGTCTTAATCTAAGAAGAATCCTTGCAATGGGTCCCTCGCCGCACGCTTCACGCCTGTGTCTCCGTTGTGTCGTATCCTGGACGGGTATAGCATGGCGTTCATCTGTAAAAGAGAGGAACTTAGTTTGGAAAAGATCGCGCTAAAATGTAATTGGAAATAAAATAGAGTAGGATTCAAAAATGAGTAAAAATAAGCTTTATTGTCTCTTGTTGTACGTGCGTGGAGCCCCTTGTAAGGGGGGTACGCGGCTAGTAAGCATCATGTTTATTTATGCCGAACTCGCCTAACCGTGTCCGGGGTCTGAACGACCTGCTTTAGACGCTTTTGGCCAGCAAGGCCGTATTAGTGTGAGGCTGTTAAGGCAGTCTCACATTCTTTCCTTGAGGGACACGCGCAACTTCCCTTTAATGAAATGATGCCTCGTGGACCGGGCATTTTAAGTTTAAGAGATGCATAATGCGGTATTACGTTAAAGCGGGCGAAAGCTTCGCATCCCAGTAGTGCTTGATGGCTACTTTTAAATGGGGCGATGTGGAAGACCAACTTTTCCCGACGGAAGTTGTTGGGTGAGCCGAACATAACTTCCAATAGTAGGGAGCCCGTACAATGGGCATATGTGCCTGGCATTACTCCTTGAAAGGAAGTGTTGCTATGGCTAATCCTGTTTGGGTTTATCCCCAGTATGTGGATTGTGTCCTGATATAGCAGGTTTAAATCACCGCCGCTGTCCATTAGGACTTGCGTAAATTGAAGACCGTCGATTATAGGTTCTAGTATCAAGGCAGTCCATCCCGCGTTCCGGATACTTTCGGAGTAGTCCTGATGGTGGAAGGTAATTGGTTTTGACAACCAGTGTTGGGACTCCGCTGGGGTAGATTGTGCGCGCGTAATTCAATGGGTGCCGCTCTGCTTTTCCCCTTTGTTACTTGAAGTAAGTTGACCTCTTGTGGGAAATTATTTTGTTTTCCGGGCTCTGCTTGTGGTGCTTGTCATCATCCTCACTTGGTGTGTCGAGCCCCTTGTGTTCGGCGTTGAGTCTGCCGGATCGCTTGAAGACCCAACAATCTCTGTGGGTATGGTTTGCGTGCTTCCTCGAGCACTGTGCATTTGGCATATCTTGTCCAAGATTTTGTTTAAGTTGGATAGCTCATCGCTATTGTCCTTAAGGGGCAGTTTTTTATTGTTCTGTCGTGAGCTTTTGAATCCGGCGTTGACTGCCGCGCTCTTTGGACCGTTCCCCTTAATCCGGCGCTGGTCCTTGCTGCGTCGTGGTTTCCCATTCCCATCCCTGACTTCAGATGTACTTGGGTCGCTGGTACTGCATCTTGCTAGCCAGCTATCCTCTCCCGCGCAAAAGCGGGTCATGAGGCTTGTTAGTGCGGCCATTGTTCTTGGCTTTTTCCTGGCCAAGGTGTCTGGCGAGCCATTCGTCTCGGACGTTGTGTTTAAAAGCTGCTAAGGCTTGACATCCGGACAATGACTATTTGGTTCTTTTGGTGAGGAACCTGTTCCTGCATTTTCGAGCTGACTCCCCGGGCTGTTGGGTTCTGTGACTTAGTTCGTTTGCGTCCGGAGGTCGGACATAGTTTCCCTAGAAATTGGCCCGAAAAGCATCCTCAAGCTCTTCCCAACTACCAATGGTGTTTTCGGGGAGGCTTTTAAGCCAATGCCGGGCTGGCCCTTTGAGCTTGAGGGGTAGGTATTTTATGGCGTGGAGATCATCTCCTCAGGGTCTGTCGTTCCGTCGTATGCCTCTATGTTTACGGGCTTGAATCCCGCTGGAAATTCATGATCCAGCACCTCATCGATGAAACATAGAGGGTGCGCGGCGCCCCTGTATTTGGGTGTGCCATGATGTTCGGATATTTGATGTGTTGTATTGCTCGCCAGAACTTGTTTCCTTGGCCCGTAGATAGATCTAACTAGGCCATCCTTTTGGTGTGAATCCTTATGCGGATCGCGTGCCGGCTTGTGTGCGGCGCCACTTGCCGCTTCTCGCTTGCCATGTGGTCGTCTATCCGACCCGCGGCCTCTTTGTTTTTTGATCGTGGGGTTTCTCGGCCTCCTCATCGAATTCGGGCAGTAGTTTGCGCTTTGGGTAGCTCTTTGCTTGGCGGCCGTCGCCATATTAGTCTGCGGTGTTGGGTAATTTACTCCATCTCATTGAGTGCGTCTTCTGCTGTTCTCGAGCCTCTGTTTCGCTTTTTCAAGCTACGCCGCAGTAGCGAGGAGCTCTTTGTGGAGGTTCTTCGATCCAATGACGTGTCCGGGCGTGAGATCGCCCGCATCGTTGTCCTTGCCGGGACGGGTTGTTTGTCCAAGTTGGCATGTTCGGATGGTTTCTCAATGGCATGTTAAATGTCGGCCGGCTCACCCTGCTCTATGGCTGGAGTGCGTGTGGGCGCTATCTTTGTCGAGGTGGGGTTTTGAGCGGCGCTTACGCCTCCGCTTTGACTGCTTCCCGAGGGAATTTTCTTTCGTAGCGTCTCGTCGTTCCTCATTATCGCTTCCCTTAGGTGTGTCCGACATATATATATCGTAAGTTGAGGTGGCCATCTAGTGCCCTGTGGGCGCTGGTTCTTGGTCGTCTCCGGCGTCGTCGTCCATATCGTCGATGTCCTCGGAGTCGAAGTCGAGCATGTCTGTTAAGTCTTCGACAGTGGCTACAAAGTGGGTAGTGGGTGGGCGTTGAATTTCTTCGTCGTCCGAATCCCAACCTTCCTGACCGTAGTTCGTCTAGGGCTCCCCTGACAAAGAGAGAGACTTTAATGAGTTCAGGATATCACCAAAGGGCGAGTGCTGAAGGATGTCCGCGGCGGTGAACTCCATAATCGGGCGCCTACCGGATTCGACCGCAGGGTATGCTGGAGGTTCGGTGTCCGGAAAGGAGTCCGACACCTGGGAGCCACGAGCTTTGCAAAGGACAGGGATGGTGTTCGGCTCAATCACCGTAGAGATTTCAGCGCCCGAGGCGATGTCCAACCAACCGTCCTCGATCGGCAAAACCGGCTCCGGATTAAGGGTCGGAGCAGCACTGTGCGACCTCCGTGGCAATCGCTCGCGGTAGAGCTAGATCGCACCCATCGAGACAGGCAGCACGCTCGGTGTGGCTCGAATTCGTCGAAGATCAAGTCTCCGCGGACATCGGCCGTATAGTTCAAGCTTCAAATCTGACCTGATGGCCGGCGTAGCTTTCGATCTGCTCCGGATGGCCTAGTGAATTGGCCCTGTGCAAAGCCGCCCGAATCTGAAGATCTGTCCGGGAGAAAAGTCTCACCACTGGACTGCGTCGTTCTTGATGATTGAAGGAGCCATCGGGCCTATAGGTGACGACACGGAAGGAACTCTCAATGAAAGCACCAATGTCGATTGTCAAAACCGACGGATCTTGGGTATGGGGTCCCGAACCGTGTCTAGGCGGATGGTAACAGGAGACAAGGGACACGATGTTTTTACCCAGGTTCGGCCCTCTCGATGGAGGTAATACCCTACTCCTGCTTGATTAATATTGATGATATTGGTAGTACAAGAGTAGATCTACCACGAGTTCGTAGAGGCTATACCCTAGAAGCTAGCCTATGGTATGATTGTTGTTCGTCCTACGGACTAAAACCCTCCGGTTTATATAGACACCGGATAGGGTTAGGGTTACACAGAGTCGGTTACAATGGTAGGAGATCTACATATCCGTATCGCCAAGCTTGCCTTCCATGCCAAGGAAAGTCCCATCCGGACACGGGACAAAGTCTTCAATCTTGTATCCTCATAGTCCAGGAGTCCAGCCAACGGTGATAGTTCGGCTATCCGGACACCCCCTAATCCAGGACTCCCTCAGCAACTCACTCCAAAGGATTGGTCCAAATGATCTACATCAACATTGAGCATCTACATCTTCAACACCTACATGAAGTCATCATCGACAAAACCCAAGGTTAGTTCATCCCTCTAAGGGGGGATATCACATCTAGGGGAGCTTAACTCTAAGAATTGAGTCAAAGCAACTCTAATGGTGTGAACACATTAATGCATTATGTAAAAGTGGTAACCCCACTTGAGCTTAAACGATGAGTATGACCTATGACCAAATGTTCTCATTTGACTCCTAAGTCAATATACTCATATATAGATGACCTAGTCATCGCCAATTGTTTGATAGTTGCTAAAATTGGTTGTGCATGCTTTGCCACATATTTCATTGCCATCTTATTGTGTGAGCATGTTGGTGCATATTTTACTCCTTCAAGGACATCCACTTGTTGTTTTGTTTGATTGGATTCTTTTCTTTGTGCCAAGTGGATGGACAAGAATGCCTAAGAACCTTCTTTAGCTATCTATGCTTTTCTCGTCTCAAACTCTATTCATGCTACATCACAAAATTTGATCAAGTCAGATTCGAACGACTCTGTGTGAGGAGCACTCGGAGTCTCCGATTCGTCATAGACTTAAAACTTCCAAAACCTCTTAATGATTCTCGGTCTGACCGATCCTACCATTTCGGTCCTACCGAGATCATCAAGTTGATCTGAGTTTTCAATCTCGGTGCAACCGATTTGAACTTTTCGGTCTCACCGATTTGCTGTAACTGAACAGTTATGCATCTCGGTGCCACCGAGTAGTTCCACTCGGTCACACCGATAGGGTCGGGCTATATATAGCCACGGGCAAAATTTTGGAAATTTCTCTGAAACCCTTCGCCCGCGCATCAGCTCGCTCTGCCATCGTGGTCTCTGGATCGTCTCCTTGTAGCCAGCAGCCTCCTGTCGCTGGTCTTCGCCGCCGTCAACGGATTTCGTCTCCGCCGTTGCCGCCGTAGCAAGTCCACCGCCAAGTTAGGGTATGAACTTGATCTTTCTGCTATCCATTTCTGATTCCTGGCACATTGTTTTCATATTGAATCTTGCCACGATTGAAACTCATCTATGTAGCCAAAGTAGTCAATAGATTAGATGTGATTCAAATTTTTAGGTTTAGGTTTCTGCCGAAACCATCTCGGACCCACCGAGTTGAAAAACTCGGTCTCACCAATTTGGCTAATGCCATTGCACAAGTGACTCTCGGTCTGACCGAGAATTACTAATCGGTGCAACCGATTTGAGAATTCTGTGAAACCCTAGCAGTCTCGGTACCACCGAACTGAAACTCGATCCAACCGAGATCATCAATTTAGGTTCCAAAACTGCTTCGGTATCACCGAGTTTGAAAATCGGTGGATCCGAAATGCTTTCTATGGAAAACTAAAACTGAACTTTTGAGTCGTTCTTTTGCAAAAACCTCTGCATTTTGTGATGCTCATCTTTTCTATCTCATCTATAAACTCTTCACGCAATTGATCAGCTTTTTGCAGTATGTCTGATCAAAGTGACAGCCAGAATAGGTCAGAAGAGCAGATAGACTTGAGTGAGGGCACTAGTCCCTCAACTTCAGATCAAGGGAGCAGAAGTACTCCTAGAAATTTGCCTAAGGCTGCAACTAGGCAAAGGAGGAAAAGAACTTCAGATTCAGAGGATGAAGATTACAAAGCTGAGGAAGATGAGGCTACTTCCAAGAAAGTTGTGCTCAAGAAGGAAAGGGTCATGAAGATCAAAAGGCCTGCAGGAAGACAACCAATGTCCAAAGCCAGAGTGTCTACACAAGCTTCTTTGGAAACCCAACCCAAAGAACCAGCTGCTGAAGGGAAGAAAAGAAAGGAAAGGGTCAAGATGACCATGGCCAGAGTAATTGGGAAGCCTTCCATGATGGAAGAGGAAGAACCCGCTGCACCAGCTCCAAAGGCACAAAAGCTTATGGGTGATGCTATTAGATCAGGGGCTGCCACATCTAAGCCCAAGGAAGCACCCAAAGCTGCCCCCAAGGCCAAGTCTGCACCAAAGAGGAATACCAGGAGTATTCCAGCTGTTGAGAAGAACCAGGCCCCAGTGCCTGAGGATGCTGATGAGGAAGATGAAGAAGGACAAGTTTTGAGAAAGTTGAAGGCCAAGATACCAGACCACAATGATGCCCATCCTGTGGCTGAGGACATGAGAATCAGGAAGGATTCAGGGCTGAGGATATGGAGGATGGAAGATCCATATGCCACAAGGAGAAGAACTGATGTTGATTACAGGTTCCATACAAAGGAACAACAGGACTTCTATGAGACAATCTTGTTGGAAAAGAAGCCCATTGTCTGTGACATGAGGTGGGTTGACTGGAACTTCATCAAGGAGAATGAAGAGCACTATCCTGGAGTGCAAGACAGCTTTATTGCTTGTGGAGTTGCAGATTTTGTTGGGCAAAAGCTCACAAATTGGAATGATGAACTTATCATGCAGTTCTACTCCACATCACATTTTTACCCAGATGGAAGAATTGTTTGGATGACTGAAGGTACAAGGTACCAGTCAACTGTTGAAGAATGGGCAAGTCTAATAAATGCCCCAGAGGAGAATGAGGATGACCTAGACTTTTATGCCAAGAAGAAGATGGGTCACAATTCAATGGCTCACATGTACAAGGAGATTCCAGAAAAGGCATTAGGAACTCACAAGTTTGGATCAGTTCACTTTCTACTGTCAGGGTTGCCAACCATAAATTGGATTCTGAGGCATACTTTGTTGCCCAAGTCAGGTGACCATAACATGATCAGAGGGCATGCCATCAACATGTTGCATGTGTTTGATGTGCCACAGGAGTTCAAAGTCATGAGCCTGATCATTGAAACAATCAAGAGGACTACAACAGATCAGAAGAGGAGCTATGGATATGCACCTCAGATTCAAGAATTGATAAACTCAAAGATGGGCACAGGAAAATATCAGTTGGATAAGGAACATTGTCCACTTTATCCAGACTTTGAGGACAATGAGGTTGTCATGAATGAGAATGATCCATCGTCAGTTCAAGCACAGGAGAAGAAGGAGAAGGCAAAGAGGGAGAAGGCTGCCAAGATGCCAACTCAAGAGGAGGCATCTGAGTATTTCTTGAAGAACAAGCAGGAGCAGCTTGGTTACTTGATAGCATCAACCCTGAGGATAGAGAAGGGATTGGCCACCCTCACTCAAAATCAGGAGAGCTTGGAGAGAATCATAGAACAAAAGTTCTATAACTTAGATGTAAAAATGGCTGAGATTGAGACTACAAAGGAGGAACTACAAGATGACATGCAGGAGAGGAAGGGCAAGACTACCACCAATGTAGTTGCCAGAGTGCCTAGAGCCCAGAGGTCATCTCTGTGCCGATTTCGACACAAGAGCAACTTCATCTGCACCAGCTACATGACCTCGGTGCCACCAGCTCCAAAGCATCTACATCAACTCCAGCTCCATCTACTTCAATCAAGCTTTCGTCCTCGGCGTTATCCGGACTCCACCACCACCAAGATCAAGCACGAGAGTCGATCTAGCACTATGCATTTTCTATGAACTTTTGGTAACTTGTTGCCAAAGGGGAGAAAATGTATAGATCATAGGCTTCGAGAGAGAGTGTTGCTTTTGTTCTCTCTTGCTTTATTTGGTGGTTTTTCAAACTTTGTTTGCTTTTGGTTGAGATACTATGCTTGTGAGACATTGATGATCATGTGTTTGATCATAAGCTACACTTATGCATGTTTGATGATATTATCCTATCTATCTTATGTGATCACTCACTATGCTTGGTGATGAGTGCATGTATTCATTGTTTATTATTTTGAGCACTCCACCAAGATGTATGTGACATGGAAGAGTAACCCATGAGCCTAATTCATTGTGCATTTGCAGTCCAAAGCAAATCTAAAACTATGCACAAATTTAGGGGAGCTCTTGCTTATCACATACTTCTCAAAGCGACGATGTTATTTAAATTTTATTATCATTTGTCGAAGCTTTGATCTATATGTTTTCATCAATTACCAAAAGGGGAGATTGAAAGTGCAACTATCCCTAGGTGGTTTTGGTAATTCATAACAACATATAGCTCATTGAGCTAATGCTATTCCAAGACTATTATTTCGTGAAAGCTCAATGAATGGCATGGCATGGATGATGAAAGTGGATCCCTCAAAATACTAAGGACAAAGGATTGGCTCAAGCTCAAACGCTCAAGACTCTTCATTTTACATTTTAGTGATCCAAGATCACATTGAGTCTATAGGAAAAGCCAATACTATCAAGAAGGGATTAGGTGTTGCTTAATGAGCCTTTTGCTCCATGTGCTTAGTGATATGCTCCAAAACCCTCAACTACTTTCCCACATCCACAATTGACCTAAACCTAAAGCCAAAATCGGTCTCACCGATTCTTTCTATCCGGCGCCACCGATTCCAAAAGTCTATGGTGTACTAGAGTAGGGGTACCCTAGTATCCCGAACTTGTGCACGGGTAGTTGCAGCCCTCCGCGGCAAGGCTTACCGGGTGACCGCCAATATCCTCCGTGGTTCCTTTGGATCCATTCAAGAACAAAGTATATTCAAGCCAAGGAGACGCGGCCCCGGCAAGAGGAGCTTGCCGGGAAGGCCACCCAAGGAACCTAGAAGACAAGGCCCCGGCAAGAGGAGCTTGCCGGGAAGGCCACCCAAGGCACATACAAGACAAGGCCCCGGCAAGAGGAGCTTGCCGGGAAGGCCCGATGAGCGACAAGCTTCCGGGCGCGACAAGACAACAACCGCGGCAAGGCGCTTGCCGCGGCAGACCACCTCTCTGTACCTACGCTCCAGCACATCCACTAACGTGTCGACCTGAGACCTTTCCAGGCGCGCGTGGCGAGAGGCTGTGCAGCCGGCGGTGCAAGGTGGCAAGCAGCGCTGACAAGTTTGCCATCGTGGCGAGCGGTGGCGCCCCTGAAGGTCCCTGTTTGCCCTGTTAGGGCGACTAGACGGGCATTTAATGCCTTTGTCCCCTGCCGTCAGGGTTAGGTATGGTACACTGTACACTGTACAAGTAGGTGTACCAACCACTATTTTTCCATTTGTACCCCCATCTACGTTGCCACCTGTCGGAGCCCCTTGAGCATATAAAAGGAGGCCCATGCGCAACGTAGAAAGGGTTGGTCGATCAGTTCCCTCCACGCTCAGTCTCATTAGCAGCTCGTGTGTACTGTAGCACTCAGCGCTCCTGAGCAAGAACGCAATACACCTAG
Source organism: Aegilops bicornis (assembly GCA_021605145.1). Lineage (NCBI taxonomy): Eukaryota > Viridiplantae > Streptophyta > Magnoliopsida > Poales > Poaceae > Aegilops > Aegilops bicornis. Next base: position 256,750,798 of record CM038675.1, on the reverse strand, counting down.
ACATGCAGCAGTAGGAGTGTTATCTCTCCAGAGAGCTCCGAAGCTGGGTAAACATCTCGCGTGCCGCCTCGATCTGCTCTTCGTGCGACCTCTGCTCCCCACGAACCGAAAGGGGCTCGGTCCGCCGGCCCCATAGGTGTTCGTGGGCCAGTTCAGCCTGCCCCGACATCTTTGGCGTGCCAGGTAGGGGGCGTCGAGGTTGTGTGAACCTGATCCGGCGTCCACACGAGCTAGATCTTCATCATCTTCATCAACATGCCACCGAAGAAGAAGGCTTCGGCGGCAGAAGCCCCATCCGCGTCGAACCCACCACCACCGGAGCAAATAGGTGGTGGGGTAGACGCCGGCGGAAGAATGGACGGCGACGGGGGAGCTCACGGTGCTGCCAAATCCAAGGACAAGGCTGCGCAAACCTCGGCGTCCGTACATGCACCGCGCCCGTCTCAGGAGGCGCGGGACCGACAGCATCATAGCATTCACAATGCCATATGCTCGTTGGACCGAGATCGAGCTGGAGGATCTCGGGATGCTCAAGACCAGCATGCACGCCAACATGCTGGTGCGAGCGAGGCACGGTCACCCGGACAGGATACTGCTCCTTCTAACATAGTTAGAAGTCCGAGCATATCCCGCTCCTCGCACCGTTCGCCACTGCCACCCACCACTCCAGCAGAAGCTTTGGCGAGAGCGCAACTGCTCCTGGATTACCCTCGAACGGCCGACAAGGTCGACGAATGGAGGGCCACCATTCAGAGTCTCATCGGCTTCGCCAACGGGGACGCTCCGCGGCAACCGAGTGCATCGCTGCCGCGGCAAGACTGCCAAACACGAGCCGGTGGCGATGAGACCGGTGGGGGTGCAACCACCATGCACTCTCCGCCCCGAAGGCCAAGATCGCCGACTCGTCGGATCCACCTCGACAGCGACTCCACTGCGTCATCAGATCCACGAGCTCATCGCGATCAGCGCCAAGTTCTTCACGAACGACAGCAAGAGGACAATCGAACTCGCATCGAGCGCCGAAGAGAAGCGCGGCGTCAATCCGACAAGCGCGCTGGGCCCTCTGTCGACATGCACGCGCCAGAGGAACCAGGCGACTTGCCGTACGCGGTAGGTTGCCCTGCGTTCACTCGTGAGCTGCGGCAAGTCCAATGGCCCAGCAAGAAAAACTTCAAGCCAGACGTCTGGGAGAAGTACGACGGCAAGACGCATCCGTCGGAGTTCCTCAAAGCATCTACACCATCGCGGTGCAAGCTGCGGGGCGAGACGACAAGATCCTTGCCAACTACTTCCGCTGGTGCTCAAGCCCAATGTCGATCTGGCTCATGCACTTGCCGGACAACTCCATATCTTCTTGGGCAGATCTATGCCATCGGGCATCGGCGCCTTTACAGCGGCCACAAGCCCCATGGCAAAGAAAGCGATCTTCATCTGCCGCCTGTAAGGAAGGAGAGCCCTCACAAGTATATTCAAAGATTCAGCCGTGTACAACACAACATCCCGGATGTCCACCTGCCGCGGTGATCGGCGCGTTCCATCGAAACGTGCAAAACCGCAGGATGCGGAGGAGATGGCGATGTGCAAGATCGTAGACGTCGGTGAGCTATATGCCCCTGGCCGACAAGTGTGCACGTCTTTGAAGAAGGAGGAGACTCCCGGAGAAAATACCGAAGCAGTAGGATCTGACAGTGAGGAGACCGCCCCGGCAAAGAAGAGCCGGCGGCGGGGCAACAGAAAGAAGAAAGGCAGAGATGTGCTAGTTGTCGAGCAGTCCGGCAATGGAGGTGGCGACAAGAAAGCCAAGGCTGGTAGCTCCGGCAAGGGGGTTGCCGCTGCACCAACCGCCATCTGCGGGCGGGCCGACAAGCAGGACGGCTCCGCAAGCAAGATTACAAGATCCACCGCACCAAGGGCCATGACCCCCAGAGCTGCAAGAAGGTCGAGCAGCTTGTCGAGCAGCAGAAAGCTGAATACGAGCGACGCGACAAGGAGAAGGCCCAGGAGGGTGCAGGAGGAGCTAGCAAGAAACGTCCCGGCCGAGGAGGACGCCGCGGCAAGGCCAAGAAGTGGCAAGGAGACAGACCTCCCCGCGGCCGCGACAAGGATGAAGACGACAACGATGATGAAGACATGGATGATGACGAGGCCGATGAGCAAGAGTTCCAGAAAGCCACAGAGGTCCTGTGCGTTGACGGCGGTGCTTCTCTGCATGCTTCACACCGCCAACTCAAATAGTGGATGCGGGAGGTCAATGCAGCAGAACCATCCATCGAGTCACGCAAACCCCTGAAATGGTCCAGCACGCCTATCATCTTTGATATTGAGGACCACCCTGATCGTGTAACTGCAGTCGGGTGCTTGCCGATGTTGGTTTCACCAACTATCCGCAACCTCAAGGTCACCAAGATGTTAGTTGACGGCGGGGCCGGCTTGAATCTGATCTCCTCTGCGGTGCTCCAGAAACTACAGATCCCTGATGGCGAGCTCGAAGAGACCGGCACTTTCCAAGGAATCAATCCGGGAAGGATCAAGCCGAAGGGAAATATCACATTGCCGGTGACGTTTGGCAGCGAATTGAACTTCAGGACGGAGAGGGTCACCTTTGATGTTGCTGACTTTCCATTGCCTTACAATGGAATACTTGGCCGCCCAAAGACTCGCCAAATTCATGGCGGCCTCTCACTATGCCTACAACATGCTGAAGATGCCAGGCCCGATGAGTGTCATCTCTGTCCCTAGCAACAAGAAGGATGCTCTTATCTGTGCCGACAAGATCTACCGGGAAGCAGTAGCCGCGACAGATTGCAAGCCACTTGCCGCTGAAGCTCCCGGGGGGAAGAAGAAGACCAAGTCCGGCAAGAGCTCTGGTGCCCACTCCGGCAAGCGCACCTCTTCGGAGTGCTGCGCCACCGTCGAGGACGCACCATCGAGCTCCACCGGCAAGTGTAAGAAGACGATGGCAGCTCCACCAGAGACCAAGAAGGTGTCCGCCAAGGAGGACGGCACTGGTGGTACCTTCACCATCAGTGCCTCTCTCGACCCTAAATAGGAAGGCGCGCTCGTTGCTTTCCTACGGGCGAACGTCGACGTATTTGCATGGCAACCGTCTGACATCCCCGGTGTTCCCAGGAAAGTAATTGAGCACCATCTTGCCGTTTGTCCTCATGCGCGCGCCCGTCAAGCGTAAAGTCGAGAAGCAAGCGGTGGGCGCCAAGAATTCATCACGTAAGAAATCAAGAAACCGGAAGCGGCAGGCCTTGTCGGAGGAGTGCTCCATCCCTACGTGGTTGGCCAATCCTGTAGTTGTATGCAAGGCTAACGGAAATGGAGGCTTTGTATCGACTTCTGAGATGTCAATAAAGCTTGTCCCAAAGACCCATTCCCTTGCCGCATCAACCAGCTTGTTGACTCCACGGCCGGATGTGATTTGCTTTCATTTCTGGATGCATACTCAGGATATCATCAAATCTTCATGGCAGAAGAGGATGAGGAGAAGACCGCATTCATCACCCCATGTGGCACATTCTATTTTGTACGGATGCCCTTCGGGCTAAAGAATGCTGGTTCAACGTTTGCAAGAGTAGTTCATTACGCTTTTGAGCCGCAAATGCACAGAAATGTGGAAGCCTACATGGATGACATAGTGGTCAAAAGCAAGGACAAGGCCACCCTGGTTCAAGATTTAGATGAAACCTTTGTAAATCTGCGCAAGATCAACCTCAAGCTCAACCCAGAGAAGTGTGTGTTTGGAGTCCCTTCCGGCAAGCTTCTTGGGTTCTTCGTGTCTCAGCGGGGAATTGAAGCCAATCCCGACAAGATCAAGGCCATTGAGCGGATTGAAGCACCAAAGCGCGTCAAGGATGTACGAAGGCTTGCCGGTTGGGTAGCTGCTCTCAGCAGGTTTATCTCTAGGTTTGCTGACCGCGCCCTGCCATTTTTCAAAATTTTGAAGAAGGCAGGTCCGATGCAATGGACTCCGGAAGCGGAGGCTGCGCTGCAGGACTTGAAGAGATATCTGTCCTCCACTCCAACACTTGTCGCACCTAAGCCACAAGAGAAGTTGCTGCTATATATAGCGGCAACCAATCAAGTGGTTAGTGCTCCGTTAGTAGCGGAGAGGGAGGCGGATGATGAGCTAGAAACCATGGCAGACGCATCTAGCGACAAGCAGGTGGCTTCACCGGCAAGCTCTGGTCCCGACAAGGACGGATCTGCGCAGACGCATGAGAAGATGCAGAAAAGGATGGTGCAGCGCCCAGTTTACTTTGTCAGTTCCCTTCTGCAGGGGCTAGGTCAAGGTACTCTGGTGTGCAGAAATTGCTTTTCGGCCTCCTCATGGCCTCGAAAGCTACGCCATTACTTTCAGGCACATGAGATCCACGATCGTCACTCGCTTTCCGAAGAGGATACTGCAGAATCCGAAGCAACAGCAGGCAGGATTGTTGAGTGGGCACTTTGGGCTGTCAAGCTTTGGCCTCAAGTTTGAGAGCACTTCAACTATCCAAAGCGAGCATTGGCGGAGTTCATAGCAGAATGGACACCAACACCGGATGAAGAAATTCCGTAAACGAGCATTCCGTCAAGGAAGCAAGCAAAGAGTGGCTGATGTACTTTGATGGTGCCTTCTCGCTGCAAAGGCGCGGTGCGGCGTGCTACTTGTCGCACCCACCGGAGAGCACCTCAAGCACGTGAGTCCGGATGCACTTTCCCAAGGAGCAAGCAACAAACAATACTGCAGAGTATGAAGGTTTGCTTGCCGGTCTCAGGATCGCAGTAGACCTTGGGATCAAGAAGCTCATTGTCAGGGGTGACTCGCAGCTTGTTATCCGCCAAGTGAACAAGAATTATCAGAGTCCGTTGATGGAAGCTTATGTTGATGAAGTGAGAAAGCTAGAAGAGCACTTTGACGACCTACAGATGGAATATATTCCAAGAGCTCAGAATGACATCGCCGATGGTTCGCCAAAGTCTGCTGCACTTAAGTTACACAATGGGACCAGGGTTTTGTGCTCAAGTCGACTCACCGTCAGAACGCCATCAACTGGACAGAGAAAGAAGAGGAAGTTGATCTCTAGTGACTACTTTCTGGCAGAGCTTCCCGAAGCCGCTGCCAAGAAGATCCCCAAGATCGACACCAACAGTGCTGAGGAGCAGTCTGCTCCGACAAGCCCCAGGGTTTGTTTCGTTGAAGCAGACGCTCCCGACAAGTTTTGCTCCGGCAAGCTTGCCGGGAACGCCAAGCTCGGCTGAGCCTCGTGTTCTCGCCAGAGAAGCAGATGTTCCCACAGCAGCAGATGTGCCTTTAGTCCTTGTTGTCGAGCCGCAAGCTCCAAAGATGGGCGCAGCAGATTGTCCATTTCCTTCAAACAGAGAACTTCCCAAGAACAAGAAGAAGCGGAAAGAGTAGCCCGGCGGTCAAGTATGTACCAGTTTGTCGACAAAGACACTATACAGAAGAAGACTCAACGGTGTGAAATTGAAGTGTATTCACCGAAGACGGACAAAAGCTGTTGGCGAGAGAGATACATGGAGGCATATGTGGTCACCACATTGGCGCCAGAGCACTTGCCGACAAAGCGTTCCTAAGCAAGGTTTCTTTTGGCCGACAGCCCTCCAGATGCAATCGCACAAGTAACCAAGTGTGAAGCGTGTCAGTTCCATTCCAAGCAGATACACCAGCCAGCTCAAGCTCTCCAGACGATCCCTTTATCCTGGCCATTTTCGGTCTGTGGGCTCGACATCCTCGGCCCCTTCCCCTGAGCTGTCGGGGGCTTTGAGTACTTGTACGTGGCAATCGACAAGTTCACAAAGTGGCCGGAAGTGGAAGCAGTGAGGAAGGTGACAAGACAACAAGATCAAGTTCTTCAGGTCAATTGTTTGCCGCTTTCGAATCCCTAACAGGATCATCACTGACAACGGCACGCAGTTCACGAGCCGCACCTTCATGCAGTACGTCCAAGATCTTGGCGCCAAGGTCTGCTTCGCTTCTGTTGCTCATCCGAGAAGCAACGGTCAAGCGGAGAGGGAAAATGCTGAAGTGATGCGTGGGCTCAAGACCAGAACTTTCGACAGGCTGCACAAGTGCGGAAGAAGCTGGATTGAGGAGCTGCCGGTGGTTCTTTGGTCGATCAGGACGACGCCAAATCGAACCACTGGCCAGACACCTTTCGCTCTAGTCTATGGAGCAGAGGCAGTTCTCCCCACGGAACTCGTATACGGATCACCTCGAGTGCTCGCTTATGATGAGCTTGAGCAAGAACAGCTGCGACAAGATGACGCTACCGCTCCTTGAGGAAGATCGCCTTCAGCTGTACGAGCTGCTCGGTACCAGCAAGCTTTGCGCCGCTACCATAGCCGCAAAGTCAATGCCGGAAGTCTCGAGGAAGGCGACCTTGTTCTTCGGCGCGTTCAGTCCGCCAAGAATTCCAACAAGTTGACCCGAAGTGGGAAGGCCCTTATCGGGTGAAACGAGTCACTAGGCTCGGGCGCTGTTCGCCTTTGAGACCGAAGATGGCATTCCGGTGAGCAACTCTGGAACATTGAACATCTTCGTAAGTTTTACTCAGAGCGCTGTTTAACCTGTTCAAGAACCACCTTTTGTACAAGTCTTGCCGCTGTTGCATGTAATCCTTTGTACAAAGCCGGGCGCAGACCCCGTGCATCAGTAAAGCTAGCGTGCATTATCCGACACTTTGTGCAGCACCAAGCGTCGCTCAAGGAAATCTAGCCTTACCGAGAAGCAAACGACAGAAAAGCTAAGTTGCCAAAGTTTGAGCAATCAGTTTTAAATTTTTTTAAGTTATCTTCCTTGAACGACCGAACTTTGTATGGAAAACCTGTACAGAGGAACCAACTCGTAGCTAGTTGCGCCTTACTTTGTTTCGAGTCCGCTCAACAACTTAAGTGAGCTGCGACTAGTTGCGACAAGGTTGCTTGTCGGAAGCGGCACCGCCAAAGAAGGCCGACGTCCGCACTCAGCGCCATGCAGATGCCCGCGCCGACAAGTTCCCTAAAAGCGTAGGGCAAAAACATACAAAGGAAGGAATCAAGTAAAGGAAATAACATAGCAATTGATACTCAAAATAAAGTTATATTACAAGATAGCTTGCCGCAACTCTAATGGATCGTTCCTATGACATGATCAACAGCGGCAAGAGAAAGAGAAAACGGGCGGCCTAATCTACGCGATCGCCCTCAACCCTGTTGATTCCGCTCACCCTGTCCACAATGGGTGCGACAAGGGTCTTGAGCACCTCCACATCAGCATCCGGCAGCAGAAGAGGTAGTAGTTCTCCCTCAGCTCCCTCGTGGCGAGCTGAGGGGGGAAGATGGCCCGCTCCTTCCACAGCGCCTTGGCCGACTTCACGGCCTTCCCCTTGTCGGCTTTCGGGCCCATGGTGGAGGCAGTGGAGGAGATCGACGGCGTTGAGGGTGCTGGTGGCAATGAAGTGAGCGCTGCTCTCTTTTCAGCCTTGAGAAGAAGGGGAGCAGCGGTGGTTTTTCGATGGGACAAGAATCGGCAAGGTAGGCGACGTGCCCTGTTTCCCCTGCTTATAAAGAGGGAGGCGGACGTTCGATTTTTCCGAATAAAGAAACCCCACGATCTCGCCCACGATCTCTCACACGACGCCACGCTCGATGCGTGCTGCCTGTGGGGGTGTGGTGGGTCCGGGTGAGTTATAGTGTGATCCGGCCCGCGTGTGTCCGTGCCTGTTTTGGGCCTGGCCCAACAGCGCCGCACCGTGTGTGGCCCAGGCCCGGGGGCTCCTGTCGGTGTACTAGAGTAGGGGTACCCTAGTATCCCGAACTTGTGCACGGGCAGTTGCAGCCCTCCGTGGCAAGGCTTACCGGGTGACCGCCAATATCCTCCGTGGTTCCTTTGGAGCCATTCAAGAACAAAGTATTCAAGCCAAGGAGACGAGGCCCCGGCAAGAGGAGCTTGCCGGGAAGGCCACCCAGGGAACCTAGAAGACAAGGCCCCGGCAAGAGGAGCTTGCCGGGAAGGCCACCCAAGGCACATACAAGACAAGGCCCCGGCAAGAGGAGCTTGCAGGGAAGGCCCGTGAGCGACAAGCTTCCGGCGCGACAAGACAACAATCATGCAAGGCGCTTGTCATGCGGACCACCTCTCTATACCTACGCTCCAGCACATCCACTAACGTGTTGGCCTGGGACCTTTCCAGGCGCGCGTGGCGAGAGGCTGTGCAGCCGGCAGTGCAAGGTGGCAAGCAGCGCTGACAAGTTTGCCATCGTGGCGAGCGGTGGCACCCCTGACGGTCCCTGTTTGCCCTGTTAGGGCGACTAGACGGTCATTTAATGCCTTTGTCCCCTGCCGTCAGGGTTAGGTATGGTACACTGTACACTGTACAAGTAGGTGTACCAACCACTATTTTTCCATTTGTACCCCCATCTATGTTGCCACCTGTCGGAGCCCCTTGAGCATATAAAAGGAGGCCCATGCGCAACGTAGAAAGGGTTGGTCGATCAGTTCCCTCCACGCTCAGTCTCGTTAGCAGCTCGTATGTGTATCAGAAGCACTCAGCGCTCCGAGCAAGAACGCAATACACCTAGACATGCAGCAAGAGGAGTGTTATCTCTCCGGAGAGCTCGAAGCTGGGTAAACCTCTCGCGTGCTTCGCCTCGATCTGCTCTTCGTGCGACCTCCGCTCCCCGCCGAACCGAAAGGGGCTCGGTCCGCCGGCCCCATAGGTGTTCGTGGGCCAGATCAGCCTGCCCCGACACATAGCCACTGCCACAAACCCTAAGCAAATCGGTCTTACCGATAGGGATCTCGGTCTCACCAAGATGGGGTTGCAATCTCTCTGTTTCCCTTTGTAACGTTTCGGTCTAACCGAAGTGAGCGATCGGTCCCACCGAGATTGCAATGTAAACTCTCTGTTTCCTTTTTGTAACATTTCGGTCTCACCGAAAAGAGCAAATCGGTCCCACCGAAGTTTACTCGACCAACTCTCTGAAAGCTTATTACCAAATCGATCTCACCGAAGTTTGTGTAATCGGTCTCACCGAGATTACGTTATGCCCTAACCCTAACCATATCGGCCTCACCGAGATGCATGTCGATCCAATCAAAATCACTAACGGTTACATTGAGGTTTACTAATTCGGTCCGACCGAAGTTTAATGATTCGGTCCCACCGAGTTTGGTAAATTGTGTGTAACGGTTAGATTTTGTGTGGAGGCTATATATACCCCTCCACCTCCTCTTCATTCGTGGAGAGAGCCATCGAATCTAACCTACACTTCCAACTTACCAGCCTCGAGAGAGAACCACCTACTCATGTGTTGAGGCCAAGATATTCCATTCCTACCATATGAATCTTGATCTCTAGCCTTCCCCAAGTTGCTTTCCACTCAAACCCTCTTTCCACCAGATCCAAATCCTATGAGAGAGAGTTGAGTGTTGAGGAGACTATCATTTGAAGCACAAGAGCAAGGAGTTCATCATCAACACACCATCTGTTACTTCTTGGAGAGTGGTGTCTCCTAGATTGTCTAGGTGTCACTTGGGAGCCTCTGACAAGATTGTGGAGTTGAACCAAGGAGTTACTAAGGGCAAGGAGATCGCCTACTTCGTGAAGATCTACCGCTAGTGAGGCAAGTCCTTCGTGGGCGACGGCCATGGTGGGATAGACAAGGTTGCTTATTCGTGGACCCTTCGTGGGTGGAGCCCTCCGTGGACTCACAACTGCTACCCTTCGTGGGTTGAAGTCTCCATCAACGTGGAGGTGCGATAGCACCACCCTATCGGAACCATGCCAAAAACATCCGTGTCTCCAATTGCGTTTGAATCCTCCAAACCCTTCCCTTTACATTCTTGCAAGTTGCATGCTTTATTTTCCGCTGCCTATATACTCTTTGCATGCTTGCTTGAATTGTGTGATGATTGCTTGACTTGTCCTAAAATAGCTAAAATCTGCCAAACTATAAAATTGGGAAAAGGTTAAGTTTTTATTGGTCAAGTAGTCTAATCACCCCCCCTCTAGACATACTTCAAGGTCCTACAGTAGCCAAGTGCGGAGAGGATAACTGTTGAAAGCATATAAGTAGTAAGCCCACCCCAAGATGAGTGCTCTCTCCTCCGACTACCCTAGAGCCTCCAGTATCACAGCCGAGACAGCGACAGGTTCTCCACCCATACGGGTATGGAGCGACAGAAGTATGGATATAGGATAAGGTAGCGGCGAGACGAGCCGTTTAAATAGGTGTCAAGTGGAAGTGCGTGATGTATGCAGCTGAGGCATCCTAATGAACGAACGATTTGAACCTTGTTCCTACACGGCCTGATCAAATCGATCAGGCACTTGCCATCTATCTTCATTGTTCAACTCTTTGATGAAAAGATGAAAAACCCAAAAAAAAGCTCTGCCCTTCCATCTCTTGGATAGATAGAGAGGGAGGGCAGAGGCCTTTGGTGTCCTTTCACCAAGAATTGGGGCTTCACAATTACTAGCCAATATTTATCTCATGCCTTTCCTCGTTCATGGTTCGATATTACTGGTGTCCTAGGCGCAGAGGAACCACACCAATCCAACCCGAATTTGGTGGTTAAACTCTCATCATGTGACGATCATCAGTAGGGTAGGTCCTGCAGCAAAATAGCTCGATGCCGTAATGATAAAAATCTTAACACCTCTTATTTGACTTTTTCACTATTTTGAAATAAGAAAAGATCCAAATCTAAAATGCAAAGGTCGCCTTATTCAAAACCTCAATCATCACATCCCCTCTCTCCCACTTCACACCTCGAACGCACCGTTCTTATAGAGAGAAAGGCGCTTTGCCATCTTCTTAACCTGAAATGAAGGGGTACCCCGGAAGAGATCCAAAGGAGACAGTGGGCCTGTAGCTCGGAGGATTAGGGCACGTGGCTACGAACCACGGTGTCGGGGTTCAATCCCTCCTCGCCCACAGCCTTCCAAAGGGGAAGGGCCTTTACTTTCCCCCGGAGGGTAGGTAAATCATGATCGGGATAGCGGACGTACAGCTATTGAACTTAGGTATGCTCGTTCCTTTTGTGGACGTGGAATCTTAGAACAGAATGTGATACGGTGAGATATAATGCAATAGAAAAATAAACAAGGATAGCGAACGGGTTACCAACTCCTAAGGGTCAAAGCAATCCCTTTAATACAATTCTTAATTATTACATTAAAATTCTTAAATTAAAGAAAGAATCAAAACTCCCCAAGTATGATTCGAACCTCGACCCGATCGGGTTAACAGCCGACCGATCTACCACTGAGCTACTGAGGAACAAGGGGAGATTCGACCTCCTAGAGTCCAACTCCCGCTCTCAACCCATGAACAATATGAGTCCGAAGCATCTTTCGTAACTCCCATAATTTCTTAGTAGTGGCTCCGTTCCATGCCTCATTTCATAGGGAAGCCCAAAGTGCCTCTATTTCATTCTATTTCACTTCCTAGCACTTCCTATCATTTAATATCCATCCCTTTGGTCTTATTGACATAAGAGATGTCATTTATAGTCTATCTCTTTCTATATATGGAAAGTCAAGAAATTCTCATCGAAACATCGAGAAATTGTGCATATAGAAAACTCTAAAGAAAGAAAAATAGGAGACGCATGCCATGATTTTCAAATCTTTTCTATTTAGTAATCTAAGTTTCTCGATGAGGATAATTAATTCGGTCGTTGTGGTCGGACTCTATTATGGATTTCTGACTACATTCTCCATAGGTCCCTCTTAGATCTTCTTTCTCCAATCTTGGATTAGGGAAGAAGGAGATATTCGCGACTTCAAAGCGATTTCATTATGGGGCAGCTCATGATCTTCATATCGATCTATTATCCACCTCTGTATCTATTCTTTCTTAGCTAAACAGGTGGAAGATCTATCCAATTTGGTTATATTATATCATGGACTCGAAAACGGATCTGAATTTGGTGAAATGCACGATCTTCACAGGTATCACTTTTCACGATACCTAAAAGGTGGAATAGCGATTTTCGAACCATTTCCTATAAGAGAATGGTTTCCATTACTTTGAGAAATGGATTCTTATATCAAACTATAGCTATTGCATTAAAGAAGAAACGAAACTAATAGAAGTCGAAGACGCGGAATGATAGTGAATAGAGAGAAAGATTCTTCTGATTTTCTTGTTTCTATCTACTAGACGCCGTAGAGAATTGAGAATTTTCATGTCTTTCAATTCTCGTACTCGTAATCGGAAAGTTATGGAAGGATACCCATCATTTTGCAATGAAAACCACATAGAAAACTCTCGACAATTTCGAAATCAGGCCAAGCGTCTTAATACATATGCAAAAAAATTCATTATTGGCCCACCATTGATTAGAAGATTTAGCTTGTATGAATCACTATTGGTTTGATACGAATAATGACAATCGTTTCAGTATGTTAAGGATACAGATGTATCCACAATTCATTTAGAGTTACTTAATAGTCTATTTCTTATACCATATCTCTATCCCCTGAAATTCTCGAGCCAAAAGATGGGCATATGCTGTGTTTCATTTTGCTAAATGATATCAATTAAATGGTGTATGAATTCCATAAATTGCATATAGCAATAAATAAATCAGCAAAATTCTTTCTAATATTTTATATAGAAGAAACATTTCTTCTATCTAAAATATTAGGAAGAATGTACCCTTCTATCCAAATCCAATTTGCATCGATAAAACAAATCCAAATTCCAGTAGTAGATGAATAATTGCAAATTTGTGTGTGTATGAGATTAGAATAACTTCAAAATAACTGACATAATTTTGTATTTTTCCTGATCAGAAAAATACATGAAAAAGAAAGGAGGTAGATTTTTTTTGGATTTATGGTTAAAGAAGAAAAAGAAGAAAACAGGGGTTCTGTTGAATTTCAAGTATTCAGTTTCACCAATAAGATACGGAGACTTGCTTCACATTTGGAATTACACAAAAGAGATTTTTCATCGGAAAGAGGTCTAGGAAGACTTTTGGGAAAACATCTATGTTTGCTGGCTTATTTGGCAAAGAAAAATAGAGTATGTTATAAGAAATTAATCGGTCAGTTGAATATTCGGGAGCAGTAATTTAATCGTTCAAATGTTTTTCTTGTTTTATTATTTTTTTAGTAGTCTTATAGTATTCTTAGATTTTTCATTTTGATGAGCCTCGCTTTGAGGAATTCATGGAATAATCCATTTTCATGGAATAATGAATTAAGGAAGAAAGGATATGAGTCTACCACTTACAAGAAAAGATCTCATGATAGTCAATATGGGCCCTCAACACCCATCAATGCATGGCGTTCTTCGACTGATCGTTACTCTCGATGGTGAGGATGTTATTGATTGTGAACCCATATTAGGCTATTTACACAGAGGGATGGAAAAAATCACAGAAAATCGAACTATTATACAATACTTACCTTATGTAACAAGGTGGGATTATTTAGCTACTATGTTTACAGAAGCAATAACAGTAAATGCACCAGAATTCTTGGAGAATATTCAAATACCACAAAGAGCCAGCTATATTAAGGTAATTATGTTATAATTAAGCCAGATAGCTTCTCACTTGCTATGGCTTGGACCTTTTATGGCGGATCTCGGCGCACAGACTCCTTTTTTCTATATTTTTAGAGAGAGAGAATTAATATATGATCTATTTGAAGCTGCTACAGGTATGCGAATGATGCACAATTACTTTCGCATCGGAGGAGTAGCCGCCGATCTACCTTATGGATGGATCGATAAATGTTTAGATTTCTGTGATTATTTTTTACGCGGAGTTGTTGAATATCAACAACTTATTACACAGATCCAATTTTTTTAGAGCGAGTTGAAGGAGTAGGTTTTATTAGAGGAGAAGAAGCAGTAAATTGGGGCTTATCGGGACCGATGTTACGAGCTTCTGGAATACAATGTGATCTTCGTAAAGTAGATCCTTATGAGTCTTACAACCAATTTGATTGGAAAGTCCAATGGCAAAAAGAAAGGGATTCGTTAGTTCGCTATTTAGTACGAATTGGTGAAATGAGGGAATCCATCAAAATAATTCAACAAGCTATAGAAAAAATTCCTGGAGGACCTTATGAGAATTTAGAAGTCCGGCGCTTTAAGAAAGAAAAGAATTCTGAATGGAATGATTTTGAGTATAAATTTCTTGGTAAAAAACCTTCGCCCAATTTTGAATTGTCAAGACAAGAGCTTTATGTAAGAGTAGAATCCCCAAAAGGTGAATTAGGGATTTATCTAGTAGGAGATGATAGCCTTTTCCCCTGGAGATGGAAAATCCGTCCACCCAGGTTTATTAATTTGCAAATTCTTCCTCAGCTAGTTAAAAAATGAAATTGGCTGATATGATGACGATATTAGGTATTATAGATATCATTATGGGGGAAGTTGATCATTGAAATGATAATAGATAGGGTAGAGTCAGAAACTATCAATTCTTTTTCGAAATTGGAATTATTAAAAGAAGTCTATGGACTTATATCGATCCTACCCATTTTGACCCTCCTTTTGGGAATAACAATAGAGGTACTCGTACTTGTGTGGTTAGAAAGAGAAATATCTGCGTCGATACAACAACGTATTGGTCCTGAATATGCTGGCCCCCTGGGCCTTCTTCAAGCTATAGCAGATGGGACTAAGCTAGCTTTTAAAGAAGATATTCTACCACCCCGAGGAGATATTTCTTTATTTAGCATTGGACCCTCTATAGCAGTCATATTAGTTTTATTAAGTTTTTTAGTTATCCCTTTGGGATATCATTTTGTTTTAGCCGATCTTAGTATTGGTGTTTTTTTATGGATTGCCATTTCAAGTATAGCTCCTATTGGTCTTCTTATGGCAGGATATAGCTCAAATAATAAATATTCTTTTTCAGGCGGTCTACGAGCTGCTGCTCAATCCATTAGTTATGAAATACCATTAACTTTTTGTGTGCTAGCAATATCTCTACGTGTGATTCGTTAAAATATATCTTTTTCCTATAAAATCCATTAACTATTTATATTCCTTTTCTTATTTAGTATTTGGTTGGTAAGTTAAACTAGATAGCTATATGAGCAAAACAAAACAGCTTATAAATTTGTAGTAAAAAGAAAAAAATCTCATTTCCTACGTACAAGAAAAAAGTGGAAGTAAACATAAGCAGTGTAAACTCTTTATCCCAAGGTTGATATTTTTTAATTAGTCATCATATCTTGAAGCGGCCAAGAATAAAGGATTCACAATATGGAATTCCATTACTAGAATACTCCTAGTTATTACTATAACTTAATAATCCATAAGAAGAATCCACCAAAAGTTAGTGAAGGGTTAGGAACACTAGAGTACATAAAGGATTAGTAATGGAAAATCTAAAACATTAGAGATTTTTGCCCATAAAAGGAATCATAATAAGGACTTGCAATTTGTAGAAATTATCAAGTAGTACTTTCTTCGGATTCTGATCCGAGTATGTTCCCATTCACTTGTTAAGGAAATGGCTATCAAGAACGAATTAACCCTTTATCCATTTTTCTTTTTAAATACCCTCCCTCGGAAAGAAGAATAGTAAAAAAGATATGGAGTGCACTAGAATTTTTTTTCATTATTTCCTTCCTCTATCCATATTCATGCAGAATTGCTCATGAACTAATACCCAACTCTTTCCATTTATTAATGAATTCCTATAACAAGTAACAAGTGTTTTATTCCAAGATTAAGTTATTACTGAACAAAGAAAAAATTTCATTATATTATAAAGGATGAGATCAATTCGGAAGCGCTTTTTCTTATTCTAGCAGATGGAATTCCTTTGGTCTAATTTAGGACTTTCAAATCTATTTTATTTTATCTAATTCTATCTACGCCCCAGGGGCAAGGAACAAAACAGTCCTTCCCTTTTTCTGATCATAGAGAAGCTGTATGAAGCTAAGGTTTCATGTACGGTTTTGAAATAGCGGTGGGAACTGTGATGTTATCATCGACTATGATTATCTAACAGTTCAAGTACAGTTGATATAGTTGAAGCACAGTCAAAATACGGTTTTTTTGGATGGAATATTTGGCGTCGACCTATAGGTTTTCTGGTTTTTAATTTTCTTCTTTGGCGAGAATGTGAAAGATTACCCTTTGATTTACCGTGCGGAGGAAGAATTAGTAGCAGGTTAGCAAACTGAATATTCCGGTATCAAATATGGTTTATTTTATCTTGTTTCTTACCTAAATGTATTAGTTTCTTCTTTATTTGTAACAGTTCTCTACTTGGGCAGGTGGAATTTATCTATTATCTATATATCCTTTTTTGATTTTTTCCAAATGAATAAAGCAGTTGGAATTTTGGAAATGACAATGGGTATATTTATTACATTAACTAAAGCTTATTTATTTCTCTTCATTTCTATCACAATAAGATGGACTTTACCGAGGATGATAATGGATCAGTTATTAAATCTTGGATGGAAATTTCTTTTACCTATTTCCCTGGGCAATCTCTTATTAACAACCTCTTCTCAACTTGTTTCGCTATAAATAAGATAATACAATAATAGTAAGAATATTTTCAACACAAAAGCTCTGTCAAACAAGAGAAAGAAACATATGTTTTTCATAGATATTTAGAATGAATATGTTCCCTATGGTAACTGGGTTCATGAGTTATGGTCAACAAACAATACGTGCTACAAGGTACATAGGTCAAAGTTTCATAACTACCTTATCCCACACAAATCGTTTACTATAACGATTCACTACCCTTCAGCAAAACCAATTACACCAGAGCGTTTACGAGGGCGAAACCACATTTAATTTTATAAATTTATTGCATGTGAAGTATTTGTTCGCGTATGTACGAAATATTTAACCGTTGTGGATTTGAGATTTTAAAAGGATATTAAAATAAAACAATTGCTTAATTATAGTATTGATTTCGGAGTTTGTATATTTTGTGGCAATTGTGTTGAGTACTGTCCAACAAGTTGTTTATCAATGACTGAAGAATATGAACTTTCTACCTATGATCGTCATGAATTGAATTACAATCAAATTGCTTTAAGTCGGTTACAAATCTCCCTAATGGGAGATTACACAATTCAAACAATTAGGAATTCGTCTGAAAGTAAAATAAACAAAGAAAAATCTTCGAATTCAACAATGATTACTGATTACTAAACTTTGATTTTGTCTTTTTGTTATAAAAATCTAATAATTCTTTATTAAACTTTAAAATTAAAATATAAAGAAAAACGAAAAACTACTGCTTATTGGAAATTATTTCTTATTTCAAATGAGACTTATTTCTTATTTCAAATCAGACTAGATTTTCGTGATATAATATAATTTAGAACTATACAGTTTATACACAAAAAAATACCCTAATCCTTTTTTCCTTCCTTGAATCCTTTAGTTTTAGTCAGTTCATGAAAAAAATTATACTATTAATTTCTTTTTATCCATAATGGATTTACCTGGACCAATACATGAGATTCTTATGCTATTTGGGGGATTTGTTATTCTACTAGGGGGTCTAGGAGTAGTATTACTTACCAACCCCATTTATTCTGCCTTTTCGCTGGGATTAGTTCTTGTTTGTATATCCTTGTTCTATTTTTCTATTAAATTCCTACTTTGTAGCTGTCACACAACTTCTTATTTATGTGGGATCCATAAATGTCTTGATCATATTCGCTGTAATGTTCGTAAATGGCTCAGAATGGTCTAAAGATTAGAATTATTGGACTATTGGAGATGGCTTCACTTCACTCGTTTGTATAACTATTGTTTTTTCACTAATGACTACTATCCCAGATACGTCGTGGTATGGAATTCTTTGGACTACAAGACCAAACCAAATAGTAGAACAGGGTCTCATAAATAATGTTCAACAAATTGGAATTCATTTAGCAACCGATTTTTATCTTCCGTTTGAACTCATTTCCATAATTCTTCTAGTTTCTTTAATAGGTGCAATTACTATGGCTCGGCAATAAGAAAACTTAGAAAAAGTACAAATTATAAGAACTGCAAATCTAAAATAAATAAATAAAGAATCACAATTTTGATTTACTAAAATCCATCTACTGCCAACAAATACCTCCTTTATTTTCTCTTTTGTTGTGTAATTGTTCTATTGTCATTAATTGAATCGGTTCAATTCTTGCCCTCATATTGAAATGAATCGAGATTGATAAGGAGTTAGTTAATGATGTTTGAGCATGTACTTTTTTTGAGTGTCTATTTATTTTCGATTGGTATCTATGGATTGATCACAAGCCGAAACATGGTTAGAGCTCTAATATGTCTTGAACTTATACTGAATTCAACTAATCTAAATCTTGTAACATTTAATAGTCGCCAATTAAAATGAGATATTTTCGCAATTTTTGTTATAGCCCTTGCGGCTGCTGAAGCCGCTATTGGACTATCCATTCTTTCTTCCATCCATCGTAATAGGAAATCCACTTGTATCAATCAATCTAATTTATTGAATAATTAGACTTTTGAATAATTAGACATAGAATCCTCTAAACAAAGGCGCACATATTAAAATAAATAGAAATCAATACTATTTTCTTAGTATTATTTGAGAATATCCATTTTTAGTAGATTATTGCATAGTATTCTTTTTTCACTTAAATGAATTTTTGTATTTGTAATTCATTGATATTGCAATTTGAATATTGCAATAATTTATATTGAAAAGACGATAGCCAATTTATTTGCTAATTCGAATTCGTCTGTACAATTCGTAAAATTCTTTCTTATTTCTTATTGTTGAAATCCAAAATTAAAGTCTCTTGGCTCTCTTCACGCTTTCTCACAAACAGATTAAAAAATAGATTTTTATTTTTGAAGTTTGGATAAACCATTGCTTCATCTGGTGTCTACAATACATATGACTCATTATAGTACTAATTTCATTTTTACCAGATCGAAAAATTTTATGTTGAAAAGAAAAAATTATAGATCCAATGTCACATTCCGTAAAAATTTACGATACATGTATAGGATGCACTCAATGTGTATGAGCTTGTCCAACAGATGTATTAGAAATGATACCACAGGATGGATGTAAAGCCAAGCAAATTGCTTCCGCGCCGAGAACCGAAGATTGTGTGGGTTGTAAGAGATGTGAATCTGCCTGCCCGACAGGTTTTTTAAGTATCCGCGTTTATTTAGGGCCTGAAACAACATGTAGCATGGCTTTATCTTATTGATACGTTACAAAAAACTTCACTCGAATCGTCTGACTCCTCTTTACCGAAGAAGCCTGTGCTCGAAATAATTGAGCACGGGCTTTTCTGGTCAAAACATATCTTGTCTTTATCACTTTATCATGAGTTATTTTCCTTGGTTAACAATACTTGTTGTTTTGCCGATATTTGCAGGTTCATTAATTTTATTTTTACCTCATAACGGAAACAAAGTCGTTAGGTGGTATACTATATCTATTTGTTTATTAGAATTCCTTCTAATGACTTATGCGTTCTGTTATCATTTCCAATTGGAGGATCCCTTAATCCAATCAAAGGAGGATTATAAATGGATAGATGTCTTCGATTTCCACTGGGGATTGGGAATCGATGGACTTTCATTAGGATCTATTTTATTGACAGGATTTATCACTACTTTATGTCGGGGAGGCTGATCTGACCCACTAACACCTACGGGACCGGCGGACCGAGCCCCTTTTGGTTCGGCAGGGGGCGGAGGTCGCACGAAGAGCAGATCGAGGCGAAGCACACGAGCGGTTTACCCAGCATGGGAGCTCTCCGGAGAGATAACACTCTTACTGCTGCATGTCTGAGTGTATTGAGTTCTTGCTCAGGAGCGCTGAGTGCTACAGTACACACAAGCTGCTCACGAGAGCGAGCGTGGGTGTTCTCTGGCTTCGAACCTGGCCAGCCTCTCGAACCCTTCGAACCCTTCCCTACGTTGCGCATGGGCCTCCTTTTATATGCTAAAGGGGTCTCCGACAGGTGGCAACGTAGACAAGGGTAAAAATGGAAAAGGAGTGGTTGGTACAGCTACTTGTACAGTGTATCATACCTAACCTCGACGGCGGGGACAAAGGCATTAAATGCCCGTCTACGTCGCCCTAACAGTGCAAACAGGGACCGTCAGGGACACCACCGCTCGCCACGATGGCAATCTTGTCAGCGCCGCTTGCCACCGCGCTCCGCTGGCCGCATGACCTCTTGCCACGCGCGCCTGGAAAGGTCCCAGGGCGACACGTCAGTAGATGTGCTGGAGCGCAGGTACAGAGTGGTGGTATGCATGACAAGCGCCTTTGCCGTTGTTGTCTTGTCGCGTCTGGAAGCTTGTCGCTCATCGGGCCTTCCCGCAAGCTCCTCTTGCCGGGCCTTGTCTCCTAGGTGCCTTGGTGGCCTTCCGACAAGCTCCTCTTGCCGGGGCCTTGCCTCCTAGGCTTGAATACTTTGTTCTTGAATGGCTCCAAAGGAACCACAGAGGACCTTGGCGGTCACCCGGTAAGCCTTGCCGCGGAGGGCTGCAACTGCCCGTGCACAAGTTCGGGATACTAGGGTACCCCTACTCTAGTACATCGACAGAAGCCCCCGGGCCTGGGCCACACACGGTGCCGAGCGCTGTTGGGCCAGACCCAAAAACAGGGCACGGGCACGCGCGGCCTAGGTTACGCCATAACTCACCCCGGACCCACCACGCCCTCCACGAACGGCACTTGTCAAATGCGGCGTCGTGTGAGAGATCATGGGTGGTTTCTTTATTCGGGAAAAACGGAACGTCTGCCCCCTCCCTCTTTATAAGCAGGGGAAACATGGGCAGTCCGCCCATCTCGCCAGTTGCTATCCAATCTCGAAAAACCTCCGCTGCTCCCCCCTTCTTCCCAAGGCTGAAGAGAGAGCCGCGCTCCGCCCCCCATCGCCACCAGCATCACCAACGCCATCGATCTCCCTCACCACCTCCGCCATGGCTCAAAGCCGACAAGGGAAGGCCGTGAAGTCGGCCGAGGCGCAGCGGATTGCGGCCGCGAAGGAGCGGGCAATCTTCCCAGCTCGCCGCGAGGAGCTGAGGAGTACTACTACCTCTTCTCGGTCGACGGAGACGCGAGCGCATCCGCGCCGAAGGTACTCCGAAGGTTGCTTGAACTGGCTCGAATGGGTACCCTTTCTTCACTGTTCTTCTCGCGGGCTCGCCCGCTTTTCTCTGAATTTTTCTGCGATATCATGAACACCTACGGGTTCCGCCTCCTTTACTTCACCCCCAATGCTGTTCTGACCATGGCAGTTTTCGCACATCTCTGCGAAAACTTTGTCGGAGTCCATCCAAACATAGCCCTTTTCCGCCACTTCTTTATGCCCCGAGTTGAGAGAGGGGAGCCTCTTTCCGGTGGGATCGCCTGGATCTCGAGGACCGCAAGAAGGAAGCTTATCTGGAGGGAGAGCTCCGCAGCAAATGGGATGAGTGGAGAGCAGATCGATGCTGGATTGTCGAGGAGAACCGCAGCCGCCATCGCCCAGCGCCAAACCTCGATGGTCGCTGCAACGATTGGAGCCGTCTGGCCCCGGAAGACGCTAGGCTGAAGATTGCCGTCATCCGGATCCTACGCCTGAGGCTTGCCGGACTCACTGTAGGCGCCGTTGGCGCAGATTTCCTTCGTCGCCGCATCGCCCCCCTGCAGGAGAGGAGGAGATCCGCCTGGGAGTTCCAGAACGCGGCAGATATCATGAGGCTGCGCCCGGGCCTCAACTTCAATTTCACTGTCCTGGAACTGCACCCGATGCTCTTGGAGCTGTTCAAGCACGATCCTGAGCATCCCGGAGCGTTCAGGTTGCCGAAGAATGTCGTCCCGCTGTGTAACAATTCCTTGCTCGACCGCATCCGTGCAATGATGTCGTTGTGCGACTCGCATGGAATCGTTCCAACCTGGCAAGAGGCTGCAGATGATGTCGTGCGAGTGTTCTTTGATAGCCTGGTAGAAGTGCCGGTCCGCCCCGATGAACAGAAGAGCCTCACCCGCGACACCACCGATGATGAGATGCAGCGCATCGCCACCAGGCTGGAAGAGGCGGCAGCAGCCGCTGCCGCGGGCGAGTTTGGATTCACCGTGGAGGAGGCAGAGGCAGCAGAGGCGGCAAGCCTTGTCGAGCGAGGGGAGTTTGTCGGCGAGGAAGAGCTTGTCGGGCCTGAAGCTGAGTCGAGCGAGCCCGCCGAGGGTGCCTCCTCCCCTCCTTCGCATAGCTTGCCGCGAGCGGAGCCCCCAGCTCCACTAAGAAGGCGCCTCCGCAAGGCCGGAGACGAAGCGGGCGGCAGACGGGTCAACAGCCGCCGCTGCTGCGACGCGCTCCATCGCGGCAAGCACTTTGTTGCTGGAGCACCTCACGCCATCAAGGCAATCGAGCGGGGCTCGCAGACCACCGCTTCGCTTCCCGCCAAGCGGCCAAGGGAACCTACTCCTCCGCTTCGTCAGTCGAGGCGCGAGCCAGAATTTGATCTCTCCGCGCCAGCTCCGACGAGGAAGAAGAAGAGTAAGATTCTTTGCAGCATTTGTAGTTCTTCGCTTGTTGCTTTGTCTTGTATCTGATTTGCTTCACTCTGAACCCATTCCTTTTCGTGACGCCGCCCAGAGCGTCGAAGAGAGCCAAGGCCCCGGTGATTGTCATCGAGGACGAACCCACCGCGACAAAGAGGAGGCGCGTCCGAGACCACCTTGCCGGACGCGGCAACTCTTCCTCAAAGCAGCCCCCAGCGTAAGTATATGGTTCACTTCCTGCTGTTAGGCGTGCATGGGTGCCCTTTCTTTGCTGATATCTGACTGCTGATTTGTGTAGGAGCAGAGCAGCCTTACCAGGAGTGCCCTGAAGCCGCTCCTGACATGTCTTCTGCTTCGACTACACTGCCAAGGGAGGATTCCCCGGCAAGGGAGTGTTCTCCGGCAAGGGAGACTTCTCCAGCAAGGGGCAGCACCAGCGATCCCCTGGGGGCGGAGACCATGACTGCAGACCCTAGCACAGGTAATCTTCTTGCTTGAAAACTTTCCTTGTGTTCTTCTTCTTCTGATTTTCTTTTTGAATATTTTGCTTGACTTTTCTTCATTTTCCGGTCGTCAGATCGATCCGCCACAGAGCCAATGGAGACCGAGGCCGCTGGCGAGGAGGACGCTGCACATCTGACGACGCCATCGCCATCGGAGAAGAAGTCAAGGCCGACGAGCCTGCCGGCGAAGAGGCCGCCAAAGCTGCCGCCGCAGAGCCGGGCGAGGTCCGGCGATCGCGACCGACGGCCCCGAGGTCAGCAGGAGCGCCAGCGCCACGCCGACCGCCGATCCCTCCGCCACGCTGCAGCGTCGGGTTCAAGAGCCCCAGCCCGCGCCTATTTGAAGGCAGCGATGGCGTCTTCATCAAGCTCCCATGGGCGTCGAGCTCCAGGGCGCCGGCTGAAGGAGAAACTTTTGATGAAGAGCTGCTCGCCTCCGCTGGACTGACGCTGGTCGACGCACCAAACAGCAGCAGCGGCGAATCTGAGGAGGAGCAGCTGCTGCGGAAGCTGCTGTCGCTCTACCGCGCCCGACAAGCCAAGCTGGAATCCCGGGAAGCGCTTGTCGCGAAGGCGGGAGCAGACATCGAGAAGCGCGGAGGAGCTCCGGGGCCTCAACCAGGAAGCTCTCCGGTCCTTGGCGAGGAGCGGAGCGACTTCGCCGAGGAGCGCAAAGCCTTCCTCCTCGAGAAGGCTGAAGCTGAGGAGCAACAGCGGCTTGTCGCCGAGAAGCTATATGCGCAGGAAGGCGAGTTGGCGCAGAGGAAGGTTAATCTTGACAGCCATGAGGAGGATCTAGCCACGCGCGAGCAAACATTTGGCGGGGCTCTCAAGGAAGCAAAGGATGCTGCCGCAGCTGCCGAGGCCGCCAAGAGGGAGCTGGAGACGAAGGTGATGCAGCTGGAGGCCAATCTCAAGGAGAGCGGCGAGGAGCTTGTTGCAGTCAAGCATGAGCGCGAGAAGGACGCCTACACTCTTGGCGAGCTGCAGGGCTGTCTCGTCGAGAGGAGCAAGGAGCTCAGCGCCGCCAAGGACTCCAACGCATATCTTGAGTTGAAGCTGACCACCTTGACTCAGGCGCTGGACGGCGCCAGGGAGCAGGAGGGGGCCTTGAAGGAGAAGATCAAGGCCGACGAGGCGCTGCTGGCGAAAGTCTTCTTGCCGCCTGCAATACCTTTTAGGGAGAATGTGGAGCACCGGGACCGAGGGTCTCGTGGATGTTGCTGCAGCCATCGACGTGAGCCGGCACACTGGGGATGGAGGATCTCGGATATTTCTCCGATGAGCACCTCCAACCCAGCGCCAAGCTCAGCTTGTTCTTCAAAGGCGTGGTGACGGCTCTCCAACGACTCTGGGAAGAGATCCCAAAGCAGCTGGCCGACGAGTCGCGCCAGATCTATGCGGGAGCTCTTCAGAAGGTGCTGATGAAGGTGGCCTTCCGCAACCTGTGCCTCAACCTCACCAACTTCCTCAAGTCCCTGCCGCCGGATGCTGATGTGGAGGCGCTCAAGACCCTTGTCGCACCCATCGTGGACAGGGTGAGCGGGATCAAGAGGGTTGAGGGCGATCGCGTGGATTAGGCCGCTCGCTTTCTCTTTTTCTTGCCGCTGCTGGTCATGTTACGAGAACAATCTATTAGAGCTGTGACAAGCTATCTTGTAATATAACTCTATTTCGGGTAGTGATTGCTATGTTATTTCCTTTACTTGATTCCTTCATTTGTATGTTTTTGCCCTACGCTTTTAGGGAACTTGTCAACAGGCACTGGTCATGAGCGCCGAAAAGTGGACGTCGAAGACTGTCGGGCGGTGTTGCTACCAACAAGAAACCTTGTCGCAACTAGTCGCAGCTCACTTAAGTTGTTGAGCGGACTCGAAACAAAGTAAGGCGCAACTAGCTACGAGTTGGTTCCTCCGCGCATAGGTTTTCCATACAAAGTACGTCGCTCGAGGAAGATAACTTAAACATTTTAAAACTGATTGCTCAAACTTTAGCAACTTAGCTTTTCCGCTGCTTGCTTCCCGGTAAGGCTAGACTTCCTTGAGCGACGCTTGGTCCACACCATTATCTTCTCCTTTCCCCCCGGAAAACTTGTGGGCGAGGGAACCTTCCTTTCGGAATGCCATCTTCGGTCTCAAGGCGGACGGCGCCAGGCCTAGTGACTCGTTTCACCCGGTAAGGGCCTTCCCACTTCGGCGTCAACTTGTTGGAATTCTTGGCGGACTGAACGCGCCGAAGAACAAGGTCGCCTTCCTCGAGACTTCTGGCATTAACTTTGCGGCTATGGTAGCGGCGCGCAAAGCTTGCTGGTATCGAGCAGCTCGTCAAAGAGCTGAAGACGATCCCCTCAAGGAGCAGCGTCATGTTGTCGCAACTGCTCTTGCTCAAGCTCATCATAAGCGAGCACTCGAGGTGAGCCGTATACGAGTTCCGTGGGGAGAACTGCCTCTGCTCCATAGACTAGAGCGAAAGGTGTCTGGCCAGTGGCTCGATTTGGTGTCGTCCTGATCGACCAAAGAACCAGCGGCAGCTCCTCAATCCAGTTTCTTCCGCACTTGTGCAGCCTGTCAAAAGTTCAGGTCTTGAGCCCGCGCAGCACTTCAGCATTTGCCCTCCCCGCTTGACCGTTACTTCTCGGATGAGCAATGGTTAAGCGGCACCTTGGCGCCAAGATCTTGGACGTCTTGCATGAAGGTGCGGCTCGTGGAATTGCGTGCCATTGTCGGTGATGATCCTGTTAGGGATTCCGAAACGGCAAACAATCGACCTAAAGAACTTGATCGCCGATCGCTGTCACCTTCCTCACCGCTTCCACTTCCGCCACTTTGTGAACTTGTCGATCGCAACGCATAAGTACTCAAAGCCCCGACAGCTTCGGGAAAGGGCCGAGGATGTCGAGCCCCTGCATCAAAATGGCCAGGATAAAGGGATCGTCTGGAGAGCTTGATCTGGCTGGTGTATCTGCTTGGAATGGAACCGCACGCTTCACACTTGGTTACTTGTGCAGTTGCATCCTCGGAGGGCTGTCGGCCAAAAGAAACCTTGCTTTAACGCTTTGCCGGCAAGTGCTCGTGCCAATGTGGCGATCACATATGCCTCCATGTATCTCTCGCCAACAGCTTTTGTCCGTCTTCCCGGTGAATACACTTCAATTTCACACCGTTGAGTCTTCTTACATGCAGTGTGTTGTCGACAAACTGGTACATACTTGATCGCCGGGCTACTCTTTCCGCTTCTTCTTGCTCTTCGGGAAGTTCTCCTGTCAAGGAAAGCGGACAATCTGCTGTGCCCATGCTTTGGAGCTTGCGGCTCGACAACAAGGACTAAAGGCACATCTGCTGCGGGAACATCCGCTTCCACGGCGAGAACCAGCTGCTCAGCCGAGCTTGACATTCCCGGCAAGCTTGCCGGAGCAAAACTTTTTCGGGAGCGTCTCGCTTCAACGAAACAAACCCTAGGGCTTGTCAAGGCATCGCTCCTCAAGATCGCTGGTGTTGATCTCGAGGACCTTCTTGACGGCGACTTCGAAGCTCTGCCGGAAAATAGTCACCAGAGATCAACTTCCTCTTCTTGCTCTGTCCGGTTGATGGCGTTCTGACGGTTGAGTCAGCTTGAGCACAAAAATCCTGGTTCCACAGGTAACTTAAGTGCAGCGCACTTCGACAGGCCATCGGCAATGTCGTTCTGAGCTCTTGGAACATTTTCCATTTGTAGGCCGTCAAAGTGCTCTTCTAGCTTTCTCACTTCATCAACATAAACTTCCATCAACGGACTCTGATAACTCTTGTTCACTTGGCGGATGACAAGCTGTGAGTCACCCCTGTAAATGAGCTTCTTGATCCCAAGGTTCTCTGCGATCTCGAGACCGCAAGCAAACCTTCATACTCTGCAGATTGTTTGTTGCTTGCTCCTTGGGAAAGTGCATCTGGACTACGTGCTTGAGGTGCTCTCCGGTGGGTGCAACAAGTAGCACGCCAAGACCGGGCGCCTTTGCAGCGAGAAGGCACCATCAAAGTACATCAGCCACTCTTTGCTTGCTTCCTTGACGGGATGCTCGTTTCGAATTTCTTCATCTTGTGTTGGCGTCCATTCTGCTATGAACTCCGCCAATGCTCTGCTTTGGATAGTTGAAGTGCTCTCAAACTTGAGGCCAAAGCTTGACAGTTCCAGTGCCCACTCGACAATTCTTCCTGTTGCCTCTGGATTTTGCAGTATCCTCTTCAGCGGAAAACGAGTGACGACTGTGATCTCATGTGCCTGGAAGTAATGGCGCAGCTTTCTCGAGGCCATGAGGAGGCTGAAAAGCAATTTCTGCACACCAGAGTACCTTGACCTAGCCCCCTGCAGAAGGGAACTGACAAAGTAAACTGGGCGCTGCACCATTCTTTTCTGCATCTTCTCATGCTACCGTGCATAGATCCATCCTTGTCGGGACCAGAGCTTGCCGGTGAAGCCCCCACCTTTCGTCATTTGGATGCATCTGCCATGGTTGCTAGCTCATCATCTGCCTCCCTCTCCGCTACTAATGCAGCACTAACCACTTGATTGGTTGCCGCTATATATTGCAGCAACTTCTCTTGTGGCTTAGGTGCGACAAGTGTTGGAGTGGAGGACAGGTATCTCTTCAAGTCTCAAGCGCAGCCTCCGCTCGAGTCCATTTCATCGGACCTGCCTTTTTCAAAATTTTGAAAAATGGCAGGCGCTTCAACAGAACCTAGAGATAAACTCTTTGAGAGCAGCTACGCAACCGACAAGTCTTCGTACATCCTTGACGCGCTTTGGTGCTTCAATCTGCTCAATGGCCTTGATCTTTTCGGGATTGGCTTCAATTCCCCGCTGAGACACGAAGAACCCGCGAAGCTTGCCGGAAGGGAATCCAAACACACATTTCTCAGGGTTGAGCTTGAGGTTGATCTTGCGCAGATTTGCAAAGGTTTCGTCTAAATCTTGAATCAGAGTTGCCTTGTCCTTGTTTTTGACCACTATGTCATCCATGTAGGCTTCCACATTTCTGTGCATTTGCGCCTCAAAAGCGTCATGGACTACTCTTGCAAATGTTGAACCAGCATTCTTTAATCCGAAAGGCATCCGTACGAAACAGTTTGTGCCACATGGGGTGATGACTGCGGTCTTCTCCTCATCCTCTTCTGCCATGAAGATCTGATGATATCCTGAGTATGCATCCAGAAATGAAAGCAAATCACATCCGGCCGTGGAGTCAACAATCTGGTCGATGCGAGGCAAGGTAAATTGGTCTTTGGGACAAGCTTTATTGACATCGGTAAAGTCGATACAAAGCCTCCATTTCCCGTTTGCCTTGCGTACAACTACAGAATTGGCCAACCACGTAGGATGGAGCACTCCTCTGACAAGGCCTGCTGCTTCCAATTTCTTGATTTCTTCTGTGATGAATTCTTGGCCCTCCACTGCCTGCTTCCCGACTTTCTGCTTGACGGGCCGCGCATGAGGACAGACGGCAAGATGGTGCTCAATTACTTTCACAGGAACACCGGGATGTCGACGATTGCCACGCAAACACGCCGACGTTTCGCTCGCAGAAAGCAACGAGCGCGCCTTCCTATTTAGGGTCAAGAGTGGCACTGATGGTGAAGGTACCACCAGTGCCGTCCTCCTTGGCGGACACCTTCTTGATCTCTGGTGGAGCTGCCATCGTCTTCTAACACTTGCCGGTGGAGTTCGATGGTGCGACCTCGACGGTAGCGCAGCACTCAAGAGGTGCGCTTGCCGGAGTGGGCATCGTAACTCTTGCCGGACTTGGTCTTCTTCTTCGCCCGGAGCTTCAGCGGCAAGTGGCTTGCAATCTGCTGCAGCTGCTGCTTCCAAGAGATCTTGTCGGCGCAGATAAGAGCATCCTTCTTGTCGCCAGGACAGAGATGACACTTATCGGCCCGCATCTTCAAAGATGTTGTATGCATAGTGAGAGGCTGCCATGAATTTGGCGAGTGTTGGACGGCCAAGTATCCCATTGTAAGGCAATGGAAAGTCAACAACGTCAAAAGTGACCCTCTCAGTCCTGAAGTTCAACTCGCTGCCAAATGTCACCGGCAACGTGATCTTTCCCTTCGGCTT
Source organism: Aegilops bicornis (assembly GCA_021605145.1). Classification (NCBI taxonomy): domain Eukaryota; kingdom Viridiplantae; phylum Streptophyta; class Magnoliopsida; order Poales; family Poaceae; genus Aegilops; species Aegilops bicornis. Next base: position 256,721,719 of record CM038675.1, on the reverse strand, counting down.
GCTCCTTCCCGGATTGATTCCTTGGAATGTGCCGGTCTCTTCGAGCTCACCATCAGGGATCTGGAGTTTCTGGAGCACCGCGGAGGAGATCAGGTTCAAGCCGGCCCCGCCGTCCACTAGCATCTTAGTGACCTTGAGGTTGCGGATAGTTGGTGAAACCAACATCGGCAAGCACTCGACCGCAGTTACGCGATCAGGGTGGTCCTCAACATCAAAGATGATATGCGTGATGGACCATTTCAGAGGCTTGCGTGACTCGAGGATGGTTCTGCCGCATTGACTTCCCTCATCCACTGCTTGAGCTGCGGTGTGAAGTATGCAGAGAAGCACCGCCGTCAACGCACAGGACCTCTGTGGCTTTCTGGAACTCCTGCTCATCGGTCTCGTCATCATCCATGTCTTCATCATCGTTGTCGTCTTCATCCTTGTCGCGGCCGCGGGGAGGTATGTCTCCTTGCCGCTGCTTGGCCTTGCCGCGGCGTTTTCCTCGGCCGGGACGTTTCATGCTAGCTCCTCCAGCACCTTCCTGGGCCTTCTCCTTGTCGCGTCGTTCGTATTCAGCCTTCTGCTGCTCGACAAGCTGCTCGACCTTTTTGCAGCTCTGGAGGTCATGACCTTTGGTGCGGTGGATCTTGCAGTACTGTTTGTTGGAGCCGTCCTGCTTGTCGGCGACCGCCACAGCCTGGCAGTTGGTGCCAGCGGCAACCTCCTTGCCGGAGCTACCAGCTTTGGATTTCTTGGCGCCACCTCCGTTGCCGGACTGGTCAACAACTAGCACATCTTTGCCTTTCTTCTTCCTGTTGTTCCGCCGCCGGTTTTTCTTTGCCGGGGCGGTCTCCTCACTATCAGATCCTCCTGCTTCAAAGATTCTCTCCGGAGTCTCCTCCCTTCCTCAAAGACGTGCACACTTGTCGGCCAGGGCATATAGCTCATCGACGTCTCGATCTTGCACATCGCCATCTCCTCCCGCATCCTGCGGTTTCGCATGTTCGATGGAACGCTGATTACCGTGGCAGGTGGACATCTGGGATGTTGTCTTTGAGCAGCGGCTGAATCTCTGAATGTACTTGCGCAGGGGCTCTCCTTCCTTCTGGGCGAGCATATGAAGGTCGCTTTCTTGGCCATGGGGCTTGTGGCCGCCTGTAAAGGCGCCGACAAACTGATGGCATAGATCTGCCCAAGAGGATATGGAGTTTTCCGGCAAGTGAATGAGACAGGATCTGACATTGGGCTTGAGCACCAGCGGGAAGTAGTTGGCCAGGATCTTATCGTCTCGCCCCCCGGCAGCTTGCACCGCGATGGTGTAGATGCCGAGGAACTCCGACGGATGCGTCTCGCCATCGCATTTCTCGCACGTCTGGCTTGAATTTCTTCTTCTTTGGGCCACGGACTTGCCGCAGCTCACGAGTGAATGCAGGGCAACCTACTGCGTATGGCAAGTCGCCTGTTCCTCCGGGCGCATGCATGTCAACAGAGGGCCCGGTAGCGCTGGTCGGATTGACGCCGCGCTTCTCTTGGCGCTCGATGAAGTTCGAGCGACTTCTTCGCTTGTCGTTCGTGAAGAACTTGGCGCTGATCGCGACGAGCTCGTGGATCTGATGACGCGGTGGAGTCGCTGTCGAGGTGGATCCAGCGAGTCGGCGATCTTGGCCTTCGGGGTGGAGAGTGCATGGTGGTTGCACCCCCACAGGTTTTGTCGCCACCGGCTCGTGTTTGGCAGTCCTGCCGCGGCAGCGATGCACTCGGCTGCCACGGAGCGTCGCCGTTGGCAAAGCCGATGAGACTCTGAATGGTGGCCCTCCATTCATCGACCTTGTCGGCTGTTGGAGGGTAATCCAGGAGCAGTTGAGCTCTCGCCAAAGCTTCTGCTGGAGTGGTGGGTGGCGGTGGCGAACGGCGCGAGGAGCGGATATGCTCGGACTTCTAACTATGTTAGAAGGAGCGATATCCCGTCCAGCGATCGCGTTTCGCCGCGCCAAAGATGTTGGCGTGCATGCTGGTCTTGAGCATCCCGAGATCCACCAGCTCGATCTTGGTCCAACGGCGTATGGCGTTGTGAATACCATGACGATGTCGATCCCGCGCCTCTGAGACGGGCGCGGTGCATGTCACGGACGCCGAGGTTCACGCAGCCTTGTCCTTGGACTTGGCAGCACTGTGGCTCCCGTCGGCGTCCATTCTTCGCCGGCGTCTACCCCACCACCCGCTTGCTCGGTGGTGGTGGGTTCGACGCGGATGGAACATCTGCCGCCAAGCCTTCTTCTTCGTGGCATGTCGATGAAGATGATGAAGATCTAGCTTCGTATGGACGCCGGATCAGGTTCACACAATCTCGACGCCCCTACCGGGCGCGCCAAAGATGTCGGGAGGCTGATCGACCCACGAACACCTATGGGACCGGCGGACCGAGCCCCTTTTGGTTCAAGGGGGCGGAGGTCGCACGAAGAGCAGATCGAGGTGAAGCACACGAGCGGTTTACCCAGATTCGGAGCTCTCCGGAGAGATAACACTCCTACTGCTGCATGTTTGAGTGTATTGAGTTCTTGCTCAGGAGCGCTGAGTGCTACAGTACACACAAGCTGCTCACGAGACCGAGTGTGGGTGTTCTCTGGCTTCGAACCTGGCCAGCCTCTCGAACCCATCCCTACGTTGCGCATGGGCCTCCTTTTATATGCTAAAGGGGTCTCCGACATGTGGCAACATAGACAAGGGTAAAAATGGAAAAGGAGTGGTTGGTACAGCTACTTGTACAAATGTATCATACCTAACCCTCGACGGCGGGGACAAAGGCATTAAATGCCCGTCACGTCGCCTAATAAAGGTAAACAAGCAGGGACCGTCGGGGACGCCACCGCTTCGCCATGATGGCAATCTTGTCGCGCCGCTTGCCACCAGCGCTCACCGGCCGCCACGGCCTCTTGCCACCAGCAGCGCTGGAAAGGTCCGAGGCGACACGTTAGTAGATGTGCTGGAGCGCTTGAGTGCAGTGGTGGTATGCGTGACAAGCGCCTTGCCGCGGTTGTTGTCTTGTCGCGTCTGGAAGCTTGTCGCTCATCGGGCCTTCCCGGCAAGCTCCTCTTGCCGGGGCCTTGTCTCCTAGGTGCCTTGGGTGGGCTTCCCGACAAGCTCCTCTTGCCGGGGCCTTGTCTCCTAGGCTTGAATACTTTGTTCTTGAATGGCTCCAAAGGAACCACGGAGGACCTTGGCGGTCACCCGGAAAGCCTTGCCGCGGAGGGCTGCAACTGCCCATGCACAAGTTCGGGATACTAGGGTACCCCTACTCTAGTACACCGACACTTTAGCTACTTTAGCAGCTTGGCCAGTTACACGGAATTCGCGATTATTCTATTTCCTGATGCTCGCAATGTATAGTGGTCAAATAGGATTATTTTCTTCGCGAGACCTTTTACTTTTTTTTATCATGTGGGAGTTAGAATTAATTCATGTTTACTTACTTTTATCCATGTGGGGCGGGGGGGGGGGGGGGAAGTGGCGTCAATATTCAGCTAAAAAGTTTATTTTGTATAGTGCAAAGTGTTCCATTTTTTCTTAATCGGAGTTACGGGTATGGGCTTATATGGTTCCAATGAACCAGGATTAGATTTTGAAATATTAATTAATCAATCATACCCTGCAACCTTGGAAATACTTTTATATTTTGGCTTCCTTATTGCTTATCTTTGTCAAATTGCCGATTATACCCCTACATACGTGGTTACCAGATACCCATGGGGAAGCACATTATAGTACATGTATGCTTTTAGCGGGAATATTATTAAAGATGGGAGCATATGGATTGATTCGGATCAACATGGAATTGTTACCTCATGCTCATTATCTATTTTGGCCCTGGTTAGTAATAATAGGAGCGATCCAAATAATCTATGCAGCTTCAACTTCTCTTGGTCAACGAAATTTCAAAAAAAGAATAGCTTATTCCTCTGTATCTCACATGGGTTTCATAATTATAGGAATTGGTTCCATAACCAACATTGGACTCAGTGGAGCTATTTTACAAATATTATCCCATGGGTTTATTGGTGCTACACTTTTTTTTCTTGGCAGGAACCGCTTCTGATAGAATGTGTCTTGTTTATCTCGAAGAACTGCGGGGAATATCTATCCCAATGCCTAAAATTTTTACCATGTTTAGTAGCTTTTCAATGGCTTCTCTTGCCTTACCAGGAATGAGTGGTTTTTTCGCAGAATTAGTAGTATTTTTTGGACTAATTACTAGTCCAAAATTTCTGTTAATGCCAAAACACTAATTACTTTTGTAATGGCAATTGGAATGATATTAACTCCTATTTATTTATTATCTATGTTACGCCAGATGTTCTATGGATACAAGCTATTTAATGTTCCAAACACAAATTTTGTGGATTACGGACCACGAGAACTCTTTATTTTAATCTGTATCTTTTTACCAGTAATAGGAATTGGTATTTATCCAGATTTTGTTCTCTCCCTATCCGTTGACAGGGTAGAGGCTCTTTTATCCAATTATTATCCTAAATAGGTTTGCTTTTTTTACTCGTCTGCTCTATTAATGCAGAAATAAGTAAAAAAGTATAATTAGATCTATGTCGAATTTTTTAGAACCCTTTGAGAAGGCGTTCAAGGGGTTCTCAAATAAAACATAAAAGTAAAAACCTTCATTTCATGAAGGTTTTATTTTATGTAATCATTTAGGTGTTAATGTAAACGAACCATAACTATGTAAGCCTATTCCTAATATATTTATACCAAAATTACAAATCCAAATTATAAGAAATCCTATCGAAGCTATAAGTGCAGAATAATTACCCTTCCAATTTGGATTTGTTCTACTATGTAAATAAATTGCGAATATGGTCCAAGTAATAAATTCCCAAGTTTCCTTAGGATCCCAATTCCAATAGGATCCCCAGGCCTCATTAGCCCATACTGCTCCACAAAGAATACCTACGGTTAAAAGGGTAAATCCTAGGCTAATGACACGATAACTCCAAGAATCCAAACGCTCCGTTAATTGATATTTGTAATAATTTGGAAATGAAGGGACATAGGTTCTTTTTAAAGCACTTCTTTTTGCATAAAAATATTTAATATCACTAAAGAAAAATGTTTTATTTAAAACATTTTTCTTTTTAGAAAAGAAATGGAAATTATTTCGAAATCTAATGATTAGAATAGCGGCAGATAATAAGGATCCGCACAAAAGAGTTGCATAGCTTAATAACATCATACTTACATGCATCATTAACCACTGAGATTGTAGAGCAGGTACTAGTATCGTGGATTGATGCATTTCAGTTAAAAGACCCGATGTGGCAAAGCCTTGCGTTAAAATAGTACTTGGCATAGTTATTGTGCTTAAATCATTTTTAGAGTTCTGTATTTTAGGAATGGTATGGAGAATATACAGGGCCCATGAAAGGAAGATCAATGACTCATATAAATTACTGAATGGAAAATGTCCCGAGGAAGCCCAACGAGAAACTAAGAATCCTATTATAGAGAAAAAAGTAACTATCATTCCTTTTTTCGACGAATCACGTAATCCTCCAAGTTCACGAACTAATAAGGTTATAAAATGAATCGTAATCACAATTGAAATCGTTGAGAAAGAGATATGAGTTAGTATATGTTCTAAAGTTGCAAATAGCATAAGGGGAAGGTCCCATTACAAAATTGTAAATTTCGAATTGATTTCTAATCTATTGTATTCTTTTTCAAGAATGCCGCCACTCGGATTCGAACCGAGATGCTTGAGCACTGCTTCCTAAGAGCAGCGTGTCTACCAATTTCACCATAGTGGCTAACTTCAAATAATAGGTAACATAAAAGAATAATAGCTATTATCTTGGGAATCGTCGATATTGGGAAAGTCCATAAAATATAGGAACATTAGAGTTTTCATTAGAATAGACTTCGTTTGGTAGTATCATTTCCATTTTTTACAATAAACTCTTGCTTTGCTCAATAGAAACACAAACACTGCTTGAAAGAGTTGGAACTTCTTTTTTCTAACTTGCAATTATAGAACTAATTTTTTCTAATTAATTTCTCGTTTACATTTTGAAAATTCTTTCAATACAATGAAAAAAAATCCAAAAGGGTTTCTATTTAATGATGAAATTAAAATGGATAAATAGAAAAGGCTTTTTGGATTTTTTAAAAATTTCTAGAATGAAAGTCTTTATGCTCTTATTAATAAGATTAACTAACCTTATGATTTTGGAGAAGATAGGTGGAAGTTGTAAGTCCTATTGTAAGAATACTCCACTTTTCATAATTTTCATAATAGAATATGAGGATTCTATAATGAAAATTATTAAAAGTTCATTGATAGGAAAAGAATACTTAGCACACAATATACCAAACAAAACTTTTTTTCTTGTATATATAAGATAAGAGGGGTTTTTTGTTCTAAGAATATTGTACCGAGTAATTCGACACATAAAAGTACATTCAAAGAAGAATCAAAATTATTAAATAATTGGAATTACTTTTGATAAGTCAATTCATATTATTCCAAAATCTTATTATTTGTTTGTTGCCCAGAAAAACCCTTTGGTTTTGGATGCTCATTACCGCTCGAAAATGATCTTGATTTTACTAAAGGATAAGATTGTACTATGAAAAAATAAGTCTTTTTCTTCCAAATATTTTTACGAATACGCTTTTTTGACATTGAAGTACATTTTTTTGGAACTGCCATTCAAAAAGGAAATTACTTTTTTCTAGTTGTATGTGAAAGACATCTATTGCTGCAGATCAATCCTTCTTTCTTCTTTTTATTAGTATTTATACTTAGATACTGAAAGACACTTAAATTTTGAATTATTTTTGACTTCATTTTGTCTAATGCGGATAAGACAACAAGAATTTTTTAACATTTTTCTTTATATATTTTATACTTGTTTTTTAATAATATAGAATATATAGAAGGGTTTCTCATTTAAATATATATATATCTATTTATATATCAAGTATACTCCATATATAGATATATAGTATGGAAGCCTATCCCCCATATAAGATAAGACGGGGGGATAAAAAGAAGCGAAAATGAAAATAGTTAATTAAATTCAGAATGGTATTCCATAAAGGAAAGGAATTCCAATCAAAACAAAAAATATTGAGTCTCTTAAACAAGACATTCTAAAACTTAGGTAATTTATAGTCATTAGGATTTTAGTTCTATATGAAGGAAGGACTATTCGATAAATTCTTATAAACATAGGTTTTCATTGGAATTCACTCAATCAGTTAATTATGGAACAAGAGAGCTGTTTCATCTTTGTTTTAGAGACATATAAAAATGAATTATGAATAGAAAGTAAAATGATTCCACTTTTTTATAAATATCTTTATTTAGTTAATAAAATAACTTCGTTACCTTGTTATTTTATTAACTTTTTTAATTTAACCAACTAAACCCATTCTTAATTTTTAATTATTTCAATGAGATAAATTTTGGAAAAATTAAGAATTTCAGTATTTTTTTCTTATTCTTTTTATTTATTCTTTCAGAAAGAGATAAGAATTGGTTTGGTGAATCGGAAACAATTTTATAGAAAAATTGAAGTAAAAATTGCAATTTCTTTTCTTATGGAACATACATATCAATATGCATGGGTAATCCCTCTTCTCCCACTTCCAATTATTATGTCAATGGGATTTGGCCTTATTCTTATTCCGACAAGACAACAAAAATCTTAAATCGCATATGGGCTTTTCCTAGTGTTTTACTCTTAAGTATAGCTATGGTATTCTCAGTTCAACTTTCTATTCAACAAATAAATGGAAGTTCGATCTATCAATATCTATGGTCTTGGACCGTCAATAATGATATTTCTTTAGAATTTGGATACTTGATTGACCCACTTACTTCTATTATTTTAATACTAATTACTACTGTAGGAATCCTGGTTCTTATTTATAGTGATGGTTATATGTCTCACGATGAAGGATATTTGAGATTTTTTGTTTATATAAGTTTTTTCAATACTTCCATGTTGGGATTGGTTACTAGCTCCAATTTGATACAAATTTATTTTTTTGGGAACTCGTGGGAATGTGTTCTTATTTATTGATAGGCGGATCCTTACCCCCCTTTATCTGATTAGAGCGGAAAGGACCCGCGGAATTTTTACTCTTATAACGTGAATTGAATCTATTCGATTCACTCTTATGAAGCAACAAGAAAAAGAGATCACTCGAGGATCCAATATCTTATTCCACGAAGGAAGTATCCTGAAAATCCTTGATTTAGTTTCGAGTAATAAACTAATAAAACCTTAATCAAAACTATTCAACTAGCCTAAAAATAAAAAAAACCTTCAATGGAAGAGTTTACTTTTTTTTGCAAAATTTCTGTAAATTTGAAGTTGAACTTAATTAAACAAGCCAAGCAATTTACTCACAATCCCAAGAAATTTTTCCCCCGCCATATTTTCTTCCCCTCTGTTTGTCCACTACCTCGGCTAAACCTAAGCAAAAAAAAATGAGGTCCAAGAGATGACCGAATAAAGAAGAAATAGTAATCTTTGACGAATTAGGAAGAAAAAGGATTCTTATTTTGATACAAGAATAATCGGCACAAGAAAAAGCCTTTTTCTTGTGCCAAATAGACGATTAAGAAGACCTGCAATCCCTCCGAAAAGGAAGAAATTTTAATTTTATTGTTCTCGCCTTTGCCTTGGATTCTCTTCTTTTGCATGGGATATAAATAAGGAATTCCAGACATCTCATAAACAAAAAGCAGTCTAAACAACAAAAGGATTTCCAAAATAGATCATAGATAATTCTAGCAATTGCCAATAAATCAAGGCTTTTTACCAACTTGATGGTAAGAAATCCCGGGACCTAGAAATTCATTTCGTACAATTGAACCTTTTCAAACTATTTCTTTTTTAGAACCAAAAAAACTTGTGCCAAAATAATAGATGCGAAGAAGAACAAAAGGCCTTGGACACGTAATGGATCCTGAAGCATGATTTCTGCGTCCCCCTGACCAAAACCTCCCACATTAGGATTGCTTGTTAATGGTTGATCAAGCTTGATGGATTCCCCTCTGAAACAAGAAGTTCTGGTCCGGGAGGTATAATATCAATCACTTGGCGTCCATCTCGATGCATCAACTATGGATATTTCATACCCCCTGTTTCTTACGTAGTATTTTTCTTACTATACCTGTTGGCGTAGCATTAGAGACTGTATTGTTACTCTTCCTACCATCAGGATAGATCTGTCCTCTTCCTCGGTTTCCCCTACATATATGGGATATTTTAAGAAATGAGCATCTTTCTTCGTAGCAGGATCGGGGAAAGAATGGGAAAGACAATTTCACTATATTTCTTACCGAACAGGGCCTATCACAAGAATGTTTTTTATCGGGACGATAACTCTGAAAAGCAAGATTTCCTATCTTTTCTTTTAACTCAGGGGAAATACGATCGGGCGGCGTTAATTCGAATCCCTCGGGCAAAATAAGAACATCACCTACATTCAACCCTCCCTTTTTTCCATTAGCAAGAACTTGTTTCAATTGCATATCATAAGGATGTCGGTGTACTAGAGTAGGGGTACCCTAGTATCCCGAACTCGTGCCGCAGACGATTCTGACACCAGCGGCAAGGTTTGCTGGTCACCGCCAAGATCCTCCGTGGCTCCTTTGGAGCCCTTCAAGAACAAAGTATTTGACCAAGAAGACAAGGCCCCGGCAAGAGGAACTTGCCGGGAAGGCCGCTCGAGGCACGCAGAAGACAAGGCCCCGGCAAGAGAAGCTTGCCGGGAAGGCTCGGAGCGCGACAAGCCTCCGGACGCGACAAGGATTCAGCCGCGGCAAGGCGCTTGCCGCGGCAGGCAACCTCTCTTCATCTCCGCTCCAGCTCATCCCTCAACGTGTCGCCATAGGACCATTCCATGCGCACGTGTCAAGAGGCTGTGCAGCCAGCGGAGAGCAGCGATAAGCGGCGCTGACAAGCTTGCCATCGTGGCGGGCGGAGGCGCACCTGGCGGTCTCTGTTGCCTTTGTTTAGGCGACACGTACGGGCATTTAATGCTTTTGTCCCTTGCCGCCGAGTTAGGTATATTGCATCGCATAATCGTACAAGTAGGTGTACCAACTACTATTTTTACATTTGTACCCTCATCTACGTTGCCACCTGTCGGAGCACCTTGAGCATATAAAAGGAGGCCCGTGCGCAACGTAAAGGAGGTTCGAACATTCTCTCACGCTAGGTTTTGTAGCTCTCATCGCTCCCTAGCAAGAACACAATACAAACCAGACAAGCAGCAGTAGGAGTTTTATCTCTCCGGAGAGCTCCGAAGCTGGGTAAAACTGCTCGTGTGTTTCGCCTCGATCCGCTCTTCGTGCGGTCTCCGCCCCCCTCCGAACCACAAGGGGCCTGGTCCGCCGGCCCCATAGGTGTTCGTGGGTCCGATCAGCCTCCCCGACATCTTTTGGCGCGCTGTAGGGGCGTCGAGGCCGTGTGAACCTGATCCGACATGCAGACGAGCAGCGCCTTCATCATCTTCAACATCTTCCGCGACATGCCACCGAAGAAGAAGGCTTCGGCGGCAGCAGAGCCGTCCGCGTCGTACCCGCCATCACCGGAGCAAACGGGTGGTGGAGTAGACGCGGGCGGAAGAACGGGCGCCGGCGAAGGTGTTCGTGACGTTGCCAAGTCCAAGGACAAGGCCGCGCAAACCTCGGCGTCTGCACACCCCCCACGCCCATCTCAGGAGACGCGGGACCAATAGCGTCATGGTATTCACAATACCATACGCTCGTTGGATCAAGATCGACCTGGTGGATCTCGAGACCCTCAAGACCAGCGTGCTCGCCAACGTGCTGGCACGAGCGAGATACGGTCGCCTGGACGGAGGCTGCTCCTTCTAACATAGTTAGAAGTCCGAGCATATCCCGCTCCTCGCATCGTTCACCATTACCACCCACTACTCCAGCAGAGGCTCTAGCGAGAGCTCAGCTGCTTTTGGATTATCCTCCAACAGCTGACAAGGTCGACGAGTGGAGGGCTACCATCCAAAGCCTCATCGGTTTTGCCAACGGCGATGCTCCGCGGCAACCAACTACATCACTGCCGCGGCAAGACGACAAGGCACGAGCCGGTGGCGACGAGACTTATGGAGGTGCAACCACCATGCACTCTCCACCCCGAAGGCCAAGATCGCCGACTCGCCGGATCCACCTCGACGACGACTCCACCGCGTCATCTGATCCACGAGCTCGCCGCGATCAGCGCCAAGTTCTTCATGAGCGACAACAAGAAGACGCTCGAACTCGCATCGAGCGTCGAAGAGAAGCGCGGCGTCAGTCCGACAAGCGCGCCGGGCCCTCTGTCGACATGCACGCGCCGGATGAACCAGGCGACTTGCTGTACGCGGTAGGTTGCCCTGCGTTCACTCGTGAGCTGCGGCAAGTCCAGTGGCCCAGCAACAAGAACTTCAAGCCAGACGTGCCAGAGAAGTACGATGGCAGGACGCACCCGTCGGAGTTCCTCAGCATCTACACCATTGCGGTGCAAGCTGCGGGGGGACGAGACGACAAGATCCTCGCCAACTATTTCCCACTGGTACTCAAGTCCAACGTCAGATCTTGGCTCATGCACTTGCCGGACAGCTCTATATCCTCTTGGGCAGATTTGTGCCATCAGCTTGTTGGCGCCTTTACAGGCGGCCACAAGCCTCATGGCCAAGAAAGTGACCTTCATCTGCTCGCCCAGAAGGAAGGAGAGTCCCTGCGCAAGTTCATCCAGAGATTCAGCCGTGTGCACTACAACATCCCAGATGTTCACCCTGCCGCGGTGATCAGCGCGTTCCATCGAGCGTCGGAACCGCAGGATGAGGGAGGAGATGGCGATGTGCAAAGTCAAGGACGTCAGTGAGCTGTACGCCTTGGCCGACAAGTGTGCACGTGCTGGGGAAGGGAGGAGACTCCCCGGAGAGAATGCAGAAGTAGGATCTGACAGTGAGGGGACCGCCCCGGCAAAGAAGAGTCGGTGGCGAGGCAACAGGAAGAAGAAAGGCAGAGAAGTGCTAGCTGTTGAGCAGTCCGGCAATGGAGGTGGCGACAAGAACGCCAAGGCTGGTGGCTCCGGCAACGAGGTTGCCGCTGATGCCAACCACCAGTCTGTGGCGGCCGCCGACAAGCAGGACGGCTCCGGCAAGCAGTACTGCAAGATCCACCGCACCAAGGGCCATGACCTCCAAAGCTGCAAGAAGGTCGAGCAGCTTGTCGAACAGCAGAAGGCTGAGTACGAGCGGCGCGACAAGTAGAAGGCCCAGGAAGGCGCTGGAGGAGCCAGCAAGAAGTGTCCCGGCCGGGGAGGGCGCCGCGGCAAGGCCAAGCAGCGGCAAGGAGACAGACCTCCCAGCCGCGACTAGGATGAAGACGATGACGACGATGAAGACATAGATGATGATGACGCCGACGAGCAGGAGTTTCAGAAAGCCACGGAGGTTCTCTGCGTTGACGGAGGTGCTTCCCTACATACTTCCCACCGCCAACTCAAGCAGTGGATGCGGGAGGTCAATGCAGCGGAACCGTCCGTAGAGTCACGCAAGCCTCTGAAGTGGTCCAGCACGCCTATCATCTTTGATATTGAGGACCACCCTGATCGCATAACTGCGGTCGGGTGCTTGCCGATGTTGGTCTCACCAACCATCCGCAACCTCAAGGTCACCAAGATGTTAGTTGACGGCGGGGCCAGCTTGAATCTGATCTCCTCCGCGGTGCTCCAGAAGCTTCAGATCCCTGACAGCGAGCTCGAAGAGACTGGCACTTTCAAGGAATCAATCCGGGAAGGAGCAAGCCGAAGGGGAAGATCACGCTGCCGGTAACATTTGGCAGCGAGCTGAACTTTAGGACTGAGAGGGTCACATTCGACGTCGCTGATTTCCCATTGCCTTACAATGGGATACTTGGCCGTCCAGCACTCGCCAAGTTCATGGCAGCCTCTCATTATGCCTACAACCTACTCAAGATGCCAGGCCCGATAAGCATCATCTCTATCCATGGCAACAAGAAGGATGCTCTTATCTATGCCGACAAGATCTACCGGGATGCAGCAGCTGCGACGGAAAGCAAAACACTTGCCGCTGAAGCTCCCGGGGGAAAGAAGAAGACCAAGTCCGGCAAGAGCTCTGAGGCTAACTCCGGCAAGCGCACCTCTTCGGAGTGCTGCGCTACCGTCGAGGACGCACCATCGAGCTCCACCGGCAAGTGCAAGAAGACGATGGCTGCTCCGCCAAAGACTAAGAAGGTGTCCGCCAAGGAGGACGGCGCTGGTGGTACCTTCACCATCAGTGCCTCTCTCGACCCCAAATAGGAAGGCGCGCTCATTGCTTTCCTGCGGGCGAATGTCGACGTGTTTGCATGGCAACCGTCTGACATCCCCGGTGTTCCAGTGAAAGTGATTGAGCACCGTCGGCCGCTTGTCCTCATCTTGGCGACCCGTTAAGCAAAAAAGTCGGGAAGCAAGCGGTGGGCGCCAAGAGTTCATCGCGAAGAGATCAAGAAACCGGAAGCAGCGGGCCTTGTCGAGGAGTGCTCCATCCTACGTGGTTGGCCAATCACGTAGTCGCATGCGCCAAGGCAAATGGAAAATGGAGACTTTGTATTGACTTCACGGATGTTAATAAAGCTTGTCCCAAAGATCCATTTCCCTTGCCGCGCATCGACCAGATTGTTGACTCCACGGCTGGATGTGATTTGCTTTCGCTTCTTGATGCATATTCAGATATCATCAGATCTTCATGGCGTAAGAAGATGAGGAGAAGACCGCATTCATTACTCCATGTGGCACGCATCGTTTCATACGGATGCCTTTCGGTTTGAAGAATGCTGGTTCAACGTTCGCAAGAGTAGTCCATGACGCTTTTGAGCCGCAAATGCACAGAAATGTAGAAGCCTACATGGATGACATAGTGGTCAAAAGCAAGGACAAAACAACTCTGGTTCAAGACTTGGATGAGACCTTTGCAAATCTGCGCAAGATCAACCTCAAGCTCAACCCCGAGAAGTGCGTGTTTGGAGTCCCTTCCGGCAAGCTTCTCGGGTTCTTCGTGTCTCGTGGGGATTGAAGCCAATCCCGACAAGATCAAGGCCATTGAGCAGATTGAAGCACCAAAGCGCGTCAAGGATGTACGAAGACTTGCCGGTTATGTGGCTGCTCTCAGCAGGTTTATCTCTAGGTCTGCTGAACGCACCCTGCCATTTTTCAAGATTTTGAAAAAGGCAGGTCCAATGAAATGGACTCCCGAAGCGGAGGCCGCGCTGCAGGACTTGAAGAGATACCTGTCAAACACTCCAACACTTGTCGCACCTAAGCCACAAGAGAAGTTGCTGCTATATATAGCGGCAACCAATCAAGTGGTTAGTGCTGCGTTAGTAGCGGAGAGGGAGGCGGATGACGAGCTAGCAACCACGGCGGACACACCCAGCGACAAGCAGGGGCTTCGCCGACAAGCTCTGGTCCCGACAAGGACGGATCTGCGCAGACGCAAGGGCAGATACAGAAAAGGATGGTGCAGCGCCCAGTCTACTTTGTCGGGCCTCCTCTGCAGGGGCTAGGTCAAGGTACTCTGGTGTGCGTAAATTACTTTTTCGCCTCCTCATGGCCTCGAGAAAGCTGCGCCATTACTTCCAAGCACATGAGATCCACAATCGTCACTGCTTTTCCGCTGAAGAGGATACTGCAGAATCCGAGCGGCAGGATTGTCGAGTGGGCACTGGAACTGTCAAGCTTTGGCCTCAAGTTTGAAAGCACTTCAACTATCCAAAGCGAGCATTGGCAGAATTTATAGCAGAATGGACGCCAACACCGGATGAAGAAATTCGAGACGAGCATCCTGTCAAGGAAGCAAGCAAAGAGTGGCTGATGTACTTTGATGGTGCCTTCTCGCTGCAAAGGCGCCCGGTCTTTGGAGTGCTGCTTGTCGCACCCACCGGAGAGCACCTCAAGTACGTAGTCCAGATGCACTTTCCCAAGGAGCAAGCAACAAACAATATAGCAGAGTATGAAGGTTTGCTTGCCGGTCTCAGGATCGCAGTGGACCTTGGGATCAAGAAGCTCATTGTCAGGGGTGACTCGCAGCTTGTCGTCCGTCAAGTGAACAAAGATTATCAGATTCCATTGATGGAAGCCTACATTGATGAAGTGAGGAAGCTAGAAGAACACTTTGACGGCCTGCAAATGGAACATGTTCCAAGAGCTCAGAATGATATTGCTGATGGCCTGTCAAAGTGCGCTGCACTTAAGTTGCCTTTGGAACTAGGGATTTTTGTGCTCAAGCTAACTCAACCGACCGTAACACCATCAACTGGACAGGACAAGAAGAGGAAGTTAATCTCCGGTGACTACTTTCCGGCAGAGCTTCCCGAAGCCGCCGCCAAGAAGGTCCCCAAGATCGACACCAACAGAGCAGAGGGGCAGTCTGCTCCGACAAGCCCCAGGGTTTGTTTCGTTGAAGCAGGCGCTCCCGACAAGTTTTGTTCCGGCAAGCTTGCCGGGGAGCATCAAGCTCCGGCTGAGCCGCGGGTTCTTGTCGTGGAAGCTGATGTTCCCGCAGCAGCAGATGTGCCTTTAGTCCTTGTTGTCGAGCCGCAAGCTCCAGCATGGGCGCAACAGATTGTCCGTTTCCTTGAGACAGGAGAACTTCCCAAGAGCAAGAAGAAGCGGAAAGAGTAGCCCGGCGATCAAGTATGTACCAGTTTGTCGACAAGATACATGCATGTAAGAAGACTCAACGGTGTGAAATTGAAGTGTATTTGCCGAAGATGGACAAAAGCTGTTGGCGAGAGATACATGGAGGCATATGTGGTCACCACATTGGCACAAGAGCACTTGCCGCAAAGCTTTCCGGCAAGGTTTCTTCCGCCGACAGCCCTCCGTGATGCAATCGCACAAGTAACCAAGTGTGAAGCGTGCAGTTCCATTCCAAACAGATACACCAGCCAGCTCAAGCTCTCCAGACGATCCCTTTATCCTGGCCATTTTCGTCCGGGGCTCGACATCTCGGCCCTTTCCCCGAAGCTGTCGGGGGCTTTGAGTACTTGTACGTCAGAATCGACAAGTTCACAAAGTGGCGGAAGTGGAAGCGATGAGGAAGGTGACGGACAAATCGGTGATCAAGTTCTTCAGGTCGATTGTTTGCCGTTTCAGAATCCCTAACAGGATCATCACCGACAACGGCACACAATTTACGAGTCGCACCTTCATGCAATACGTCCAAGATCTTGGCGCCAAGGTCTGCTTTGCTTTGCTCACCCGAGAAGCAACGGTCAAGCGAGAGGGCAATGCTGAAGTGCTACGCGGGCTCAAGACCGTAACTTTCGACGAGGCTGCACAAGTGCGGAAGAAACTGGATTGAGGAGCTGCCGGTGGTTCTTTGGTCGATCAGACGACGCCAAATCGAGCCATCGCCGTAAACCTTTCGCTCTAGTCTATGGAGCAGAGGCGGTTCTCCCCACGGAACTTCAGATACGGATCGCCTCGAGTGCTCGCCACGATGAGCTTGAGCAAGAGCAGCTGCGACAAGATGACGCTGCTCCTTGAGGAAGATCGCCTTCAAAGTCATTGTCTGAGCTGCTCGTTACCGGCAAGCTTTCGCGTCGCTACCATAGCCGCAGTTAGTGCCGAAGCCTCGAGGAAGGCGACCTTGTTCTTCGGCGCGTTCAGTCCGCCAAGAATTCAAACAAGTTGGCCTTGAAGTAGGAAGGCCCTTATCGGGTGAAACGAGTCACTAGGCTCAAGGCGCTGTCCGCGCTTGAGACCGAAGATGGCATTCCGGTGAGCAACTCCTGGAACATTGAGCATCTTCGTAAGTTTTACTCAGAGGCGCGGTTGCGGAACCTGTTCCGCAACCACCTTTTGTGCAAGTCTTGCACTGTTGCATGTAATCCTTTGTACAAAGCCGGGCGCAGACCCCGTGCATCAGTAAAGCTCATGTGTTGCGCACAATTTGTCAAATTCATGCTTTGATCATTTTATTGCATATTTTGACTAACACTTTGTGCAGCACCCACACCCGGTAAGCAACATCGAGCCACTAGGCTCCATGACTTTATTTTCTCTTCTTTCTCTTTCTCAAGGAAGAAAAGGTTCCCTCGCACACAAGTTAACCAGGGGGGAAGGAGAAGATAATACTATGGACCAAGCGTTGCTCGAGGAAGTTTCGCCTTATCGAGGAGCAAACGACAGAAAAGCTAAGTTGCCAAAGTTTGAGCAATCAGTTCTTAAATTTTTAAATTATCTTCCTCGAACAGTAGTACTTTGTATGGAAAACCTGTGCGTAGAGGAACCAACTCGCAGGCTAGTCGCGCCGTTACTTTGTTTCGAGTCCGCTCAACAACTTAAGTGAGCTGCAGCTGGTCGCGACAAGGTTGCTTGTCGGAGGCAGCACCGCCAAAGAAGTCTTGACGTTCAATACTTAGCGCCATGACAAAGGTGCCTGCACCGACAAGTTCCCTAAAAGCGTAGGGCAAAAACGTACAAAGGAAGAAATCAAGTAGAGGAAATAACGTTGCATTCATCACCTAAGATAGAGTATATTACAAAATGACTTGTCGCAGATCTAATGAATTGTTCTAAACATGACCAGCAGCGACAAGGGAAAGATAAAATTGGCGGCCTAGTCTACGCGGTCGCCATCAATTCTCTTGATCTTGTTCACCTTGTCCTCAATGGGCGCGACAAGGGCCTTGAGCTCCTCCACGTTGGCATCTGGCGGCAAGGATCTGAGGACGCCGTTGAGGTTGAGGCCTGGATTGCGGAAGGCCACCTTCATCAACACCTTTTCGAGGGCTCCTGCACAGATCTGGCGTGATTCCTCGGCCAGCTGCTTTGGGACTTCTTCCCGGAGTCGCTGGAGGCCCGTCACCACGCCCTTGAAGAATAAGCTAAGCTTGGCGCTGGGTTGGAGATGCTCGTCGGAGGAGTATGCAAGATCCGCCATCCCCAGCTCCATCAACTCGTTGTGGATGTCAGCAGCACTATCCACAAGACCTTCGGTCCAATGCTCCACACTCTCCCTCAAGGCGCTCTGGGTGGCAACAACATCCGCCAGCAGCTCCTCTTTGGCCTTGATCGTCTCCAACAGGCCCACCTCCCACTCCTTGGCGCCGTCCAGCGTCTGCGTCAGAGTGGTCAGCTTTTGTTGGAGGTCCGCCTTGGAGTCCTTGGCGGTGTCGAGCTCCTTGCTCCTATCAGCGAGACGGCCCTGCAACTCACCAAGAGTGTAGGCGTCCTTCTCGCGCTCGCGCTTGAGCGCGGCAAGCTCCTCGCCGCTCTTCTGGAGACTGGCCTCCAGCTGTGCCACCTTCGCCTTCAACTCCTCCTTGGCGGCCTCGGCGGCTGCGACAGCGTCCTTCGCTTCCTTAAGCGCCCGTAAGTGACTCCTCGCGCGCGACAAGCTCTTCCTCGTGGCTGTCCAGTGGACCTTCCGCTGCGCGCCACCGCTTTCTGCGCTGGAGAGCTTCTCGGTGGCCAGCCGCTGCTCCTCCTCACTGCGGCCTTCTCAAGGATGAAGGCCGTGCGCTCTTCTGCAAGTTGCTCCCAGCTCGCTACGTTAGGAGAGTTTCTTGGTTGGCGCTCAGGCTCTTCTGCGCTTCTCCATGTCCGCTCCCGCCCTCGCGACAAGTGCTTCCCGGGACTCCAACTTGGCTTGCCGGGCGCGGTAGAGCGACAACAGCTTCTTCAACAGCTGCTCCTCCTCGGACTCGCCGCTGCTGCTACTTGGCGCGTCCACCAGCGTCAGCCCAGCGGAGGCGAGCAGCTCTCCGTCGAAGGTCTCTCCTTCGATCGGCGCCCTGGAGCTCGACTCCCATGGGAGCTTGATGAAGACACCATCGCTGGCCTTCAAGTAGGCGCCGTGCTGGGGCTCTTTGGAGCCTGACGCTGCAGCAGCGACGGGGTAGTCGGTGGTCGGTGTAGCGCCTGGCGCTCCTGCGGCCTCAGGGCCGTCAGTGCGATCACCAAACCCCTCGCCAGCTTCTGTGGCGGCAGCCTCGGTGGCCTCCTCGCCGACGGGCTCGTCAATGCCGGCTTCTTCTTCCATGATGGCGGCTTCGTCAATGTTGCCGCGCACGTCCCCTTCGCCGGCGACCTCGGTCTCCATCGGCTCTGTGGCAGACAAAGAAAGAAAGTCAAGCAAATATTCAAAGAAAAACAGAAGAAGACCAGCCCAAGGGAAATTTTCGCGCAAAGGGATTACCTGCAATGGGATCTACGGCCGTGGTCTCGACCACTGGAGGATCACTGGTGATGTCCCTTGCCGGAGTAGCCTCCCTTGCCGGAGGACGCTCCCTTGCCGGAGAATCCTCCCTTGGCGGCGTAGTCGAAGCAGACGGAATTTCGGGGGCGGCTTCCTGGCCGTCCTGATGAGGCTGCTCTGCTCCTACACGAACCAACAATCGACATGTTTATGAAGAAGGAGCACCCATGCACACCCAACAATAAGGAAAAAACCGCATACTTACCCTGGGGGCTGTGCTGGGGGCTGCTCTGAGGAAGAGTTGTCGGGTCCGGCAAGGGGGTCTCAGATGCGCCTCCTGTTGCCGCAGGTGAATCGTCATCAACGACGACCACCGGGGTCTTGGCCCTCTTCGACACTCTCTGGGCTAGCGTCCTGAAAAGGAAGAAGTTCAGAACGAAGCAAGTCAGATTCAAGATAAAGCAACAAAATTGAAGAAATACAAGCACAATATTGAAGCTTACTCTTCTTCTTCCTCCTCGGAGCTAAGCGCGGAGAAGTCAAACTCGGCTCGCCTCCCGGCGACGGCGGAGGAGTGGGCTCTCTTCGCCGCTTGGCGGAGGCGTCGGCGGTGGCCCGGAGGATCCCCGGTTGTCGCAGCAGTGTGGGTGCTCCAAGGCAACATCGCTTGCGTGATGAAGCGCGTCACGTGGCGCTGCGGCTGTGGGCCCGTCTGTCGCCCCGTCTCGTCTCCGGCCTTGCGGAGACGCCTCTTCGGCGGAGCCGGGGGCTCCGTTGGCGGCAAGTCGCTGGGTGGTGGAGAAGAAGCGCCCTCGGCTGGTCCGCTCGACTCAGCCTCGGGTGCGACAAGCTCTTCCTCGCCGGCGAACTCCCTTCGCTCGGCAAGGCTTGCCGCCTTGGCTGCGTCCGCCTCCTCCACGGTGTACCGAAGACGCCCACGTATCGCGGCTGCCGCCTCCTCCAGCCTGGTGGCAATGCGTGCCATCTCCTCGTCGGTGGTGTCGCGAGTGAGCCTCTTCTGCTCGTCGGAGCGGATCGGCACTTCTTCCAAGTTGTCGAAGAACTGCTGCACGATCTCGTCGGAAGGCTCTTGCCAGGTTGGAACGATCCCATGGGAATCGCACAACGGCATCATGGCGCGGATGCGGTCGAGAGCGGAGTTGTTGCACAATGGGACGACCCCCCTCGGCAACCTAAACCACTCGGGGTGATCGGGGTCGTTCTTGAACAGCTCTCGCAGCATCGCATCCAGCTCCAAGACGGTGAAATTCCAATTGAGACCGGGCGCAGCCTCATGATGTCTGCCGCATTTTGGAACTCCCAAGCAGGCCTCCTCCTTTCCTGCAAGGGAAGCGTCTGCGGCGAAGGAAGTCTGCGCCAACTGCGCCTACGGTTAGTCCTCCAAGCCTGAGGCGCAAAATCCGGGTCACAACTATCTTCAACCTAGCATCCTCCGGCGCCAAGTTGCTCCAATCGTTGCCGCGCACTATCGGGGTTTGGCGCACGGCAGTGAAGGGCTGCAGGTTCTCCTCTACGATCCAACACCAGTTAGCTCTCCACTCCTCCCACTTGTTACGGAACTCTCCTTCCAGATAGGCTTCTTTCTTGCCAATCTTGGAGACCCAAGCTATCCCTCTGGCAAGCGGCTCTCCTCTCTCGACGCGGGGCACGAAGAAATGGCGGAAGAGCGCCACATTTGGGTGGACTCCGACAAAGTTTTCGCAAAGGTGTGCGAAAACTGCCATGGTCAAGACAGCGTTTGGAGTGAAATCAAGGAGGCGGAGGCCATATGTGTTCATGATATCGCAGAAGAACTCAGAAATGGGCGGGCAGAGCCCGCAATAAAAGAAAAGGGCAAAGAAAGGATACCCAGTTGGGGCTAAATCCGACGCGGTGGCGGGGAGTACCTTCGTGCACGGATGCGTACGCGTCTCCGTCGACCGAAGAGGTAGAAGCCCTCCCTCGGCTCCTTCAGACGAGCTGGGGAGAAGATGGCCCGCCTTGCGCGCCGCGAGCCGCTGCGCCTCGGCCGATTTCACCCCCTTCCCCTTGTCGGCCTTCGTGGCCATGGCGGAGGCGGTGGAGGAGGTCGACGGCGTCGAGTGTGCTTGTGGCGAAAGGGGGCGGAGCGCTGCTCTCTTCGCACTGGAGAAGAAGGGGGGAGCGGCGGTAGTTTTCTTGACAAGACAGCAATGGCGAGGTGGACGGCCTGCCCCTGTCTCCCCTGTTTATAAGGAGGGGGATGGGGCGGACGTTCCGCTTTTCCTAATAAAGAAACCCCCACGACCACACCCACGATCTCTCACACGACGCCACGCTCGTGCGTGCCGTTAGTGGGGACGTGGTGGGTCCGGGCGAAATAACGGCGTGATCTAGGCCGCGTGTGTCCGTGCACTGTTTTGGGCCTGGCCCGACAGCGCTTCGGCACCGTGTCGCCCGGCCCGGGCGCTGTCGGTGTACTAGAGTAGGGTACCCTAGTATCCCGAACTCGTGCCGCAGACGATTCAGCACCCCGCGGCAAGGTTTGCCTGGTCACCGCCAAGATCCTCCGTGGCTCCTTTGGAGCCCTTCAAGAACAAAGTATTTGACCAAGAAGACAAGGCCCCGGCAAGAGGAACTTGCCGGGAAGGCCACTCGAGGCACGCAGAAGACAAGGCCCCGGCAAGATAAGCTTGCCGGGACGGCTCGGAGCGCGACAAGCCTCCGGACGCGACAAGGATTCAGCCGCGGCAAGGCGCTTGCCGCGGCAGGCAACCTCTCTTCATCTCCGCTCCAGCTCATCCCTCAACGTGTCGCCATAGGACCATTCCATGCGCACGTGTCAAGAGGTTGTGCAGCCAGCGGAGAGCAGCGATAAGCGGCGCTGACAAGCTTGCCATCGTGGCGGGCGGAGGCGCACCTGACGGTCTCTGTTGAACTGCTTAGGCGACACAGACGGGCATTTAATGCTTTTGTCCCTTGCCGTCAGAGTTAGGTATATTGCACTGTACACTGTACAAGTAGGTGTACCAACTACTGTTTTTACATTTGTACCCTCATCTACGTTGCCACCTGTCGGAGCCCCTTGAGCATATAAAAGGAGGCCCGTGAGCAACGTAGAGGAGGTTCGAACATTCTCCCACGCTAGGTTTTGTAGCTCTCATCGCTCCCTAGCAAGAACACAATACAAACCAGACAAGCAGCAGTAGGAGTTTTATCTCTCCGGAGAGCTCCAAAGCTGGGTAAAAACTGCTCGTGTGCTTCGCCTCGATCCGCTCTTCGTGCGGTCTCCGCCCCCCTCCGAACCACAAGGGGCCTGGTCCGCCGGCCCCATAGGTGTTCGTGGGTCCGATCAGCCTCCCTGACAAAGGAATTCAAAGAACTGCTTCAAATACAGTATCGAGAAGCACAGCTTGGGGAACTTCAATATCGACGGGCTTGCTAGCTAAATGTCAATTGGCACATACAATTCGTCCAGTTGCTTCTCGTGGGTTTTCATAACCCTGCTGCGCAAAAATGGGATATGCATTTGAAATAGATGTCCGAGTTATTACAGATATCATGATCGATACAGAAATCGATCGAGTTATATGTTCCTTTACCCAAGAAAAAGTATTTCTATTTTCCATGTCCAACAAGCAGATCCCAGAATTTCTACAATAAATTAGATAGGTAGCTAAGCTAATCTAGTTCCCTATACACGAATCTATTGTCATTCTACGCAATAGCTTGTACTGCAATGATGAATACCTTAAAGTAGGTATAAATAGAAAGAATTTTGCTAAAATGGAAAAGGGCTTTCTTTCTAAAAAAAGATGCTTGCTAATTTGATTAATATTAATATCGAGAGATCAAATGAATTTATGCTTCACTAATTGAATGATAAATGACTACGAGCGAAGGAGATAGACGATTTAAACAAAATAAGACCCAAAATTTCAAACATGTATCTAGAATTACTGGCAAACTACAAACAAAAATAGTGAAAATAAGCTCGTTAGGAGCCCATCCAAAATCGTTGTAGACCCAACGAATTACTAGTTCCCAACCACGGGTGGAGTGAAATCCAACAAAAAAATCAGTAACTAAAAGAATAAAAAAAGCTTTTATTGAGTCATTTAAATTATATAAGAATTCCTGAACCCAAGAATTCAAAATGACAAGTTCCTCTTTACCCAGAAAAAAAGAACCACTTAGAATAGCCAAACAGATTATATTTGTCGAGAAATGCAAAATGGTATGGAGATGATCCTCATTATTTATTTTGACCCATTGTATTACTTCCTTGTGTATTCCTCGTAGGAGGTTTTTGTACATGTGTCTTTAGTTTCCCTTTTATCATCTCGTCCAAGAGAGAAAGTTCTTCGATTCTATGAATCTTTCTAGAATCCTTTTCTCTTGAATATCGCTAAGAGAGTTTCGGATTGCCCGGTATTCCACCAATCCTTAATCCAAAGTTCCGGACATTTGTTAAATGAGGAAGAGACCTCCCAAGGCAAAAAGTACGATAAATACAAGATATAGTAAAGAAGGCAATGCTTTCTTTCTTTCATTTTGATCTGTAAATGGAGTTGTTAATGAATATGCTTCATTCGCTGACTCTATTCCATTCCCTGACTCTATATGATGATATTTCTATTTCATGATATTTCTATTTCTTTGAAGCAAAAACTCTATAGCTTTGATACCCTGCATCTATTCTTCTTTTTTGAATATTAGTTATTAGTGGAATTTCAGTGCATTGGGTTCTTTCTTTGATCTAGATGGAATGAAATAGTGAAATAGAATAAAAAAGCCCTTTCAGATGAAAAAAGGAAGAATAGTATGCGATATATCTCACTTGGATAAAAAAAATTTAAAAGCAAATTTCTCTTATCCTCGTTTGTTCCTTCCTTTAGATAAATACTTAACTTAAAAGTCCCCTTACAATAACAAATCCAATTTAGAAGGGACTTCCTCCCCGTGTTGAGAAAACGTTTCTTCTTCCAATTCTTCTTTTCTTCATTCAACTCAGTTCAAAAAAGATACCTCAAAATACTTCAATTGGTACGCGCAAGAAATAGGCCAATTCGGCAGCTTTTTGTTCAATTTCTCGTGGAGTAAAAAAATTATCATCAGTACGAGTCAAGGGAATGATCCCCTGGCCCCGGATTTCCATATAAATAATACGACGAGGATAAAGACCCTCTTTAACCTGAATTCTAATTGATTGGATATCCCGCATAAGGAATCGAAGGAAGACGCGACATTTTATTCCAGGGAATCCCCAACGAAAAATGCACACTATTCCCTCTTTTCTATCGAATCGGTCATAACCACTACATACATTCCACAAAAAAGTACACCACAAGTAGGAGCCAATGAATAGGCCTGCGATTCCAGAGAAAGACATCACGACCCCTCATGGAAAAAAAGAATTTCTTGAGATGGAAGTATAGATATAATATTCTTACCAAGATAATTGGAAATCCCAACCGATAAGAATCCTAGTGAACCTAGAAAAGAATACAGGCCCGTAAAAAATTACCCTTTTCGAGAACCTTTTAGAAGTTCTACCCATATGTGTTACGATCGCCAATTCATATTAGATATACTAAATCCAAAGCAATTCGATTGAAATTGAGAGAATAAGCTAAATAATTTTGACTTTACTTTTTTTGATTCTGAAATCGCCTTCAACAACTAGTACTCCTGTGAAATAATAGGTTAGATACATTGACTTTCTATTCAAAAAATATTTGTTGATTCAATTAAGATAAATAAAAGAAAACTCGCTATACCTGGCTCTGCATATTCATGCATTTATGCTCGTAGCCTATACCTATATCCGCATCTATAACCGTTTTTCATTTGTGTGTAGAAAGTGTGTGTAGAAAAAGCCACATACCCTACCATATTATATTACTTACACTAAAAAATACTAGACAATCTTATTTTTTTGCACATAAAGAAATAAAGAAGTCATTGCAATTGCCGGAAATACTAAGCCTACTAAAGGCACGAAAGTAGAAGGTAAGTTTAAATCCGTCATGGAATAGGTGTCTCAATTCAAATTTACTATTTCTATCTACTCGAAAAATATCTTAAGATTCTTGTGACATAATTAAGTATATCTATTATAAGGAATATTGACTATTGTATTGTATTTTTTATTTTTAGTTTGAAAAATATTCTGTAAAAAAATGAAAGGATAATAAGAAAATTCCAAAAAAGGAGAACTAATTAAAAAGATTTTATTTTGATTTTCCCATCCTCATGGCCTTTCTATCTTTCTAATCTAATTTGAAATTGGATTCAAAAGAAAGCGGTTAGAATTTACTTCCTGCATACATACTTCTTTGGAAGCGCATACAATAATGCGTGGTAAAGGCGGAAAAATAGTATATTCAATCAAAATCAAAGGGAAAATTATCTTACCTACTATAGATCCCCCACTACCCTCTTAGACTTTAAAAGGCGATATACCACCCAAAGAAAGGGTATGAAAATGCCGGGTGGAGTTAGCTTTTCGACGAAGACCCGTCCCATGCAGCGAAGCCCTGTTAGTAAGACCCCCCGCAATAATGGATCATAGAAGAATATTATTCCAAATACTCCTATGGACGCATATAGTAGCATTGCGGTTCCGAATCTTTTTTATTTATGAATATGAACAGAAAAAAATCATTGTATCGTTTTGTCGGAGCAGAGGTTTGGTCCATAAAAATTAGGAACAAAACGTCTACTCTACCGCATTGAAGTCTATAGCGCTGTATTTCCACGAAAGTATAATTCTTACCATCAGGATACGATCCTTTCTTTTGAACTAAACGTCTCTAAGATGGGTCCAGGTTCTATGTCCAATCCCAAATCAAGGATTTCTCGCTCTTGATCGGAGTCATAAACTAAAAAAACTACCATTTTATCCTTTTTCTCAAGGTTAAAGAAAACTTCCTTATCTAGTTCTAGCATTTTGAAAAAAGCTTCTTTTTACACACGCTCGAGTCACTTGTTGACTCACTATTACGCCCGGTAAAAGTTTCAAACGTCCTCTTTTTTGAAATTGAAAGAGAGTCCTATAAAAAGGTCTAACTTCCAAACTATGTCTTATTTCATTCATTCTCCTTTAGTTTTTTTCTCTATCTAGAAGTGGAATAGAATAACCCGGTTGAAGGGTAATGATCATACGTCTGTAATGCATTGTTTGGCCCAGAATAGGTCCTATTCTTCTACCTTTTCCAGGTAGTCGATGGCTATTCACAGCTACCACCTTAACACCAAAGAAGAGTTCGACCCAATGCTTTATTTTTGTCTTAGTGAATCCCGATTCGACATTAAAAGTATATTGATTCTTTCCCAATAAACGAAGACTTTTTTCTGTAAATACTGTGTATTTGATTCCATTACCATGATCATATGATAATACTATATTTTATTATTTTATTTGTATTTCTTTATTGTATTATACCTTAATATATATATTCTAGATATATAGAATAGACGAATCTCGATTTGTCAAGTCTCATGATCATATCATGATCTATTTTTATTCGGCTCAATCTTTTTTTTCTAAAAAAGATTGAGCCGAGTTTAATTGCAATCAATTAGAAGAATAAAGAAGAATTACTACATTTCATAACTGATTTTTCTCTTTTTATTTCGTTTCTTTTTTATTTATACCTTCGTTATCTTTAGTTTTATCTAGTTAATCAATAGTATCTACCGGCTCGAACTCGAATTTGATCGCCTTCCATACTTCATAAGCTGCGGCTAGTTCAGGACTCCATTTGCAAGCTGCTCGGATAATTTCATTACCTTCACGAGCAAGATCGCTCCCTTCACATTCTAGCTTGTACACAGGCTTCTAAAGCCACCGGATTAGCTATCGCACTGTGCATTTCCCCAAGGATGTCCTAAAGTTCCTCCACCAAATTGTAATACAGAATCGCCGCCAAAGATTTCGGTCGAGCTGGCATATGCCAAACATGAATACCACCGAAGCTACCGGTATAACACCGCATGGATACCCAGTCCTGAGTGAAAAAGATACCGTGAGCACGGTCTTTTCAATAAAATCATCGCTAATAAATCAACAAAACCTAAAGTCATTTCACGTTCCCCTTCTAACTTACCTACTACTGCATCGGAGTGGATATGATCTCCCCGGACATACGCAATGCTTTAGCTAATACACGGAAATGCATACCATGATTTTTCTCGTCTATCAATAACTGCATGCATTGCACGGTGAATGTGAAGAAGTAGGCCATTGTCGCGGCAATAATGAGCCAAAGTAGTATTTGCGGTGAATCCCCCAGTTAAGTAGTCATGCATTACAATAGGAACCCCTAATTCTCTTGCAAATACAGCTCTCTTAATCATTTCTTCACATGTACCCATAGTCGCATTCAAGTAATGCCCCTTGATTTCACCGGTTTCGGCCTGTGATTTATAAATAGCTTCGGCACAAAAGACAAAACGGTCTCTCCAGTGCATAAATGGTTGTGAGTTTACGTTTTCATCATCTTTGGTAAAATCAAGTCCACCACGTAGACACTCATAACACGCTCTACGATAATTTTTTGCGGATAATCCCAATTTTGGTTTAATAGTACATCCCAATAAAGGACGACCATACTTGTTCAACATATCTCTTTCAACTTGGATACCATGAGGAGGGCCTTGGAAAGTTTTTAAATAAGTAGGGGGAATTTGTAGATCCTCCAAACGTAGGGCACGTAGGGATTTGAAACCAAATACGTTACCTACAATGGAAGTAAACATGTTAGTAACGGAACTCTCTTCAAATAGGTCTAATGGATAAGCTACATAACAGATCCATTGGTTGTCTTCCCCAAAGAATAAAGCTCGATGTGATAGCATCGTCCTTTGTAACGATCAAGACCGGTAAGTCCATCACCCAAACAGTTGTCCATGTACCAAGAGAAGATTCGGCACTCTGCAGCCCTCGCTTCTTTCAAGCGGAACCCCGGTCGAGGACTTACTCGGAATGCTGCCAAGATATCAGTATCCTTAGTTTCATACTCTGGGGTAAGTCAATTTATAATCTTTAACACTAGCTTGAAATCCAGCACCTGCTTTAGTTTTTGTTTGTGGTGACATAAGTCCCTCCCTATAACTCTTGAATTAGGAATTATCGCAATAACAGGGTCTACTCAATGTTAATTAGGCGTAAATGAAACTTTAGAAAAAATCTCATAAAACAAAAAGGATATTCAATTAATATAATATCAACTCATTAAAGAAAATTGAGGGCATGCTTAGGTTAATGAATATGTTTCACTCATATATATTGCGTACATCCTGTGTATGTTCTATCCTATAGATAGGAATTCCACTATAGGAATTCGATAGGAATTGAGTTGTTGTTATGGTAAGTTAACACGGTTTGTTATTAAACCATGGATTTGATTTACCAAATCCGTAATTATTGTATACTCTTTGATAGATATAGCGCAACCCAAATTAATTCCTAATCCTTATTTTACAAGTTCTTAATAGTTCTCTTTTCTTATTTTGAATGCAAATACCTAACTAAATACTAATAGAATTCTTTGTTGACATCAATCTATGCTTCACAGTAGTATATATTTTGTATATCGAAGTCCTAGATAGGAAAGTAGAGTAGGCACAGATCCTCCACAAAAGGCAAAATGTATATGAAAAAAAGATTGACTGAACTTTCCAACAGACTCATTCCATGAGTAAACGATTGAACGGGATTCGCTTGGGCAATGAAATCAAGTCCTGGTCCCCTTTTCTCTCTTATTGAATTAACTAATTCATTTCCTTTTTACTTTTGGATTTTTTTATTTGATTTGGCATTATTCAACAATAAAAAAAAGAAAAATTTCGACAAATTCCTTTTTTTTTAATTATATGATAATTATGAGAACCAATCCTACTACTACTCCTCCCGAGGTTTCCAGAATTGAAGAAAAAAGTACATGTCGTATCGATCAAACTATTGGACCCGGGCTAGATGTCACTTTTCCCCCAGGCAAGTTACCTTATATTTATAACACTTTGGTAGTCCAGAGTAGAGACACTGCCGATAAGCAAATTAATGTGACTTGTGAGGTACAACAATTATAAGGAAATAATCCAGTTAGAGCTGTAGCTATGAGTGCTACGGACGGGTTGATGAGAGGAATGGAAGTGATTGACACGGGAGCTCCTCTCAGTGTTCCGGTCGGTGGAGCTACTCTCAGATGCATTTTCAACGTTCTTGGGGAGCCTGTTGACAATTTGGGTCCTGTAGATAGTAGTGCAACATTCCCTATTCATAGATCTGCGCCTGCCTTTATCGAGTTAGATATGAAGTTATCCATCTTTGAAACAGGTATTAAGGTCGTCGTTCTTTATCTCCTTATCGACGTGGAGGAAAAATAGGAGTATTTGGGGGGGGGGGGGGCTGGAGTAGGTAAAACAGTACTGATCATGGAATTAATCAATAACATTGCTAAAGCTCATGGGGGCGTATCCGTATTCGGTGGAGTAGGGGAACGGACTCGTGAAGGAAATGATCTTTATATGGAAATGAAGGAATCCGGAGTAATTAATGAAAAAAATATTGAGGAATCAAAGGTAGCTCTAGTCTATGGCCAAATGATTGAACCACCGGCAGCTCGTATGAGAGTTGGTTTAACTGCCCTAACTATGGCGGAATATTTACGATATGTTAATAAGCAAGACGTACTTTTATTTGTCGATAATATCTTTCATTTTGTTCAAGCAGGATCAGAGGTATCCGCTTTATTAGGGAGAATGCCCTCCGCAGTGGGTTATCAACCTACTCTTAGTACAGAAATGGGTTCTTTGCAAGAAAGAATTGCTTCTACTAAAAAGGGATCTATAACTTCGATTCAAGCAGTTTATGTACCTGCAGACGATTTGACCGACCCTGCCCCTGCCACAACATTTGCACATTTGGATGCTACTACCGTACTTTCCAAAGGATTAGCTTCCAAGGGTATTTATCCAGCAGAGATCCTTTAGATTCAACCTCGACTATGTTACAGCCTCGGATCGTTGGCAACGAACATTATGAAAGCTAGCAAAGAGTTAAGGAAACTTTACAACATTACAAAGAACTTCAGGACATTATCGCACTTCTTGGCTTGGACGAATTATCGGAAGAGGATCGTTTAACTGTAGCAAGAGCAAGAAAAATTGAGCGTTTCTTATCACAACCGTTCTTTGTGGCAGAAGTTTCTACTGGTTCTCCAGGAAAGTATGTTGCTCTTGCGGAAACTATTAGGGGATTTCAACTAATCTTTTCCAGAGAATTAGACGGCCTACGTGAACAGGCTTTTTATTTGGTGGGTAACATCGATGAAGCTAGCACGAAAGCTATAACCTTAGAAGAGGAGAACAAATCGAAGAAATGAAATTAAATCTTTATGTACTAACTCCTAAGCGAATTATTTGGGATTGTGAAGTGAAAGAAATCATTTTATCCACTAATAGTGGCCAAATTGGCGTATTACCAAACCACGCCCCCATTAACACAGCAGTAGATATGGGTCCTTTGAGAATATGCCTCCTCAACGACCAATGGTTAACAGCGGTTCTGTGGAGCGGTTTTGCGAGAATAGTTAATAATGAGATCATCATTTTAGGAAATGATGCGGAATCGGGTAGTGATATTGATCCTAAGAAGCTCAAAAGGCACTTGAAATAGTCGAAGCTAACTTGAGTAAAGCTGAGGGTACGAAAGATTTGGTTGAAGCGAAGCTCGCTCTCAGACGAGCTAGGATACGAATCGAGGCTGTCAATTGGATTCCTCCATCCAATTGAAGACAATCTAGAGTTTTATAGTTGATACAAAGAAAAAGGGAAGAGGGGTAGAAAAAGTTATTAGATAGTGAAGCGAAGTAAGTCCAATGCTATCTAGTAATTTTTCTACCTACTTGCCTACTATTGGATTTGAACCAATGACTCCCGCCATATGAAAGCAATACTCTAACCACTGAGTTAAGTAGGCAATTTATCACCACAAAGGAAGACCCATTACTTCAATTGATTATATATTGAATCCCTTTTCTAAGCAATACCGCTCTGTTATTGGTCTGTTATATACTAAATACTAAACTAAATACTAAACAGATACAGATCAAAGGGGTATCCTCCGCATTAGAAAATATTCAATCGACAAGAAATTATCTATATGTTAAGATATCTCCGATAAGGGCTATAGCTCAGTTCGGTAGAAACAACTTCGTTTACACGTGCGCCAATGCTGTTCAAAGGAGCTTATTATGCAATGAACATAATCGATCTTATTGCAAAATCAATGTCTTACTTCATAGATTCGAGAGAATAGGAGAACAAGAGCGACAAACGAGTCGGTTCAGTCCGATTCAGGTACCAATTCAGATGCCTAATCAAATAGAACCCTTATGGATTTGCTAGTTGATAAGGTAAATATCTAGCCCACTAAATGCTAGGCGTAATGAGGATAAGGGCCTCCAAAAAACTTCTTTTCGTTCTATGAACTTTAAGGTGTATGAAGTCTCATAGTTAACTCTTGCAGTGGAAAGATAGAGACTCCATTTCACTTAGGTTGATTTAATTTAGACCGGAAGCAGACCTAAGTCAAGGTAATCCTCCTTTGAAACACTTTGGTATTGCTCCTAGATATATCATAATACAAAAAATCAATCGAGCACGAGGAGCCATCTCATTATCTTTCCGTAAAGAAAAACTATGGTGGACTAACTGATCTTTAAATCAGTTTATGAAAGAGCCCAATGCAAAAAAATGCATGTTGGGTCTTTGAAACAGCTCAATGCAAAAAAATGCATGTTGGGTCTTTCGATAATAATCCGTTTGATCTGTTTTACCGAGAAGGTCTACTGGTTCGAATCTGTATAGCCCTAATATGCCCTTTTTTAGATTTTAGGATCTCTATCCTATGTTTTCTTTAGTTTAGTATAGTTTTCATTTTCTCATTAGTATTTGTTTATAGACTGGATAGGCGCCTGCGACATAGAATAGAGATAAAAGCATTACCAAAGGCTCATTCATCAAAAATCAAAATCATACAGACATGTGAAAAGAAAAAGCAATTTCTGTCAAATCAATAGAAGAAAGGATCCTTTCCCGATTTGAATCCGTCCTCCTTCAAATAGGATATCTATAGACTTCCCTATTATATCTTCTATGATTTTATCAATTTTTCTAATTCCTACTTTGTTTTTAGTATTTTTATTTCTTTGTTTATAGATACATTATGTAAATTGATCAACTTTAAATAGAAAAAATAAAGTAAAGAGTAAATAAGAAAACAGAATATTCGTCTCATAGTTACGAAATAGAGTTCTTTATTTTTATTTTTAGTATTACTTCTCAAGAATTATACTACATAGATTAGTCCTACTATATTAATTAGGTTATAATTTAGTATTATTCTCATTTTTATTTAATAGTCTCCTATTATTTTATTATTAAATATTAAATAAAGGATAGAGCTATTCTTTTTTCTAGAGATTCTAGAGAAAGCGAGACAAAGTACAACGAGAAAGTTTTCTTTATATAAGAATTAGATCTACATACACCATATCTAAATAGAATGGAAATCCAAAAGAAAGGGAGTTGGGATTCCATTGGATGAATCTTTCAAGAAGATGCAGCAGAGAGGAAACAAAGGCTAAACTAAGCGCTTTTGTTTGAACAAAAAAGATTCTTGTTTCATCGAGGAAAAGAGAGAATTTCTGGATAAATTGACAATGCTGAATTGAATTGACTAATTTAAGTTCCGCCTATTCCACATTAATGGGAGTACATTATGTTTCTGCTTCATGAATATGATATTTTTTGGACATTTCTAATAATAGCAAGCCTTATTCCTATTTTGGCATTTTCGATTTCAGGACTTTTAGCCCCGGTTAGTGAAGGACCAGAGAAGATTTCTAGTTATGAATTGGGTATAGAACCCATGGGAGGGGTTTGGGTACAATTCCGAATACGCTATTATATGTTTACGCTCGTTTTTGTTGTTTTTGATGTGGAAACCATCTTTCTATACCCTTGGGCAATGAGTTTAGACCTATTGGGTGTATCAATTTTTATCAAAGCTTTGATTTTCGTGCTTACCTTAGTTGTTGGTTTAGTTTATGCATGGCAAAAAGGAGCCTTGGAATTGTCATAACTGAATATTTAGACAAAAAAAGGAAAAGATTCTATTGAGACAGTTATGAATTTGATCGAGTTTCCCTTACTTGACCAAACAAGTTCCAATTATGTTATTTCAACTACACCAAATGATCTTTCAAATTGGTCAAGACTTTCCAGCCTATGGCCGCTTCTTTATGGTACCAGTTGTTGTTTTATTGAATTTGCCTCATTAATAGGCTCCCGATTTGACTTTGATCGTTATGGGCTAGTACCAAGATCAAGTCCTAGACAGGCGGACCTTATTTTAACAGCAGGTACAGTAACAATGAAAATGGCTCCCTCTTTAGTGAGATTATACGAGCAAATGCCTGAACCAAAATACGTCATTGCTATGGAGCCTGTACTTGTGGCGCCCCCGATTCAATCGTACACTAATCATACACGCAAACGTGTACGATCAAGATCAGGGACTCACGGGAAGATATCACAACACAACTCTAAAATAAAATAAGTCATACAAGCATCATAATACAAGCCAGGGCCCTCGAGGGCTCGAATACAAGTGCTCGATCATAGACGAGTCAATGGAAGCAACAATATCTGAGTACGGACATAAGTTAAACAAGTTGCCATAAGATGGCTAGCACAAACCGGGATACAGATCGAAAGAGGCGCAGGCCTCTGCCCGCATCCTCCTAACCACTCATGGTCGCCGTCGTCGGCTGCACGTAGTAGTAGGCACCTCCGGGTAGTAGTCGCCATCGACGGTGGCGTCTAGCTCACCGGCTCCATCATCCGTCGCCGCAACCGAGTAGAGATAGGGAAAAGGGGAACAAGGCAACCGTGAGTACTCATCCAAAGTACTTAAGCAAGGAGCTACACTACATATGCATGGATATATGTGTAATGGGCCATATCATCGACCGAATTGCGTAATGCCGTAATAAGAGGGGATAGCTAATCACGCCGAAGACTACGCTTCTGGCAGCCTCCGTCTTGCAACATGTAGAAGAGAGCAGACCGAAGTCCTCCAAGTAGCATCGCATAGCATAATCCTACTCGGCGATCCCCTCCTCGTAACCCTGAGAGAGAGCGACCACCGGGTTATACCTGGCACTTGGAAGGGTGTGTTTTATTAAGTATCTGGTTCTAGTTGTCATAAGGTCAAGGTACAACTCCAAGTCGTCCTGTTACCGAAGATCACGGCTATTCGAATAGATTAAACTTCCCTGCAGGGTGCAGCACATAACCCAACACGCTGATCCCATTTGGCCGGACACACTTTTTGGGTCATGCCCGCCGCGGAAGATCAACACGCCGCAGCCCCACCTAGGCACAACAGAGAGGTCAAGACGCCGGTCTAAACCTAAGCGCCAGGGTCTAGGCCCATCGCCCATAGCACACCAAGACGCTGCGTAGGGCGGCCGGAAGCGAACCTAGCCTAGCAGGCGTTCCAGTCCAATCCGGCACGCGCCGCTCCGTCGCTGGCGTCACGAAGTGCTTCGGCTGATACCACGACGTCGGGATACCCATAACTACTCCCACGTAGATTGTTAGTGCGTATAGACCAAATGGCCAGACTCAGATCAAATACCAAGATCTCGTTAAGCGTGTTAAGTATCCGCGAACGCCGACCAGGGCCAGGCCCACCTCTCACCCAGGTAGTCTCAACCTGCCCTATCGCTCCGCCACAAAGTAACAGTCGGGGGCCGTCGGGAACCCAGGCCCACCTCTACCGGGATGGAGCCACCTGTCCTTTCAAATTTACATCTCCGAACAAAGATCACGGGTAATGTAACAAAGGTAAAGTATATAGTATATGCCCGTGATCGCCTCCAAGTGATCACAGCCAGTAGTATAGCATGGCGTACGGACAAGAGTGTAGGGCAACTGATGGAACACTAGCATCCTATACTAAGCGAGAGGATAGCGGTAAAGGTAACAACAAGAGTAGCAAGGACAAGCTATGCAAGAAGATAGGATTAACTGAAAGCAGTAACATGCTACACTACTCTAATGCAAGCAGTATAGAGAAGAGTAGGCGATATCTGGTGATCAAAGGGGGGGCTTGCCTGGTTGCTCTAGCAAGAGAGAGGGATCGTCAACACCGTAGTCGATTGGGGTACCAGCAGCAGCATCAGTCTCGGGGTCTACCTGGGAAGAAGAGGGGGAAGAAACGGTAAATACGGAGCAAGCAAAGCATCACAAAACATAACGAGGCAATACGCGGTGCTAGGTTTGCCCTAACGCGGTAGGAGGTGATACCGACGAAGGGGGGAATCATCCGGGAAACTATCCCCGGTGTTTCGCATTTTCGGGCAGAGGAGCCGGAGGGGGAAAGTTGCGAGTTCGATAGGTTAGGCGAACGGGCTGCGTATCCGGGTTCGTCTCGTTGTTCTGAGCAACTTTCATGTTGAAAATAATTTGATCCGAGTTACGGATTAAAAGATATGATTTTCTAATGATTTTATTAATTTCTGGAATTTAATTAATTATTTAATTTAATTGAAAATGGAATTTTGACATCAGCATGATGTCATCTTGACGTCGTGATCAACAGGGTTGACTGGTCAACCTGACCAGTGGGTCCAGTGGGACCCACCAGTCATACACTGTTAAGTTAATTATGGTTAAGTTAAACTAATTATTGCTTAGTTAGACTAACATGTAATTAGATTAATTAAGTAGGATTAATTAACTTAATTAATTATTTATTTATTTTTAATTATTAATTACTTAATTATATATTTATTTTTATTATTATTTATTATTATTATTATTCTTTAAAAAAACGTTTTGGAGTGGGGCCCATTGTCATAGGGCCACTGGGCCTTAGCGGGTGCGGGCGGGCACCCGTCTGGTGGCCTCGCCCGTGGACAACGGGAGTAGGCACGGGATCAACCAGCGGCCACTAGGCTCGGCCAAGGAGGGAGCCAGGAGGGGGGCCGCGCCAAGTTCAGAGGGAGGGCGACTTAAGTGGGGAACAGGGGGGCATTTGAGGCGAGGAGCAGGACGGAGGCTGAGGCGCGCCGAGCGCGCCCGATGCAGATGGGCGTCAGGGCACGGCCTCAGCATGCCAAGGCTGGGCACCGGTGCGTGAGCGCGTGCACGCGAGGGAGAGAGGAGGAGAGGGCCTCACAGGGGGAGTAGGGTCTGGGGCGGGCTTGGGGCGGAGGACGAGACGACGGCGTCGGGAGGCACCAATGAGGTAGTCCTGCTTGGCGGCGAAGGTTGATCCGGGCGTCGGGAGGTTGCCGTGGGACGACAAGCGCCGACGAGGCCTGAGGTCAAGGGGATGAGGCGAGGCGATTTAGGCAAGGCGTGGTGGCACCAACGACTAGGCAGGCGGGCGGTTCGGGGTTCAAGCGGCGGCGCCTTTTTCCCGGATCCAGTCGGGGAAGCGAGGGCAAGCGGGTGGGGCGAGTGGGGTCTGCCCCGATCCGGATTGGATCGGGAGGGGAACGACGTGGGGAGGCGAGTGGGGGCGTGGGGAATCGGGGGGGCTAGGGTTTCTGGGGGGTGGGGTGGCCTATAGGCGAGGGGGCGGCCGACTGGGCCATGGCTCTGGGCCAATGGTGGTTTAATGGGCCGCCAGTTAGGTCGGCCGGCCCGGGGTGCTTGCTTTTTCTTCCCTTTTTTGTTTCCTCCTTTTGTATTTTCTTTCTTTTATTTATTTTATTACTTTTAGTTGCTATTTATTCTAGTGATAACAAAATACCAAAGTGGCACCTAAATTGATGTTTACTAATTATGCCACTGCCTCATAAATTTGCTAACCGAAAATAAAATAGTTTTGTAATTATTTAATATTTAAAGTATTTAAATAATAGTTTTCGCTACTGTTTTATTCTTCTCATAGTTTTTAAGCATTATATAATAGTGTGGTTCCTTCGTCATAATTACCTATGCAATATTTGGCACAACCCGAACATTTTAGCTTTATTGTTTGAAAACGTTTGTTGTTTGTTTTTATTTTAAAATTTGAATTTTGAACGGGATTTGAACCATCGCAAGACTATCAACATTAATCGTGGTGATGTGGCATCATTGGCGGAGGGTTACTGTAGCGTAACTACCCGGGCGTCACAATTCTCCTCCACTACAAGAAATCTCGTCCCGAGATTTAAGAGGCGAGTAAGGGGGAAAGGTCCGTTACGATATTTCTAAGGGTCTTCTCGAAGAAGTGAATCCTTTCGTTGATGTCTTCAATTCTTTATTCCGATGCATCATGATAAACTTGTCATCATTTCTTCGAACTCCATCGCATTTCACGAAAGGATAAGGGGCAGCTCACTACGACATAATGCTTTTGAGGGAAACAATCTGGGGTTAACCCATGAATGAGTATAAGATCATCTCTTGAGTTGAACATATGAAATTCCTCGAGAGTAAGGTACGAAGGTACCATAAGAGGCTCCAAGAGGATAGATAGTTGCTCGAAGCCTAAACCAGAGTGAGAAAGGGGTTCAGAGTAGCGAGAGTAAGTATTGCGTCTGATACCAGAATAGATCACTAGGACAGTGGCCCGTGAATTACATACGAGTCCACGCGCGAGGAATAACTTTGGGAATAGGGGGTGTACAGGCGATCGGGGTTTCGATCCTGTGGAACTGTGGGTTATGGGCCCACCATGTGGTGTTTTTAATAGGAGTAGTGACATCTTTCACGGTCATGATAGCAAGGCATGTCAGAGAGTACCATGTCAGTTATGTCGGCAACAACGTTGGTACCAAGGGCGAGGGACGAAGAGAACCATTTTCCTGCTCGTTGCATCGAGGCAGACCAATAGGCAAAGTTCTCGTCCATCGGTGGTTACCGAAATGTCACCAACAATAGTAATGTGGTCTTCTTGGCAAGAGTTGTACCACGAGGTGCTTACCTAAGCAGGAGAATATTACTTCTTAGATTATATAGACCTCAAGAAAGGTTAAACCAACCAATGGAAAGGAAAATAAGATTATCATATTAAAATGTAACAATGGAAAGGAAAATGTGTTTAAACACATATTTCAAGGGTATATCCTTCCCAAGGACAAGCAGAGCATGATATCCATGACAGGATATAATGTAGAAAACTCTTTAGGTAAGGGGAAGAATTTTCATGACATTACCCATACAGTGGTGTTTGGATAATTTAGCAGGAAACATTTAGCATTGGCTTCAAATGATCTTGTTGAAAATCGGGGTACCATAGACATGCTTCGAGATAGCATTGACATGGTCTTCAAGCAAAGGTCAGACTTTGTATTCACAAAGGATCCATCGAGAACATCTTATAGAATAAGTCTTACAATTTCCTTATGGAAGAATGACTAACCTTGCTGAAAAGAGGGGCTATTATAACATTGGGTTCCCCAGCCAGGTGTGCTAGGCATGACATCACCTTACCGGGCCATATAAAGACCAATGTTATAACTCCTGAAAATATGTTCAAACCATCATATCTGACCCGAGATTTAGATCTGATTGGTGTCAGGATACCCTGCACTCATGATGCCTGAGAAGGAAGGGTGCAACTCAATTTGACGTGATGGGGTT
Source organism: Aegilops bicornis (assembly GCA_021605145.1). Classification (NCBI taxonomy): domain Eukaryota; kingdom Viridiplantae; phylum Streptophyta; class Magnoliopsida; order Poales; family Poaceae; genus Aegilops; species Aegilops bicornis. Next base: position 256,682,860 of record CM038675.1, on the reverse strand, counting down.
GCAAGCTTCCCGGGAATAAACTATGGAAGCAAGTTCCGAATCATGAGTTCATCATTAAACCAAGGAGAGAATGAGGAGGTGGACTAATGAACTCAGCGAAAATTCATTGGGATTTCCAAAAGATGGATTACCACAATTATGTGAACAAGAAGATGACATTTGTTAGATCAAATGATATAATGGGATATGCTCGAGGAAAACATACATAATTAAACATTGGTTGAACGATGCACCCAAAATATGGGTTGGGTTGCACGGCCAATGTTAGAATGGTGATTCAATTAGCGAAGGACTTAGAATGAACTATCGCCCATTCACTTCAAAGCAATAGGGTTGCTAGAAGTTTTGAATTCACACGTCATAGCTCCATTGTCGGTATTCCGGTTGAAAACAATACAGGGACCAAGGAATGAACGAAGATGGCAAGAAGTATTATGATATCAATAATTCTTAAGAGGTGGTGAAATTCTCACCACATTCTTGACAAAAAGAGATGGTAATACTTTCGAGGTAAGGAAGATCAACTGCTGGATAGCAGGGATCTCAAGGTTTACACAAAACACGAACAAGTTGTGTTGAACGGAAGGCAATAAAGTGGTCGATGAGAATAGGAATCATCGAGGGGCAAGGATGGTATTACCCATCATGAATTCAATTGAATTCTTGGAAGAGCTCATAAGGCTGATGATGATCACGTCACAATTGTCGAGAGATTTCATGCAGATGTAGTCAATCAGCGATGACATCAAGTCAAAGGAATGATGAAGCAAGAGGTTATTGGAACCACAGTTACGACACAAACTCGAACTCAAGCTTGTTGTTTAAGGTGAAAGGGTACAACGAGGAAAATCGACGTAAGATTAGCTATCGTCGCAAATTGGTGCTCCGAGAATTAGGACCAGGTAGCACAGTTAGAATCGTCACGACAATGATATAGCCAAACAGGCTAGGAATGGCGTGATCGGGTACAAACTCGTACTTGTAGAAGCTTACTGAAGAGTTGTTGAACCGTAGTGCGGACTCGGTTCAATTATCGGTGTCTTTGAGTGTTTAATAACTCAGAGCCCGTGAAAAATTGGAATCAGTGGGAAGGTAGCACTTGATGAAGAACTCATAAGAAGTTATGCAGTTCCATGATAATCTCAAGATACCAGGGGGTAATACTCGACACAAGATCAAAGTAAAGGTTGGACTGGTGTATTGATCCATAGGAGACAATTGTTTTAACTTGTCCGAGAAATGGAATCAAAGAAGAACAATCATGGTTGGAACCACGGTTGTAAGGGATCAATTCACAGATACCATATGTTAGCTATCAAGGAAATAGTTATTATTACAAGAAGCTTCCATGATAGGATATACATCACGTCCATGTGCATGAACACAAAGTTCAAGGTCGACTCCCACTTCCTCAATGCATAATCTTCCATTCACCTCTCGTATTTCGAAGATGACATTAGTTGTTGAAAGTTTTACGGTGCAATACCAGATAAGTATGACTCGTGAAATCTTTCGGGTTCACACCGATGAGGGAAGGCGTTGGTTCAATCCCATCGGGGCTTCTTACGAACATATACCATAAGCTTCAAGAGTAAATATTACCAGCTCGAAAGCAGAGCATGGTTGACAAAAGGAAAGGATACAATTTACCAAAGGCATTATGTATCAGAGAATGAACTCACAAAGTGATTAATTATGAAGTACATCACGATAATAATCCAACAGTGGATATGGCGATCCACAATGGGGCTGATATGAGTATCGATACCCAATCAGAGGAAGAAAGATTGCAAATGCATCGGTTTATAGAACAGCTGAATAGTTCAACGGTTAATTAGCAAAGTAAATATGATTTTCAAATCAAGGGATCAGGAGCAAATGTTCTGATCAAGAATGGATGAGCTGAATAGACTTAGGGGTACAATCAACGACAATTGGATTGGTCGAGAACCAATTCCAGTTAAAAGAATGGCAGCTCAAATTTGAAAGGTAATTTATAAGGATCAATGATGATTGCGTGTATTCGCAAACATATTGAGTCAATAGACCCAAAATGATAATGACAAGGAATGTCAATAAGACTACGAGACTTATGGGATTAACCATAATGCGAGCAAGCAAGAATTTCAAGAGCCAAAGGCTCCAGAGGATTTTTGGAAGATCGAATAGTATTTTGAAGACTTTTGTGAAGCTCATGAACAACTGGGGATGAGCGGATACTCGACAAGTGCGAGGATTTATTTGAAGGGGTATTCATGTGGCAAAAAACTGCTAGGCAGTATGCACGAAGTATTCTCGGAACAATAGAGAAAACTTCGGGTATCTTGTAATAACAAGATCAATGGGGGATGATCGTAAGAATGGCAAGTGTAAGTAGTTATCCATAAGGATTTATCGGTGGTCGGGAATAGCAAAAGTGATGGGCACAAAGTCTCGAGAGAATATCAAAGAGTATCTCCGAAATCTTCTGGTGCAGTCGGTGACCATCTGGACTAAAGGGCCTCTCCGGGAGAAAGTATTTTTGAGAACCTAAAGTTATATTTTAGTAAAAAATTCGTTTAACCCGAATAGAAGAGAGTTCAGAATCCCAGAGTAAAGGTCGAGGAGTAAAAGATCCTAATACCACCCAATGGCGACGTGGGCCCATGGGCCGCACAGCCATGTTAGTAAAAGTTTTGTAAAGTCTAGACTCGACTTCGGCCAAGGAGTTGGAAAGGGGATTCCTAAAGGCAGTCGGCTCTGATACCAACTTGTGGCGCCCCCGATTCAATCATACACTAATCATACACGCAAACGTGTACGATCAAGATCAGGGACTCACGGGAAGATATCACAACACAACTCTAAAATAAAATAAGTCATACAAGCATCATAATACAAGCCAGGGGCCTCGAGGGCTCGAATACAACTGCTTGATCATAGACGAGTCAGCGGAAGCAACTATATCTGAGTACAGACATAAGTTAAACAAGTTGCCATAAGATGGCTAGCACAAACTGGGATACAGATCGAAAGAGGCGCAGGCCTCCTGCCTGGGATCCTCCTAACCACTCCTGGTCGTCGTTGGCGGGCTGCACGTAGTAGTAGGCACCTCTGGGGTAGTAGTCGTCATCGATGGTGGCGTCTGGCTCCTGGGCTCCATCGTCTGGTCGCCGCAACCGAGTAGAGATAGGGGAAAAAGGGGGAACAAGGCAGCCGTGAGTACTCATCCAAAGTACTCGCAAGCAAGGAGCTACACTACATATGCATGGATATATGTGTAATGGGCCATATCGGTGGTGACTGAATCGCAGAATGCCGTAATAAGAGGGGATAGCTAATCATGTCGAAGACTACGCTTCTGGCAGCCTCCGTCTTGCAACATGTAGAAGAGAGCAGACCGAAGTCCTCCAAGTAGCATCGCATAGCATAATCCTACCTGGCGATCCCCTCCTCGTAACCCTGAGAGAGAGAGCGACCACCGGGTTATATCTGGCACTTGGAAGGGTGTGTTTTATTAAGTATCCGGTTCTAGTTGTCATAAGGTCAAGGTACAACTCCAAGTCGCCCTGCACATCAAGATCACGGCTATTCAATAGATTAAACTTCCTGCAGGGTGCACCACATAACCCAACACGCTTGATCCCATTTGGCCGGACACACTTTTCTGGGTCATGCCCGGCCGCGGAAGATCAACACGTCGCAGCCCCACCTAGGCACAACAGAGAGGTCAGCACGCCGGTCTAAACCTAAGCGCACAGGGGTCTGGGCCCATCGCCCATAGCACACCTCCACGTTGCGAGGGCGGCCGAGCGCACCTAGCCTAGAAGGCGTTCAGCCCAATCCGGCCGCGCCGCCCGTCGGCGGTGTCACGAAGTGCTTCGGCTGATACCACGACGCCGGGATACCCATAACTAATCCCGCGTAGATGGTTAGTGCGTATAGACCAAATGGCCAGACTCAGATCAAATACCAAGATCTCGTTAAGCGTGTTAAGTATCCGCAAACGCCGACCAGGGCCAGGCCCACCTCTCACCTGTAGTCTCAACTCTGCCCTGCTGCCTCCGCCGCAAAGTAATAGTCGGGGCCGTCGGGAACCCAGGTCCACCTCTACCGGGATGGAGCCACCCGTCCTTTCAGCCCCATCTCCTAACAAGATCACTGTAATGTAACAGTGTAAAGTATATAGTATATGCCCGTTATCACCTCCCAAGTGATCACAGCCAAAGAGTATAGCATGGCGACGGACAAGAGTGTAGGGCCACCGATGGAACACTAGCATCCTATACTAAGCGGATGGATAGCGTGTAAAGGTAACAATGAGTAGCAAGGACAAAGCTATGCGTGAAGATAGGATTAATCGAAAGCGAGAACATGCTACACTACTCTAATGCAAGCAAGATAGAGAAGAGTAGGCGATATCTGGTGATCAAAGGGGGCTTGCCTGGTTGCTCTAGCAAGAGAGAGGGTCGTCAACACCGTAGTCGAAAGGGTACCAAAGAAGAAGATCGATCTCGGTCTACCGGAAGAAGAGGGGAAGAAACAAAGAATACGGAGCAAGCAAAGCATCACAAAACATAACGAGGCAATACGCGGTGCTAGGTATGCCCTAACGCGGTAGGAGGTGATACCGACGAAGGGGGGAATCATCCGGGAAAGTATCCCCGGTGTTTCGCATTTTCGGGCAAAGGAGCCGGAGGGGGAAAGTTGTGAGTTCGATAGGTTAGGTATGCGTGGCGGACGAACGGGCTGCGTACCCGGGTACGTCTCGTCGTTCTGAGCAACTTTAATGTTGAAAATAATTTGATCCGAGTTACGGATTAAAAGATATGATTTTCTGATGATTTTATTAATTTCTGGAATTTAATTAATTATTTAATTTAATTCGAAAATGGAATTATGACATCATGATGTCATCTTGATGTCGGCCGATCAACAGGTTGATTGGTCAACTGACCGATGGGTCCAAAGTGGGACCCACATCATCATACACTGTTAAGTTAATTATGGTTAGGTTAAACTAATTATTGCTTAGTTAGACTAACATGTAATTAGATTAATTAAGTAGGATTAATTAACTTAATTAATTATTTATTTATTTTATTTATTAATTAATTAATTATATATTTATTTTTATTATTTTTTATTATTATTATTATTATTTTATTATTTTTATAAAAATCATTTTGGAGTGGGGCCCATTGTCATAGGGCCACTGGGCCTTAGCGGGTGCGGGCGGCGGGCACTGCCCGAGCGGGTGCGGGCGGGCGCCCGTCTGGTGGTCTCGCCCGTGGACAACGGGAGTAGGCACGGGATCAACCAAGCCATCACTGGGCTCCCTGGCGGAGGAGCCATGAGATGGGGGCCGCCAAGTTCAGAGGAGGGGGCGACTTATGGGGAACACGGGGCGACGGAGGCGAGGGAGCAGGGACGGAGCTGTGCGGGCGCCAGCGTGCCGTGACGCTGGATGGCGCGCAGTGGCACGGCCCCTGGGGCGCGGGGCGCCGATGCGTGAGCGCGTGCACGCGAGGGAGAGAGGAGGAGAGGGCCTCACAGGGGGAGTAGGGTCTGGGGCAGCGGGGCTTGGGGCGAAGGACGGAGACGACGGTGTCGGGGAGGCAGTCCGGCGAGGTAGTCCTGTTCGGCGGCGAAGGTTGATCCGGCGGCATCGGGGAGGTTGCCGGGACGACGAAAGCGTTGACGAGGCCTGGGAGGCTGGCGGGATGAGGCGAGGCCACGAGGCAGTGGCACCAACGACGGCGGCGGGCGGCTCCGGCGGGTTCGGCGGCGGGCGCCTTTTCCCCCGATCCAGATCGGGGGGGAAGCGAGGGGGGCAAGCGGGGTGGGGCGAGTGGGGGTCTCGTCCCCGATCCGGATTGGATCGGGAGGGGGAACGACGTGGGGGGGGGAGTGCGGGGGCGAGTGGGGGCGTGGGGAATCGGGGGGGCTAGGGTTTCTGGGGTGTGGGGTGGCCTATAGGCGGTGGCCGATCATGGCCATGGTTTAGGCGTTTAATGGGCCGGCCAGTTAGGTCGGCTGGCCGGGTGCTTGCTTTTCTTTCCCTTTTTTGTTTCCTCCTTTTGTATTTTTCTTTCTTTTATTTGTTTTATTACTTTTAGTTGCTATTTATTCTAGTGATAACAAAATACCAAAGTGGCACCTAAATTGATGTTTACTAATTATGCCACTGCCTCATAAATTTACAAACCCAAAATAAAATAGTTTTGTAATTATTTAATATTTAAAGTATTTAAATAATAGTTTTTGCTACTGTTTTATTCATCTCATAGTTTTTAAGCATTATATAATAGTGTGGTTCCTTCGCCATAATTACCTATGCAATATTTGGCACAACCCGAACATTTTAGCTTTATTGTTTGAAAACGTTTGTTGTTTGTTTTTATTTTAAAATTTTAATTTTGAACGGGATTTGAACCATCGCAAGACTATCAACATTAATCGTGGTGACGTGGCATCATTGGGGGAGGGTTACTGTCGCGTAACTACCCGGGCGTCACAGTACTATTACAGGGGGAATGTTCACTACGGATTCCTATAGTACTGTTCGGGGAGTTGATAAGTTAATTCCTGTGGATGTCTACTTGCCGGGCTGCCCACCTAAACCAGAGGCAGTTATAGATGCCTTAACAAAACTTCGTAAGAAGATATCGCGAGAAATAGTTGAGGATGAACTCTATCTCAAAATAAAAATAGATGTTTTACTACCAAATACAAGCTTTATGTTAGGCGCAGACTCATACAGAACTTATGAGCAAGAATTGCTCTATCAATCACCATCTACATTAGATATATCTTCTGAGACTTTTTCAAATCCAAAAGTTCAAGACCTTCCTACAAATTAGTGAATTAGGAGAGGGCTCTTTTGTGTAGAAAAATAAAAAGGTGGCAATCTTTCAAACTTGCATCCGAAATGTGAAATATTTATACAAAGAGGGAGAGATGAAGACAATGCAGTAGGGTTGGTTATCTAATTGGCTAGTCAAACATGAGGTGGTTCATAGGTCTTTGGGCTTTGATCACCGATGAATAGAGACTTTACAAATAAAAGCAGGGGATTGGGATTCCATTGCTGTCATTTTATATGTATATGGTTACAATTATTTACGCTCCCAATGTGCTTATGATGTAGCACCCGGTGGATCTTTAGCTAGCGTGTATCATATTACGAGAATACAATATGGTATAGATAATCCAGAAGAAGTCTCCATAAAAGTCTTTGCCCAAAAGGATATACCTAGAATTTCGTCTGTCTTCTGGATTTCGAGAAGTGCCGATTTTCAAGAACGCGAATCTTATGATATGGTGGGAATCTCTTATGATAATCATCCGCGCCTTAAACGTATCCTAATGCCTGAAAGTTGGATAGGCTGTCACTTACGTAAGGATTATATAACCCACAATTTTTATGAAATACAAGATGCTCATTGAATGATAAGAAATTCATGCTCACTTATACAACACAACTCCAGATTTTATTCAAGTCAAGGAATATTTTTAGGTTCTTTTCCTAGATGAAACGGAATACCTATTTATAATTAATTCCTAATTATACAAAAGCATTCCAGATAGACTAAGCAAAAAAAAGGGTTTCATTTGGATTCCCCTGTTTTGAAAATCGCATATTAATTTACTTCATATGAACAAAAAAATAGGATGACTCAAAGAAGTTCTCTACCAGGAACTTTGTACCACGCACATTACTTAGCACAACTAGGAAAATAAGATAAGATAAAGATAAGCAAGACTAAAAAAAGATTCGTCGCAATAGCGGAATACAAAATTAAGAAACGCAAAAAATAAAGGGGAATCTCACCCCCTTCTTTATCATAAAGAAAAGATATATTTTAAAACTTCTTTAAAAAGAAAAAGAAGTGCCTCTATATTTATATTATAGATTTATCCACTTAGATGAATAAATATTATTAATGAATATGTATCACAAACCATCTCGAGGTATTTGGATCAATACCTATTCGGTGCATCTTTTTTTTCTCTGCCAGGAACCAGATTTGAACTGGTGACACGAGGATTTTCAGTCCTCTGCTCTACGAACTGAGCTATCCTTACATTTTCTTGTGCATCTTCCTTATAGAGTTTTTTTATCTATGTCAATTATTTGGACTAAAAATTAATTCAAGTATTTCAAATTTAAAATTTGAAAATGGGGGGTAGTCCTATGATTGTGCATGGTTTACTTAAATAAAACTTAAAAATAGAGTGAATAACCAAGATTTCTACCGATACTCTAATAAAAAAGAAATCTATTCAATGAATAGGATAAGATCCATTGAGTTCTCTTCGCATTCCTTTGTGAAAGAGTAGAATGAGAAAGCTAATGAATCTTAAACCCATTGCATTGATAAAAAGAAAAAAAAAGAGGATAAATAATAATAATATAGTATAGTTAGGGAATAAAAGAGGATTTGGGGATAGAGGGACTTGAACCCTCACAACTTATAAAGTCGACGGATTTTCCTTTCACTAGAAATTTCATTGTTGTCAGTATTGACATGTAGAATGGGACTCTCTCTTTGTCCTCGTCCGATTAATCCACTTTTTTAAAGATCTCGAAAACTTTGAATTTGAATTGAAGAATTTGATTATTCAATATTCGATTCGAGTGGATTCACAATAATGAAAAAAAATTATTATATGAGTTTTTTATTTCATAATCATTATCATTTCTAATTTCATTTTTAAAAAAGTTAAAGAACCTATATTATAATTATAATATAATATGAGTTATGTGATTAATCGTTTGCTATGTCAGTATCTATACGTGTTTATTAAATGTATAAGGTATAAAACCCCTCTTTCTCTAATTTCGAATTAGAAGGAATTCCACTAACAACACAACGTAATTAACTCGATTCGTTAGAACAGCTTCCATTGAGTCTCTGCACCTATCCTTTTCCTTTGTATTCTAGTTAGAGAACCCCTTGTTTTCTCAAAACACATATTTGGCTCAGGATTGCCCTTTTTTAATTCCAGGGATTCTCTGAATTTGGAACTTACCACTTAGCAGGTTTCCATACCAAGGCTCAATACAATCAAGTCCGTAGCGTCTACCGATTTCGCCATATCCCCATTTCCCTCTTCTTTGAGACCAAGATTCCTTGTGTAATTTCATCCATCTCTTAGTTTTTTTTGAATCATTGAGTTCATCACTCAACATAGTCTAGCAGTTCAGTTCGACTCTATTTGAGAGACCTCGCTTGCTTATTGCAATTCAGAATTGAATTGATTTTATCCTTGATCTATTTGACATTCAATCTGAATCAATATATCCAAAAGTTTTTATCTCCCCAACCTCCCGTCTTACTTTTTTATAGTATTCAAAATTATACAATAACGCTTGATATTTATTCTTTTTTTAGTCAGAATTAGCAATTTTATTTACTCTGACTCTATGTTCCCCTTAATGAAATATTAATCCTCAAATTATTAACAAATAATAAAGTCTATAATGATCGAATGAAAATACCAATAAATTCTATAATTTTATTTTTTAATATCGTATAGTTAAGCATATCAAGCTAACTTTATCTTTAAGACGTTTTAGTAATTTTTTTTATTTTTATAAGTATAACTTCAAATTTAGAACTAATTAATAGCTAAGATTAATAACTAATATATGAGATTTTACGGATTTCCTATACTATACCTATTTCTATTTGTTACACTATTTCCGTTATGTAAGCCCACTTAGCTCAGAGGTTAGAGCATCGCATTTGTAATGCGAGGGTCATCGGTTCAAATCCGATAGTCGGCTTTTTTTTCTCTATCGATGTTCTACGAACAAGAATCTCTTTTTTCCGAATTAAATGGAGAATCCAGGATCTTTTATGTTTTTTACCTTACAATTTTGCTAGATACAAAACAATAAAATAAATAATATATATACAAAAAATAAAGATTTTGATGAAATTCCACTTTTGGGGTACTTTGATAGTTGATTTTACTCTGTTTATCCTGTAGTTTAATAAATAATATATATATACAAAAAATAAAGATTTTATACAAAAAATAAATAATATATATACAAAAAATAAAGATTTTGATAGTTGATTTTACTCTGTTTATCCTGTAGTTTAATTCAGTTTTAATTTCGATGTATTCTGTAATGTCAATACAATGAAACTAATTGTGTAAAATTAAATTTCAATAAAATAAAAAAGGAGTCTTCATGTCCCATTATCGAGGACCTCGTTTTAAAAAAATACGCCGTCTGGGAGCTTTACCAGGACTCACTAGAAAAACACCTAAATCCGGAAGTAATCTTAAAAAAATTCAATTTTGGGAAAAAAGGAGCAATATCGTATTCGTCTTCAAGAAAAACAGAAATTGCGTTTTCATTATGGTCCGATGAGCGACAATTACTTAGATATGTACATATCATTTGGAAAAGCAAAAAGGTCAACAGCCAGGTTTTACTACAATTACTTGAAATGCGTTTGGATAATATCCTTTCTCGATTGGGTATGGCTTCAACCATTCACAGGGCCCGCCAATTAGTCAACCATAGACATATTTTAGTTAATGGTCTTATAGTCAATATATCAAGTTTTCGCTTGCAAACCCCGAGATATTATTACTACGAAAGATAACCAAAGATCAAAAGGTCTGGTTCAAAATTATATTGCTTCATCGGACCGGAAATTGCCAAAGCATTTGGCGATTGACACGTTGGAATATAAAGGACTAGTAAATAAAATCCTAGATAGGAAGTGGGTCGGTCTCAAAATAAATGAGTTATTAGTTGTAGAATATTACTCTCGTCAGACTTGAACTTAACGAAAAAAGGAAAGGTTCATAGAATTTTCTTCCCCTTTCCCCGAACTAAATCGCCCTAAGACCATTACCATTAATTTGTATTTTCCCATCAACTAGCTAAAATTGATTAACCCTAGGATTAGGATCCTTTTTTCGCGTACCGTACATAACTACGCACGTACATAACTACGCACTTAAGATACCTTGGGTAGCGCCGGAGGCACACTACGGAAAAGGTCCATAGTACGGCTTGACCCTATTCGGACCTTTCATATGTTTTCCCACTGCGGGTTCTTTAAAAACCTGCCTACTCTATGGTTGTACAGGGGCTCTTTTCTAGGTCCCTCTTTCTTGCAGACGACCATCGACTCCTCCTCTTAAAGGATTTCTCACCAAGGAGAAACGGCGCAGACGTGTAGCAGGGCACCATTGGGATCTTCGAACCACTACTTTTAGGCCCTGTGTAAACCTTTCCCTTGTGTAAAATTCTTGGCATGTCAAATGGCCTCGACATTTATGGCATTATCTGTAATAACATGTCTCGACATATTAATCAGGGTATAAAGGAAGCAGTCGATCACCACTTTTGTTTGGTACTCATTTATGGTATATTGTCATCTGTACTCCCTCCCTACTTCATACTGCCACACGTGCTTTAGTCCAGCCTTAACACCGGGGGCTGTATTCGGCCCTGCCCATTTTCAAGTCTGAACACCTATAGGGTACTCTTCGGCATCCCGGATATTGCATTATATGCATCGGCTCCGAATCATGTCTTTGGTCTATAGTTGGGTTGCCCGGCTCCTGTGCTTACCACCTTACATTCTGCTCGGTCGGCTATGGTAGTAAAGGGAGAACGACTGCGATTGTATTTTTGGTTCCACTACAAAAAAAAGATACATCCGTGACATTTTGGGCCGAACGCTTTTTTCTGTCATGCTTATGACACTTCTATGACGATAATTGTGACAAAACCCGGTATCATCATAGATGTGGAGGACTCCTACTTCTATGAAAAAAAGTCATGACAGAAAATGGGCTTTTCGTCCTGGGCGGGCCAGTGACGCAGCTGCATGACATTCTTTGGGCCGTCCATGATGGAAAAATCATGGTAGAAGCGAGGCAGAGGAAATATCACGGAGTTCCCGGTTACGGTGGGTGGTCAGGGCCGAGCGATGCGCTGTGGTTTGCGCATTTCTCTCGTGTACGCGCGTGTGTGCAAGGCGTTGGCTAACTGAACCCGGAGCGGTCGCATGTTACTGAACCCGAGCGATCGATCCCTTGGCTGTTAACTGAACCCAAGTGATTCACTCGCTGCTGACTGAACCCGAGCAATTCCTTCGCTGCTGCTGCTAACTGAACCCGAGCGATCGATCACTGCTGCTGCTTACTGAAGCCGATCGAGCCCCCGTGCGAGACGTAGCCAGCCGGTGTTGGGTTGCCTCTCGATGAACAGTGACCATTGCTACCGTGTGGATTATGTAGAACGATCCAACACGTGGTGAGTCGAGCCGATTGGTTGGTTGTGGGCCGTTACCGCTGGACGAACAGGACCCCGAGGAGGCTGCCGCACCCCAGTCAGTTGGGGGTGGATGAACAGGACCCCATGGAGGGCTTGATGAATAATAGCCAGTGGAGGTTGTATGAACAGTAGGCGTGGATGAACAGTAGCTCGTGGAGGCTGGAGGAGGTCGACGGTGGATGAACAGTAGCCCATGGAGGCTGGAGCGAGGCGGTAGACGGTGGATGAACAGGACCCCGTTTCGACCGTAGGCGCTCCAACACAAGATCGTTTCCTCCGTTTTGTGGTACGCCACACCCCTCCCGATTAACAGGAACCCGTTTTGACCGTAGGCACTCGAACACAAGTCCGTTTCCTCCGTTTTACAGCACGCCAGACCCCTCCCGATGAACAGGATCCCGTTTCGACCGTGGTCGGTCGAACAGAAGGCTGTTTCCTCCATTCTGTGGTATGCCAGACCCCATTTCGGCTGATCCGTCCAAGCTGGTTGGCTCCCGTTGAACAGGACGCATTCCGACCTAGTCGGTTGCCTCTGTCGGATTCAGGGTTCCGCAGACCCTTGAGAGGTTTGAACTCTGGGGTGCGTGCGGAGAACTCGTCCTCCCCAGCCTGCCTGCTCTCCGATCCCACGGCCTAGCTCAATGAACCCAATGAAAAAGAGACACGGCAGTTTATCCTGGTTCGGGCCACCTTGCGGTGTAATACCCTACTCCAGCTTTGTGGTGGATTGCCTCGAGGGTTGAGGATGAACTAGTACAGTGGTGGAACAGCCTCAGGAGGTGAGGTGTTCTTGGGCTTGATGAGCTGGTGAGGTGGTCAGGGTGGAATGGATCCGATGATCCGTCCTCTCTCCCTCTCTCTCTCTCTCCATGGTGGTGGCTAAGTCCTGTTTATAGTGGCCTTGGTCCTTGAGGGAGTCCAGGATTAGGGGGTGTCCGGATGGCCGGACTATAACCTTTGGCCGGACTCCTGGACTATGAAGATACAAGATTCAAGACTTCGTCCCGTGTCCGGATAGGACTTTCCTTGGCATGGAAGGCAAGCTTGGCGATACGGATATGTAGATCTCCTCCCATTGTAACCGACTCTGTGTAACCCTAGCCCTCTCTGGTGTCTATATAAACCGGAGGGTTTTAGTCCGTAGGACGAACAACAATCATACCATAGGCTAGCTTCTAGGGTTTAGCCTCTCTGATCTCGTGGTAGATCTACTCTTGTACTACCCATATCATCAATATTAATCATGCAGGAGTAGGGTTTTACCTCCATCGAGAGGGCCCGAACCTGGGTAAAAACATCGTGTCCCTTATCTCCTGTTACCATCCGCCTAGACGCACAGTTCGGGACCCCCTACCCGAGATCCGCCGGTTTTGACACCGACAGTCCTCTTCCCAAATGTAGGCGGGAAGGGATCCCACAACGGCCAAATTCAAAGGGAGACAACTAGTACAAGCTATCCTGACAAAACTAGTCTTCGCCTGCAAAAGTATCTGGTGGTGACGCTACGGTGGGCTCCGCGATGACCTCCGTCCTGCCGTCATGCCGGTCTTGGTCTTGTTGCACCGGAATGGAAACCTTTGCTTGATTCCTCAGGACCCCGCGCCTACACTTGCCTCCTTAGCACCAAAGAGGAAACTGGTACACTGCGCCCGCTGGCGCCCGCCTGGCCTTGGTCGTCATGGCTCACGTCATGTGAAGCTCGCGAGGTGTAGCTTGCATAGATATCTCCGCTCCTCGGGAGCCGGCCGCGGGAAGCCACCCCCAGGGAGGTCTTGGTGTCATCCGCCTCGTGGGACTTGGCCCCTCGCGAGGGTCTTGAGTTGTTGATGCTTGAAGCTGGGCCGTACAGGACCATTGGCGAACCACGCCCGTGGGCTGCGAGCGAGCAAGTCTGGTACCCTGTTCCCGAGCAGCGACCTCCCGATGAACAGGACGCTGTTTCTCCGTTCTGACCCAGCCGGTTCGCTGCCGATGAATAGGACGCCGTTGCTGCCGTCCGTTGCCTCTCCCTCTACACAAGCCCTGGTCGTCCGTATTTATGCGTGAGTACATGCTCGAGACCCTGCCCGTATGTATGTACATGGCCGTATTTTTTGCCATGTGGTTGTACGTACGTGTACAGGACTTAGACGGGACAGTGTGAACTACTATGTCGGGTGCTCTACAATGACACATGCTGCTACTTACTCGGCCACTGTTCATACTTGCAGAGAGACCGATAGACTAGTATGTACGTACACGTTCGCGACCAGACAGACAACGCTACATACGCTTTGACCGGGTGGGTCCCAGCGGTCAGGAAGGATAAGGACGCACTTCCTTGTGTGTGAAGATATAGCTGGTCGGTCCCAGCTGTTAGGGGGAGGAATCGTTTTTATTTTGCGAGTAATAAGGAGGCACTTCCTTGTGTTCGAAGATGTAGCTGGTGGGTCCAGCTGTCAGCCTCACCACCTAAAGTCCTCTTCCGATGGATGTCCTTCATTGACCACGTTGACCACACCGCGCGGAGAGCACCAAGGCGGTGGATGACGGCGAGGCCTAGGAAAGGAACGACGTGGAGCCGGGGAAGATGCAACAGTGGATGCCCACATGGAGGGGAGTACGTGGGTTGACTGCTTCGGCTGTGGTGTGAGGCTGCCGTCGCCGGAGAATAACAGGAGGTGTGGGTGAGTATAGAGGGATGGCATGGCCAGCGGTGGCAGCACAGCCGGACACGAGAGGCAGGAGCAGGCGGCACGGCCGGCGCTGGTTTGGGCGGCTGGAGCAAGAAGACCAGAGGTTGAAGAAGCACGATGGCCGTTGGATGGACGTCGTACGGTCACTGCAGCTAGAATCGTTTATATTGACTAAGTTGACAAAGCCTTTGGTACGCGTCAACTTAGTAGGCCCACAGGTCAGCCTCTGAAACAGTGCACCCCAGATGTCAGGGGGAGGAATAATTTTTGGGGCAGCTGAAGAAAGAATATCCGAGATTGGAGAAGAAGCACGCATCCGTTGGTTGGACATCCAACGGCCACTGCTGCTAGAACCGTGTGTTGACTATAAGTTTACAAAGCCTTGCATTTGCGTCAACTTAGTTTTATTTTAGGGACGCATCAACTTAGTAGGCCCACAAGTGTGTGGCAGAGAACATATAGCCCATTTGCGATTTGTAAAAATGTACTGCCCATTTTTGAATTCTAATGGAATTTACTACAACCCATTTACAGTTTGTTAAAAGTACAACCCATTTTCTAGCTAGGACAATGATTAATAATTTCAACCAACCGCTCAAAATAGAATTCAATAAAATTTATCACATTTTGATAGGATCCGAAATATTTTTATCCCGAAATTTCTAGTCAGATTAAATATAATTTAAAAATAATCGTATTACGTAAAAATCCAACGAAATATTGCGCGCGCAACAATTAATGAAATTAAAATTTTCAAAATCCAAAAATAATATGTTTTTAAACTAATTACGTGTTTGGTGCATTTTTTATAGTTACTGCCCAGTTTTTATAATTACATCCCATTTGTTTTTTCTTAAATCCCATTTTCTTGTTAAGCCTAATGCATCCCTCCTAGGAAAGATTTGCAGCCCAGCGGGGTGGAGATTAACAAGTTGACCCTGCCTGGGTATTCCTAACAAAAAGTATAGCTGGGCTAGCCATTTTCAGCTTGAAAAATATTAATATCTGGGCTGGATATCTGGCCTGGGCTAGACGGGCCACAACCCGCCCAGTTAATACCCTGCTCTCCTCTGAACAACAACAAAAACATCGCTCAAGAAAAACTCTGCAGTGCTCACACCTCAAAAACACAAATACTGCTCGAGCTGCTTGGTCCGAGCTATCAGCCGCTCCTTGTGCAATTCTCTCGTTTATTGACTACATAGGTTGACAATGGTGTGGGACTGGGATGTCAGGAAACCAGGAGGAAGCAAAAAAAATTATAGTTGTATATAATAAGTAGGCACTTGCGTACGTGCGGCTATGGCCCTGGTGGGTACCCACTATCATCCTCTCCAAGTAAAGTCATCTCCTCATCCCTCATGTCCGTTGACCATGTTGACAACGCGAGACAGCGGCGCCACGGCGAGTGCAACAACTCAAATGACGAGGAGAGGGCCTCATCGGCCCTACAGATGGTCTGATACAACGCCCGCTGCTCATTCAGGAAGCCAGGATCATAGGGCCACATGTCCACGACGGCATTGTCGTTCTCTTGTTCGCCGGTGCTCGTTGAGGAGACGGAGGTTGCAGCACAGGTCCTCCTACGCTGGTAGCTCTTCCTCCATTAGGGCGTCGAAGTGCGGCCCCACCTGCTCTATGGTGGAAACGGCATGAACCGGCTTGGATAGTGGCGCGGACTCCTGGTCGGAAGCTACGTCCATCGTCTGACAGTGCGAGCCAGCATGTCCGGGTGCTGGACCGACCCGCTGCCAAGCACGAGTCTAACTGCCTGGCCCACCAGACTGCTTCCCTCGCCCGCACGTGCTTTTCGCCCGAAACAGTCAGCGCCATCCGCGCCGCTTCCCGGTGCAGGCGATTGCTCCACGTTCAAATGACACAAGTGTCGTCCGTCCATCCATCTGCCACCCACATTAATGATACGCAGTTGCCGAGGCGGCCACTCTGGCGCCACCCGTCCGTCCCTCCGTTGTCCACCATTGCTATATAAACTGATGTGCCGGCCATAGCTGCAGTCATCCTCCTCCGTTCCCTTTCTCCTGTCCACACCACTACTGCCCACCATGGCTTCCTCGCGCTCCAGCGCTCTTCAGGACGGGCGGACGAAGGACCACAAGGAGATGGCAGCCATTGCTGCCGAATGGCTGGCCGGCAGGCAGCCAGAGGACGATGACGTCCCAATGGAGAACATGTTAGTCGATGATCCGGCGCCAACCCCCTCCTCCGCACCATCCTCGCCGGTGCATTGCACCATGACCATCGGCGAGGCCCGTGCCCAATACATGGACACGGTGAGGCAGAAGCGCCAGGAGCAGTTCCGGGAGGCACAGGCCGACGCCGCCTACAACCACCATCTCCTCAAGGAGCACCTGCAGGCGGAGGATCCGATCAACACGGAGCAGGCGGATCAGAAGGTGCTGCTCGACTCGTACCGCTCCGCCCGCGAGAGCCGCCTCGCGCGCTGGCAGTACCGCATGCAGGTGGCGGAGGTTGCGGCCACCTACAAAGAGGGTGATGAAGCGGGCGAGGCGTTGTTTGGTGATACCGAGGACGAGGCGGGGGACAATGTCGGCTCTGCCGAGTCCCCGCTCCGCTGGCATCGACGAGGCCTTGCTCCGCCAAGGCCCCACCGCACCAACAACGAGGCATAGGACACCGTTGGCTCCACCGATGCCCCGCCCTGCCGGCACCGAGGCAGAGGATTTTGCCGGCTTCGGCAAGGCCCTGCTCCGCCGAGGCCCCGCCGCCCCAACAGCGAGGTAGAGGACATCGTCGGCTCCGCTGAGGCCCCGCCCCGCCGGCACCGAGGCGAAGGACTTCTCCGGCTTCGGCGAGGCCCTACTCCGTCGGCGTCGGCGAGACCCTACTTCGCCGAGGCCCCACCCCGCCAACAATGAGGCAGAGGACATCGTCGGCTCAGCCAAGGCCCCGCCCTGCCGGCAACGAGGAGGACGATTTCCCCCGCTCCGCCGAGGCGCCGTCCCCGCCGCCAGCGAGACAGAGGACATCGCCGGCTCCATCGAGGCCCCGTCCCACTGCCAACAAGGCCGCGCCACACAGAAAACGAGGAAGGGTATAACACGGTAGGTCGCCGCTGCTCGGGTCCAAGTAAGGCCACCGCTGCTACCCTCCGGTTGAAGCCAAGCTAGGCAGGTTGACCATTGACGGTCGATTAGCTTCTTGGCGGTGACGTGGAGTCCGAGAGATGTGTTGGAGAAGGACGCTGCTTTAGTTACTTAACTGCAGGTGCAGTTGGGTCACTGACACGTGGGCCCAACAGGCATCTGGGCCACATGTCAGTTATGCAACTGCACCTGCAGTTAAGTCACTAAAGCTCAGTCTGCTGGAGAAGAAGCTTCTGTTCGGCTCAGCCGGACACAGGTGGGTAGCTTCGGTTAATTAATTATACCTCTAGCGCACCCCTTTTTAGTTGAAGAATGTATCAAATGTAATGAAATCCGGCATGTTTATATGAAATCCGACTGTGTGATTAGTTCGAATTCTTGTATCACTGGCATTGGATGAACATGCAAAACAATATGTACTAGCATTATTCCTAGGGTGATCACCTCGTTTGCAGCAGTTTCACATGTACTCCCTCTGGTCCTTTTTAGTCTGCATATAAGGTTTGTTTGAAGTCAAATTATCTCTACTTTGACCAATCTTATAGAAAAAAATATGAACATTCACAATGTAAAATCAACTGAGTCGAAAGAAATCTAATATGCAAAGTAAAAAAGGAACAAAGGGAGTACAAAGTGTTTGAGTAGCTTTTTAGCATTCCTGTACATTGCAATCAAACACACAGGCCTGGCAATTCATAGAGAACATTCAAAACAATCGATGATTATGCATCTCAGCGATTCACATGTCAGAGCCAATATTTACTTCACAACTAAAGAATAAATAAAAATCGATCGATGCTGCTGACAGCAAAGGGCGTCCCATTCGAAAATATCAAACGCATGTCTTCTTGCTAACATCAATGAGCAAAATTTGACAAGGTTTTCCCACTCCATAAGGTCAAATGTGTGTTGTTTTGCGTAAATCAATGAGCAAACTTTGACAAGGTTTTCCCATTCCAAAATATCAAATGCCTACGATTGTGGAATGGGCAGGGTTTGCCTTCAGTTCGGACATTGACATGGCACCTCCTGCTAAATAAAGCAGTTGTTCTTTCTGTGCAGTTCCACCTAAATCAACCAAATTCATGCATAGCTTGTATGATTTTGCCTTTATATGTTGCAAGCCTTGAACATATCAGCACCGCCTATCTTGTGGTGGAAGTGAATGATTCGATGTATTCATGAACATTTTGTGCAGTTCCTATTGAAATCAAGCTAAGCACCCCTGTATGCACAAATACAAAAAAAGTGATTAGTATAAAGCAAAATGTACTATGAATTGATAGTTTAAACAAGCAACCTACACGATCCATGCAGAGCACACATCTAAAAAAAATGGAACTCACCGGAAGGAATCCTAACACAACATTGTATTGGCAATCACAACAACAAAGATGGAAATCCATGAGTCCTCGTGAGCTGAAGTTAGTTTGTTCTTGTGGGCAATAATGTAACCATCCTTCAACTGCTCCCTTCTTAAGAAGCGAGGCTTGGCTTCTTTATCCTGGCATAATCGGATCTAGGAACTTCACATACTCCATATTCTTCTTCAGAGGAGAATGATCCTGTTGTGCAAAGACAAGAGGACAACTAAATGCTAGCATCCTTGTTTGCTCGAAAAAAAAGGAAAGGAAATATTTAAAATAGCACAAATGAAGCACTTCTCAAGGACAATACCGATTTCTCATGACAGTATCTAAACTGTAGCACAACACCTATAGTGATGACAAAGCTCAATCATCTGGATGAAATCCGCGGGCGAGTACGAACCTTTGTCAGGAGGCTTATTGTGTAGAGCATACAGATCAAGCACTTCTCCGGAACCATCTGTTGTTATCCACTGTGGTTTCCATGCTTACTATATACTCCTCGATTAGTTTAATGTTTCCAACGTCTTCTCGTGCAGTTCCACTAAAATATACGTTATGTTCAAAGAAGATCCCTGTTTGCACAAGTAGAGATAATTACATATTACATTAAGTGGCATCAAATCTGTGGCAAAACAATTGTTCGTTCCTGCCATAGCAATAAATTAAGATGCAAAACTATATCATTACTTGTGTCATCACAGTTCCAGTGCTTCATTACAGCACAGGGAGTTGATTTTTGTTTTTCTTCCGCTTGTTCTCCCCATTCATCACTTGGTTCAATAACACACAAGCTTCGCCTTCAATTACGGAGCACAATTATAGCACTAAACGACGACATTAATTTTCTGATGAAAGTGGAAAAATACAGGCCAACAATTGTGAAATAACCTTATCTTACCTCAATGGGATATTACGATGCACATACAGATTGGAAGTCTTGTCTCCATTTGTGCAGTTCACTAAAATCAAGCAACATTACCGTATAAGTACCACAACATATGAAAGCACACCGCACAATCATGTGAAAGAAGGCTAGTACTGACCTCTCATGACGCGGAATTCAAACAACTCACAAGAAGAAGATCTGAAACAAATTTGCCAACACGGATAGGAAGTCAGATCTCCTCTTGTGCAGTTCCACTAAGATCAAGAAATCAAGCAACATTGTCAGTGTGACATTTTGGTTGAACTGCACAAAACACTCTTAAAACAAAAGTGTTTTGTGCAGTGCAACAAAGGTCACAATAGCAACGAGGTGAAGTAGATAACCCTGTTTACACAGAGGTGCAAAGGAAACAATTAGTGGTCAATAACGGTGGTTGACACAGAAGCCAACAAAAAGAAGCATCTAACTTATCTAAATGGGAAAGAAAGCAAGACAGTAGCATTTCTCAAACGGTGGCATTGATTCATATTAACAGAGAGATTATATTAACAATAACATGTTAAACATGTAATTTTCTTTTAACTGTGGCATTGCTTCAATTTTCCAGTGGCATTATTAGAGGGTGTTTGTTTACAGGGACTTTTTGGTGTAGGGACTAAAAAAAGTCCCTTTTAGTGCCATCTAAACCAAACAGGAGCGACTTTTAGGGACTAAAAGTGGGTATTTGGGACTAAAGAAAGAAGACCCCGAGGGAGAGTCTTTTTGGGACTTTTTCCAACAGTTGCCCCTGCCGCGCATCGCACCTTATCTCTATTGGTTCATTACTACGGATAACATGGTCTTTTAGCATGTCATTTAATAACCTCTAGTCCATGTTTAGTCCCTGGAACCAAGGAGGTAGGGACTAGGGACTTTTTAGTTGGGACTAAAAAAATTCCTAGGACTTTTTAATCAAACAGGGCCTTAGATTAACAACAACTAAAGAGTTGCACGGGACAGTGAACGCACCAACACCATGTGCATCTACCGATGTATAAATGGGTGAGGCATAGTCCGTTGCAACAAAGAACAAGCAACCAAGGAGCATATTTGTGTTGGTCCCAATTTTGTTATCTTTAGACACCTTTCCCTATGTGAGGGCAGCAAATCTAGTCCCGCTCAAACTCTACAGCCTTGTCCCCCAAAACAAAAAGATTTGTTCGTTATAGATGTGCGTACTGCGTTTGTCATTGTTTTCCCTTTTCAACCAACGTAGGTGCTGGATAGCCAGTCTATACTACTTTACCCCCTTCATTTCCTCTTTGAACCATGTCCTAGATTCATGCTATACAACTGTCCCCGCTACTTTCCCCCTTCCTTTCCTCTTTGAATCACGTCCTAGATTCATGCTATACAACTTTTCCCACTACTTTCCTGTTTGATCCAACACCTAGATTCGAGTGCAGAAGCAGAAAAAACCCACATGCAGCTAGAGCAATGCATGTGGAATAAGTAAATTATAGCTTAAGGTCCTCGGGGTGTGGCTCAGTGGGCGGCCGGAGGCCGATCCGCCCACACTATGTACAAAAACAAGGAAGAAGGGGTCGGAGGCCCTCCCGCGCCGCCGCTGGGTGAAAGAGAACAGCTGCGCTGGTAGTGGATTCCCTCCCTCGCCGACGGCGACAGCGTTAAGCCTCCTTCCCTTCCCGGCGGACGGATCCTGTCGTCTCTTTGACCAACGGCGAGGGGGGAGAGAGATAGAGAGAGAAATAGAAAGAGAGAGAGGCCAACGAAGTCTTGTTTAGATCTGGAGAGGGTGAGAGAGAGTGTGAAGAGAGCAACTACAAGCGCTGAGGCTCCAGCGTGTATATATATAGTGGAGAGAGAGTGTGAAGAGTGCAAACCCTAGAAAACAAGCGCCGAGGCTGCAGCGTATATAGGTGGAGTGGTTTTCTTTTTCTCTCCATTAAAATCATTTTAAATTGTGCACGAAACGGAACTATTTATTTAACATAGTGAAGAAAAATACTAGGGGCAATGCTAATACGTGAAGAAAATTTTAACACTCGAAGGAGTCAACTCGCAATTAACGCTGCATGCCTCCCGGCCGTGCTTACTAACGTTCACGTGTGGTACACGACCCTTCGAAGTGAACAAGAACTGAACCACACATGGTCAAAATATCGGAAAGGTGGGCTGCACCATCCTCCAATTTTAAATATTTTGGGCACTTGTATTCAGCCTAAGTCAGTTTGCCACCGTATGTACTAAGGGTTACAGCGGGTGCTAAGAAACTAGGGTGTATTGAGAGTAAATGACATGGCGTTTATTTGTAGGGTCACTTGCAAATTATGAACCTCTATTCTCCTCTTATTTAGTGGATGAGGCAAATCTTTTGCCTCCGTTTCAGAAAAATAAACGAGAAATTCAATTTTAATTATTTAGTTTGTACACTTTGCTCTCTTCCAATAATTTTGGGCACTTGTATTCGTCCTCAGTCAGTGTGCCATCATATCTCGTACTACTCCCTCCGTCTAGGTGTAAGTCACGTTAGAAGGTGCAGCGAGACCAAGGTGCAAGCAGATTGGACGAGAAGGAGAAACTTGACCGGTCCTTCCTCCAATCAAAGCCCTGATTTCTGTCTCTAAATGCAACAATTAATCACAACAATTAAGAGATGTCGTTTTAGCTACCATGCAGGGCCACGTATTAACTCGCATGCAAGCCGGCTTTGATTTCTTGACTAATCAACGCGTAGTTGCGCTCCATGCATTGGGTTTCCGAGGGACATAAAAACGCAGAGTAAGTAACAATGCTCGCTAGCAACAAGGCTAGGAGGGGATTGAGATGCGAAGTTAATGGACTACGCCTAAACATTTTGGGAATATCTGATTTTTGTAAGATGACTTAACACCTAGACGGAGGGAGTAGTCTCAGTCCAGGTTTGATGGAATATTCGTCACCTCTTCTCTTCTTGTACGTACTCCATTTGTATCTCACTTCCTGTGGCTTCGCACTCGCACAATATTCCTATTCTATGAACCTGTGTGTGCGTGTGTGTGTGCGCGCGCGCGCGCGTGTGTGTGTGTTTAATAGCGTCTGTGTTAGCGAGAGCGACACATCGACCTAATCCTACAGAGAGATGGTGTGTAGTGTACGATTTAGCCGCGAGAGTCGGTGCATCCTCTCGTTTCCGGGTGTCCGGTCGGGACAGCTACCACGCCCGCTCCTGACCAGCCTGTCCCACCCAAAGCCCCTCCATCACCCGCGTGAGCTTCCCGCCCTAAACGGTCAGCACTGCTCCAAAGAATCGGTGACGCATTCATGCCTGGGCAGAGCGGACGTGACCTCTCACTGGCGCATGCGTTGAAGGAAGAAGCGGATTCAAGAGTGATGGTTGCTTCGTCCGTCCAACTTACTGTTGGGTCTATGTGATTTGACGGCTCATTGGTCATTATTACTGAGGTGGTACGACTGCTGGATGTCCCACGCTTCGGCAAAAGGAGGTACTAGATCACAATTTTCTCCATTCTTATAGCAGAGGAGTGCGAAAGCAGTGAAAACATGCAGGATCAGTGATTACATGGCCCACCTCACACTATCACCATACTTTTCTGGACACCGTGCGACACCCGACTCTTTACATAGTAGTATAGTATGTACTGTAATTTCTCAGCGAGATAAATTTGTACAATGCTATGAAGCTTCCAACATATGTTTCATGTATCTTGCGTCCAAGGTTGCCCCATTGCAACATTTCATCAAATACAAAGGAGACTAACATGCATGCTATTGCATCTCAATGATTGACAGATCATAGCCAATATGTACTCCTCCGTTCCAAAATAAGTGTCTCAACTTTATGCAAACTTTAGTACAAAGTTGTACTACTACTAAAGTTGACACTTATTTTGGAACAGAGACAACTAAAGAAAAAAACGATCCATGCAGTCCCTAGCCCTTGAACCCTAAACCCTAACCAAGCTTTTATTTGCTCGCGACGTTGAAGCTTCTGAAGAAATGAAGTTTGCAACCCTTTGACAATCGGATCATTTTGTGCAGTTTCACTAAAATCGAGAAGAGCATCCCTGTGGCAAAGAAATTGAAGAAGACTAATTAGAATAAGATTACTGGGACTAGTTGATGAGATATAAACTCATCACAAATGCAGTAGAAGCCAGTAGAGGTATGTGCGGGGCAAAGAAGTAGAGAAATATCCACATGGAGCAATGTGGGCAGCTGGGGCAGTGGTGCAAGCCGGCTGTAAGGAAGTTGTACCTGAGGGATGTTGGGACGTAGCTCAACTTAGAGGAGGGCGGCGGGAGGCGCAACTGCCCACATCGCGGCAGTGAGCAAGGGACGAAGGCAACCTCACCGGCTTTGTGAGAGAGAACGACGGGGAACCCTGATCGGGACGTGCCGACAATGGGTTTTCACCGTCGGCGAGGGCGACCGCATCTACACAAAGCATCCACCCCTTCCCCCGGCGGACGTGATCCACCCGGATGTTAGAGATGTGGCCACAGTCGTTTTGTGCGAGAGAGTGTGAAGAGAGCAACCCCAGCAAGCAACCGTGTAGGCTCGTCCTGGCTATCTATATAATGGAGCGGTTTCCTTTTCTCTCCATATGAACATATTTATATTGCGTACGTGCCACTGAAGAAAAAAACATTATTTATAAATGACGCGGCACCGTTCATGCGTGGTTCCCGACCCTCCATTATTTATAAGTGAGTAACTACTACTAGACGCGTCAAATTATCACATGGGCTGCATCATCTTACAGAAAATGAGCTCCACCGAGTAACGTGTGTGGTTGGGGAAGACACAAAAGACACAAAGAGTGCTACTAGTACTACGTGCGTGGGTGCATGCACCTCTTCTCTTCGAGCATGGTTATTAAAAGTATAGCCCGCTACTGTAGCACGTAGTTATTATATATGGGCAAAGAGTATAGGCAGTAATAATGACTAATAAGCCGTCAAATCACGAGGCCCACCTTTCTCTATATTTGACCGAGGAAGCAGCCATCATTTCACTCCTCGTTGAATATCCATCCGATGCTACCTCTGCAAATAAATAAAAATCCGCTTCTACCTCTGTAGCAATATTATTCACTGATACAATAGGGCTGGATCTAAGGCTGGTGATTTTTTTACTTTGTCTCTTTCTCTTTTTTCTCATTTACTCATTTTACATAGGAGCACGTGTAGAGGTTGGCTATTCCTTTCGATGGGACCTCTTCATGGGGTTTAAGACTAAGCACCTCTGAATTATGCCCGCTGCCCACCACTCTGAATCGTGCCATCTATGATAGGGAGTACTCCCATTGCAACAATGAGGTCCACTAGGTCTAGCACGTCCTGTAAGAAGAGAATTTCACGCAAAACATGCATATTGTTGCCTTCTTCCTCACACAGTACATACCACTGGTACGTACTACTAGTACTACTACTACTCGTTCTCCTATAAATCTTGCGCTTGGCATCTCCAAAATATTAACCTTGCGCTTGGCTCTTCGCCTCTTCGGGAAGTCGAGCAATAATGGTACTGCAGTATATATCGTTTTGGCTATCTGAGACCGAATGAATTATTGCACGTCCACCACGTGGGCGAGGGTTGAGCGAGGGTCGAGGGGCGAGGGAGAGTGTGTACTATTACGTCCGTTTCAATATGGACTACATACGGAGCAAAATGAGTGAATCTACACTCTAAAATATGTCTATATACATCAGTGTTTGGAGTATGTACTAGTAGTTCATATTTAAATCTACTAAAAGACATATATTTCAAACAATATGATAATCTCTCTAACCAAGGTAGGGACGAGGAGTAAATGGAGGAGTAGTAAAATTTTCTCCTCACCCTGCGAGCCATCGCGCGCGTGGGCGAGGGAGCGGGTGTAAGGCATACTAAGCAAGCTTCACCTCGTCCTGCGAGCCACCGCGCCCGTGGGTAGGGGAGACGGCATACTAAGCAAGCTTCTCCTTGTTCTGCGAGTTTATGAGACACATCAAAAGTAATACGTATAGAGCATGTCTAGTGTATAGAGCCTTGCCTCTAATGTAGGCCCCACATGGTTTGCCTCTTTTTTTAACATAACGCGTCAAGTCGCAATTTGTTTTGTTCACCCGTGGTACACGATCCTCCATCAAGTGGACAACTAGTACACATGTCAAATTACCACGTGGGATGCCTTTTCGTACAGAAATGAGCTGCATCGTGTACCCGCGTGGGTGTGGTTGGGAAAGGGACGTGAGTACGTGCGCTGTGCATGCACCTCTTCTCTTCGTGCATGTTTGTAACACCCAGGTGTAATGACGCTACAATAAGCCATGGGGTTAAGTTAATCATTTTGCTAAATAGGTGTTTGATCATCATTGTCTCCTCTCTCTTTTTAAATTCCAGTTGAATTCAATTTCAAATTATGAGTGAATTTAAAAATGCTCAGACATGAAAACTAAAATGTTCATCATGTGGAACATATTCTTTTGGTAACATTGGTGGTGAACCAACTTTTTTTTGCAAAATGTCTAAGTGGCCAAAAATAGCTAAAACAGAACAGCTTTAAAAAAAGAAAGGAAGAGGCTCCCCCTCAACTGGGCCGACTGGCCCAGCTGGCCACCCACCTGGCAGCCCACCTGGCCATGTGGCCCACTCCCCCTCCCCTGTCTTCTCCCACCTCCAACTATTCCCCCGACCCGAGTCGCTACAGGCGCCGTCCCCGCCGGACCCGCCTCGCCGGCGACGCCCGAGCGAGGGGATAAGGCTTGCGCCTCCCCGACGCCTCGGCCCCCTCGCCTCCCACTCGCCCACTTGCCGCTCCGCCTCTCCCTCTCCCATCAGATTCCTTCTCGCGTCCCCCCTCATTCCCCGTCCACCTCCGGGCGCAGTCGCCGCCGCCCTTCGTCGTTGTCACGGCCACCGGCGGCCCCGCGCCCGCTGACCCTGTCGGTGAGCTTTGCCAGGGTCGACTCCTTCCAGTGGCGCCCTCCGCTGGAACCGGGAAGCACCGCAGCCACCGTTCATCCTCGTCCCCATCTCCGGCTGCCGTCGATCTTCTTCGTCTCCGACGCCGTCTCTGCTGCTCCTAAATCTCCGAGGGCCACCGTGCGTGCCGCAAAGTGAGCCCCTCTTCCCCTTCCCCTGCTCCCTGGGCCTCTCGCGCTCCCGTAGCCACCGCGTCCGCCATGGCCGAGCTCAACTCCGCCGCATAGCTCACCGCGCGTCGCCATTGCTACGGGCCTCCTCCGGCCTCACCGCCACCATAGGAGGGCGCAGCTCGCTCCGCTCGTTCGGGCGATCCCGGCAACGCCCAGAGCCGACGCCCGTAGCTCCACCTCGTCGACCGCCCGAAAGCCGCCGCCGTCCATACTCGTCATCGCCGACATTACCGGCCATGTCCAGCCATGCCTGTACCACCATTCGACGCGGCGTCGTTCGCTCGTTCGAACGCACCGTCGCGCGCGCGAAACGGCCGCCTATAGAAGATTCCCAACGCCGGCCCGAGGCCTCCGCCGCGTCTGGAGGTCATCGGCGTCAAGCCGCCCGGCTTGGTAGCACACACAGGGCCACCCGTGGAATCCTTTGCCGGTGGGGCCCCGACCCCTGATCGATTGACCCGGTCGACTTTCTTGCCGGGCACTCAGTACCACTGACACACGCCCTCCCCCTGCCTTTTTAACCTAATTAAAACATTTTCCTAAATAAACATAATTAGCTACACTAATGAGTCACTGACTAGTGGGGTCCAGTCACTAATTATTCTGTTTAAATTAAAATGAACTGTTGTTAAGCCCACTGCCAATGACAGGTGGGACCCACTAGCCAGTTTGACCAGTCAGCCGGTCTGTTGACCCGCTGACACTCTGCTGACGTCATAATTCAATTTCTGTTAATATAAATAATTCCAGAATATGTTTAAAACTTATAAAATTCATATAAAATAATATGTAACTCGGATGAAAATGTTTTCTATATGAAAGTTGCTCAGAAAAATCCAACGAATCCGAATACACGGTCCGTTCATCTGTCACATGCCCCTAGCATGTTGAACATGGAACCGTACCCTCTCTTTCATCCGTCCGAAATCCGTCTACCGCTGGGAAATCATCATTGGATGTTTCCCCCCTTCGTCTGCAACGTGTAGTACCGCGTTAGAGCACGCCTAGCCCTACGTATCGTCTTGTCATGCTTAGTGATACCTCTGTTTGCTTTATATTTACTGTTTCTCCCCCCTCTTCTCTTCGGTAGACCCCGTGGCGGCTGCCGATGCCGCTGTGATCGACTACGTCACCGACGACCCCTCCTTGCCAGAGCAACCAGGCAAGCCCCCCCTTTGATCATCCCGATATCGCCCATTCCATTCTCTCATGCTTGCATTAGATTTTGCTACTGTTATTGATTGCTCCTATTCTGATGCATAGCCTGCTTTTGTAACCCATCGCTGTACCTTACCTGCTTATCCTAAACTGCTTAGTATAGGTTGCTTAGAGATCCATCAGTGACCCCCACCTTGTCCCGACTGCCCCGCTGGATAATCAGAAGACCCGATCAATGGGATCGAAGACCAGGCCCCGACATCGCACATCACTTCCCCTTAGTTTCTCGACACTACTTTGTTACTATCGAGTACCGAGGGTGAGACCTCATCAGCACTTCTGATGTTAACCCTGTAGTGTAGTTATTCGGTCGTGGTCATCGAGGGTGATTTCCTCTTTATCCACTTCCGATACGACTGCTCAGGCAACCCCTCAAGTGTGGACCTCGAGGGTGAATCCTCTTACGTTCACCTTGATGACTACATCGAGTGGAATTCACCGGGGTGATTCCTCGGGTTTTCCCTTGATGTTTAGACACACACAGTTACTATGATTACTATGACTTTACACTGAACCATGTTACTAAAGACGGGTCGACCCTGAGGGGTACCCGCGCGAGCTTAATTGCGAGTGATGTGGAGTCGGGTTGACCTGGAAGGTGCTCGCGAGATAAATATGAGGCGTAGCCGGGAATTCCTAGCCCTTGCCGCAAGTCCTCGAGACGAGGCAACGGGGTCACATCTTTCGTGAGTCTCTGCTTGTTACCGCGCGCTCCTAATCCACTCCAATTTGGATATTTGATCCAAGGGGCCTCTGGCCTGATAGCACTAACCATCACGTGGGCATAGTATGGGCGTTCTGCGTCGTATACATCAGCTGAAGTTTAATAGATGTCAGCGACTGAGCGGCGCGCGCCGGGTTGGACTGCGTAAGCACCTGCCTTTTTGAAGGAGGTAGTTAGGTCTGCTCACCGGCAGCATTCGCAACATGCAGGTGTTCCCGGGGAGATGGCCCATGACCCCTGGGGGCATAGGTTTAGTCTGGCGTGCTGGCCTCTCTATTAAGCCTAGGTCGGGTTGCGGCGTATTGTTTGGCCGAGGCCGGGCATGACCACAGAAAGTGTGTCCCACGAGTGAATCGAGCGTGGTGGGTAAGTTGGTGCACCCCTGCAGGGAAGAAAACATCTATCGATAGCCTGTCCTACGGTAACGGACACTTGGAGTTGTATCCCGATCGATACAACTAGAACTGGATACTTGTGATGAGAATTGGATGGTGATGAGAACTGGATTGTGATGATAACTGGATAGTATGGCTCTGGGATTGCTTTCGCAGGGAGTCGAGAAAGGATCTACGGCGAAGTTGATAACACTTCTACTACTTTACTTTATGCTACTCTACTCCCTCCGGTTCTTTGGAAGATGGTGGTTTCAAGATGCTAGTCTTCGATAGGACTAGGCCTTCTCTCTATTCTCGCATTTCTGCAGCCCAGTCCACATATACAGCCTTCCTTTGATAATGTTGCATATGTAGTGTAGATCCTTGCTTGCGAGTACTTTGGATGAGTACTCACGGTTGCTTTGCTCCCCCTTTTCCCCCTTTCTCCTTCTTTCCGGTTGATGCAACCAGATGTTGGAGCCCAGGAGCCAAATGACACCGCCGATGCCTACTACTACGTGGAGACCGTCGATGACCAGGAGTAGTTAGGAGGCTCCCAGGCAGGAGGCCTTGCCTTTTCGATCGTTGTTGTTTTTGTGCTAGCCTTCTTTAGGAAAACTTGTCTAACTTATGTCTGTACTCAGATATTGTTGCTTCCGCTGACTCTTGTGTATTCGAGCTTATGTATTCGAGTCCTCGAGGCCCCTGGCTTGTAATATAAAGCTTGTATTATTTTTAATTTTGTGTCTAGAGTTGTGTTGTGATATCTTCCCATGAGTCCTTGATCTTGATCGTACACATTTGCGTGTATGGTTAGTGTATGATTGAATCGAGGGAGTCACAAGTTGGTATCAGAGCCGACTGCATGTAGGTAGTCCCATTTTTCCAACTCCTTGGCCGAAGTTGAGTCTAGTCACTGAAAAACTTTTACTAACATTGGTTGTGTGTCTTACGGGCCCACGTCGCCATTGGGTGGTATTAGGATCTTTTACTCCTCATCTATACTCTGGGCTCTAATCTCTCTTCCCTTCGGGTTAAATGAATTTACTAACTCTAACATTAGGATCCCATGACCACATTCACCGAAAAGTTGGATAAGCCATAGATATTCCTTAGAATAGTATTCTGAATGGTACACACACTGTCGTGTTGACTACGAAGTGGTATCCATCGTACCTCTTTCATTATGCATGTTTCATCATGAATGATCCTTGTCGTTGCATATGCTCAATGCTGAACTACCCCATGTTACATGTTAGCAGGATGGTTAGACCCGCTGGTCGTGGCCGTGGTGCCAATGCTCCACCACTGCCCGAATTCTTTGCTGGAATGATGCAACAGTTTGAGCTGAATCGTCAATTCATGGAAGGAATGATGGCTCAATTTCCTCGTCCGAACATGAATCAACAGCCAACCCCAGTAACTCTGCAGGACTTCATGCGCCTATCCCAACTATCTACCGTAGCTCAACTCAACCCCTTGAAGGCGATGGTAGCTCCAGCGACATCACATATGAAATGGAGTCTGCTAGTGTTGCCCCTGCCAGCTATGTCACCTTCGCATCTTTCTTTCTGAAGGGTTCCGCTGCTCAATGGTGAAATAGCCACAGGCATACCCTACTTGCTGGAATGGTCATCACTTGGCCGGATTTCCAAGCTGCCTTCCGTGCCCGCTTCATTCCTCAGGGAATCATGGACAAGAAGAAGCGAGAGTTCCGCAACCTCACCCAAGGCAACAAGTTTGTAGATGCTTATCAGCGGGAATTCTTGTACTTGTCTCGTTATGCCGAAGAAGACATTGCAACTGATGCTCGTAAGCAAGAGAAGTTTCATGACGGACTTCACCCTGATATCAAGCTAGCACTGCTCGTTCATGACTTTGTCGACTTCGCCACCTTGGTGAACAAGGCTATTCAGGTTGAGACTGGTCTTCAGGAACACCAGGGATCCCTCAGGCGCAGCCGTGACGCTGGCTCATCTTCGGCGGTCGAGGCGAAGCGTCGGATATGGATTCCCCACAGCATGTATCGTCCAACTGCACCTGCACCAAGACAGTCCTATGCTGCACCTCGTCTGCCTCCTCCACCGCAGAGGCAGCCCCTTCGGGCTGTACCACCCCAAGCTTCTGCTCCCAACCCCAATGATGGTCTGTGCTTCAAGTGTGGCCTTCCAGGTCACCGTTCCAGGAAATGCCCTCAAAATCAGAATCAGCTGGCTCTGCCTTCAACTGGCCGTAACAATCAGCCCCATAACAACAATGCTAGACCTTATGGTCGTGGTCAGGCTAATCATATAGATCTGAGTGAAGCTCAAGACCAGCCTGCCACTGTGATGGGTACTCTTCTTGTTAATTCAGTACCAACATCTGTTTTGTTTGATTAGGAGCATCACATTCTTTCATATCATAAGAGTTTGCATTCACGCATGGCATTAAATACGAAGAGATGCACACTCCACTAGTGGTAAAAACCCCAGCGGGACAATGCCAAACCTCCATGGTTAGCCACAACGTTTCAGTTGAAATCGAAGGGTTGGAATTTTTTGCATCCCCCATTATTCTGAAGTCTTCCAATATTGACCTCATTATGGGAATGGATTGGTTGAAAGCACATATGGCTTCTATCATTTGCGCCACTAAAACCGTCCACCTTCTGCACCCTTCAGATGAGATAGTAAGCTACAATGCTCGTCTGGTTCAAAACGCTGAAGCTCGAATTTATGTCTTGAATGCGTTGAACGCAACACCTCTTGAGGGAATTGAAAAGATTCCAGTCGTTCGCGACATCCAAGACGTATTTCTAGAAGAACTTCCAGGAATACCCCCTGCCCGGGCTGTCGAGTTCGTCATCGACTTGAAACCAGGCACCGTTCCTATTTCTAAACGACCCTACAAGATGCCGCCTCATGAACTCCTTGAACTTAAGGAGGAAATCGACAAATCTCTTCGCAAGGGTTTCATTCGTCCAAGTTCCTCTGCTTGGGGAGCACCTTCTCTCTTCGTTAAGAAGAAGGACGGAACAAACCGTTTGGTCCAAGACTACCGTCCTATCAACCAAGCTACAATTCAGAACAAATATCCCTTCCTCGGATCAATGATCTCAGATGATCAACTGGCTAGTTCATCGATATTCTCTAAACTCGACTTGAGGTTGGGTTACCACCAGATCCGTGTTCGTGAAGAGGATATTCCAAAGACCGCCTTCGTCACTCGTTATGGTTCTTATGAGTACATCGTCATGTCTTTCGGCTTAACCAATGCTCCAGCTACATTCTCTCGTTTGATGAACTATATATTCATGGATTACCTCGACAAGTTCGTCGTAGTCTATCTGGATGATATCCTGGTATATTCGAAGAACAAAGAAGAACATGCTGAACATCTTCGACTTGTTCTAGAGAAGCTTCGAGAACATCAACTTTATGCCAAGTATTCCAAGTGCGAATTCTGGCTTCCTGAAGTCACCTACCTTGGTCATGTCATCTCCAAGGATGGTATTGTCGTCAACCCAGAGCGAGTCCAGGCTATTCTTAACTGGATCCCTCCGAAGACTGTCAAGCAAGTCAGAAGCTTTCTTGTACTAGCCAGCTATTGTTGCCGCTTTGTCGAGAACTTCTCCAAGATCGCCAAGCCACTGACCAATCTGCTACACAAAGGCGTTAAGTTTGATTGGCCAGACAAATGCCATGAAAGTTTCCAGGCACTCAAGGACAAGCTAACTTCTGCCCCAGTGCTTGCTCCCCCTGATTCTCACAAAGACTTTGTCATCTATTGTGATGCTTCACGACAAGGATTAGGTTGTGTCCTAATGCAAGAGAGCAGAGTGATTGCTTATGCCTCCCGTAAAGTGCGTCCTCACGAAGAGAACTACCCAGTTCACGACCTCGAGCTTGCTGCGGTTATCTTTGCACTGAAGCTATGGCGACAGTACCTTCTCGGTAACCGTTGTGAGATCTTCACCGATCATCAGAGTCTGAAGTACCTGTTTACTCAGCCAGATCTGAACCTCCATCAGCAGCGATGGATGGAAGCTATTGCTGACTACAACTGCGGTATATCCTATACCCCTGGTAAGGCTAATGTAATGGCCGATGCCCTGAGCCGCAAGTCTTATTGCAATAATCACATGGTCTACAAAGCTCAACCCCACCTTTATGAAGAGCTATGCAAACTGAACCTTCAACTAGTTCCACAGGGTTCTCTGAATAACCTTGTCCTAGAACCAACTCTTCTGAAAGCAATTAAGTCTGCTCAAGCCAAAGATGCTCACGTTGATTTGATCAAAAAGGATCTTGACTTAGAGAAATCCAGAGATTTCTCACTTGGTGAAGATGGAACCTTATACTTGAGGAGATCGCATTGTAGTACCCGGTTCGAGCTTATGATGAGAAGGTGATGAAAGAAGCGCATGACACCCTCTCTCTATTCATCCGGGAAGTACCAAGATGTATCTAGACATCCGTCAGAAGTACTGGTGGTCTAATATGAAGCAAGACATTGCTCGATATATTGAAGAATGTGACGTTTGTCCTCGCGTCAAAGCAGAACATCAAAAACCGGTTGGACTTCTACAACCGCTTCCGATTCCTGAATGGAAGTGGGATAAGATCCAAATGGACTTCGTCACTGGCCTTCCCAAGTCTCAGAAAGGTAACGATGCTATCTTTGTCGTCATCGACCAATTCTCGAAGGTTGCTCACTTTCTGCCAGTCAAGGAGACAATCACTGCTAGTCAATTAGCAAACTTGTATATCTCCGATTGTGTCACCCATGGCATTACGAAGGAGATCGATTCAGACATGATATATTCACTTCAAAGTTCTGGGATAGTTTCCAAGAGACAATGGGAACTCATATTACCTGGAGCACTGCTTATCATCCCCAATCCCAAGGCCAAGTCGAGCGAGTCAATCAAATTCTTGAAGACATGCTTCGGTCTTCTGTTATTTCTTTCGGCAAGAAGTGGGAAGAATCTCTCCCTTATGCGGAGTTCTCTTATAACAACAGCTATCAAGCCAGCTTGAAGATGGCACCCTTCGAAGTGCTTTATGGACGTAAGCACCGAACCCCTATGAATTGGTCAGAAACTGGGGAACGGACACTATTGGTCCAGACATTATTCAACAAGCTGAAGAGCAGGTTCGCATTGTCCGGGATAATCTCAAGGTGGCTCAGTCCCGCCAGAAGAGCAACTATGACCGGAAACACTGCCGGAGGCATTCATATAGAGTCATATCTTGTTCTAGTTTCGAGTTGTAATCCTTATGTTGTAATCAATAGAAGTGTGATGACATCATTATTAGAGCATTGCCCAATCAAAAAAAGAGAAAGGCCAAAAAGAAAAAAAAAGTCCCAAAAAAAGAAAAAAAAGAAAAAATAAATAAAAGGGCGATGTTACTATCTCTTTTTCCACACTTGTGCTTCGAAGTAGCACCTTGTTCTTCATGTAGTGAGTCTCATATATTGTGCTTCAAAGTAGCACCATGTTTTTCTTATAGTGAGTCTCATAAGTTGTCTTTTTATGCTAGTGGGAATTTTTCATTATAGAACTTGGCTTGTATATTCCTACGATGGGCTTCCTCAAATGCCCTAGGTCTTCATGAGCAAGCAAGTTGGATGCACACCCACTAGTTTTCTTTTGTTGAGAATTTATAGCTCTAGTGCATCCGTTGCATGGAAATCCCTACTCCTCATGTTGACATAAATTGATGGGCATCTCCATAGCCCATTGATTATCCTCGTCAATGTGAGACTTTCTCTTTTTTGTCTTCTCCACACAATCCCCATCATCATATTCTATTCCACCCATAGTGCTATATCCATGGCTCACGCTCATGTATTGCGTGAAGGTTGAATTTTTTTGAGATTATTTAAGTATGAAACAATTGATTGGCTTGTCGTCGGGGGTATAGAAGTTGGGAACATCTTTGTGTGACGAAAATGAAGCATAGCCTAACTATATGATTTTGTAGGGACGAACTTTCTTTTGCCATGATATTTTGAGAAGACATAATTGCTTAGTATGCTTGAAGTATTATTATTTTCATGTCAATATGAACTTTTGTCTTGAATCTTATGGATCTGAATATTCATACCACAATTAAGAAGATTTACATTGAAATTATGCCAAGTAGCACTCCGCATAAAAAATTATCTTTTTTATCATTTACCTACTCGAGGACGAGCAGGAATTAAGCTTGGGGATGCTTGATATGTCTCCAACGTATCTATAATTTTTTATTGCTCCATGCTATATTGGGCTTTATTATCCACTTTTATATTATTTTTGGGACTAACCTATTAACCGGAGGCCTAGCCCAGATTTGTTTTTATGCCTATTTCAGTGTTTCAAGGAAAAGGAATATCAGACGGAGTCAAAACGGAACGAAATCAACTGGAGAAGTTATTTTTGGAAGGAAAGCCACCCGATGGACTTGGAGTGCACGTCAGGAAAGAAGGGAGGTGCTCGCGAGGGTGGGGGCGCGCCCACCCCCCTAGGGCGCGCCTCCCTGCCTCGTGGCCCCCCCTTCGGTCCACCGATGTACCCCCTGCACCCATATATACCTACGTATCGTAAAACTTCCAGAACAGAAGATAGATCGGGAGTTCCGCCGCCGCAAGCCTCTGTAGCCACCAAAAACCTCTCGGGACCCTGTTCCGCACCTGCCGGAGGGGAAACCCTCACCGGTGGCCATCTTCATCATCCGGCGCTATCCATGATGAGGAGGGAGTAGTTCACCCTCGGGGCTGAGGGTATGTACCCGATAGCTATGTGTTTGATCTCTCTCTCGTGTTCTCTCTCGTGTTTCCTCTATGGCACGATCTTGATGTATCGCGAGCTTTGCTATTATAGTTGGATCTTATGTTTCTTCTCCCCCTCTACTCTCTTGTAATGAATTGAGTTTTCCCCTTGAAGTAATCTTATCGGATTGAGTCTTTAAAGATTTGAGAACACTTTATGTATGTTTTGCCGTGCGTATCTCTGGTGACAATGGGATATCATGTGCCACTTGATGTATGTTTTGGTGACCAACTTGCGGGTTCTGCCCATGAACCTATGCATAGGGGTTGGCACACGTTCTTGACTCTCTAGTAGAAACTTTGGGGCACTCTTTGAAGTACTTTTATGTTGGTTGGATGAATCTGAGATTTTGTGATGCATATCGTATAACCATGCCCACGGATACTTGAGGTGACAATGGAGTATCTAGGTGACATTAGGGTTTTGGTTGATTTGTGTCTTAAGGTGTTATTCTAGTACGAACTCTAGGGCTGTTTGTGACACTTATAGGAATAGCCCACGGATTGATTGGAAAGAATAACTCTGAGGTGGTTTCGTACCCTACCATAATCTCTCGTTTTTCTCCGCTATTAGTGGTTTTGGAGTGACTCTTTGTTGCATGTTGAGGGATTGTTATATGATCTATCTATGTTATTATTGTTGAGAGAACTTGCACTAGTGAAAGTATGAACCCTAGGCCTTGTTTCCTATCATTGCAATACCGTTTACGCTCACTTTTATCATTAGTTACCTTGCTGTTTTTATATTTTCAGATTACAAAAACCTATATCTACCATCCATATTGCACTTGTATCACCATCTCTTCGCCGAACTAGTGCACCTATACAATTTACCATTGTATTGGGTGTATTGGGGACACAAGAGACTTTTTGTTATTTGGTTGCAGGGTTGCTTGAGAGAGACCATCTTCATCCTACGCCTCCCATGATACACCTTTGGTCATCCACTTGAGGGAAATTTGCTACTGTCCTACAAACCTGTGCACTTGCAGGCCCAACAACATCTACAAGAAGAAGGTTGTGTAGTAGACATCACATGTGCTTGTAGTTCACATTTGAATTATGCATGTTTGATGCCTAGAAACTCAATTAATGTATAAAAAGGCCAAACGAACCCGGAATAATTCAAATTTTAACACAACACTCATATAGTTCTATGTTGGCTCTGTAAAAAAATCAAGAGGGGGCAGCGTATGTCGTTTTGCACACATAGGTGACACGTTCCCTCTCGAAACCACGAGCCTTCTTGAGAGAAGCTCCGGTTTGCTAGAAGCTTATACCAAAACTTGTCCCAATTCGGCCAAAAAATTTACCACAAGACGTTGGTACCATGACATGACACCATGCCAAGTTTCATGATTTTCATGCGTGTTTTCGATTTACAAGAATTTAAAAACCAAGTTTCTCAATGTTTCCAGCCGAGCCACGATGCCCAGATGTTTGAATTTCATTCACATTTCTTACATGGGACCTTGAAATTCACCCAAGGACACACATGTGATTTTTCAACCAACTTTGGTGCACTGGAGCATGTGCTTGTAGTTCAAATTGAATTATGCACATTAAATGCCTAGAAACTCAATTAATGTATAAAAAGGCCAAACAAACCCGGTATAATTCCAAATGTTAACACGACACTCACATAGTTCTATGTTGGCTCTGTAAAAAAATCAAGAGGGGGGCAGCGTATGCCGTTTCACACAGAAAGGTGACACGTTTCCCTCTCGAAACCACGAGCCTTCTTGAGAGAAGTTCCGGTTTGCAAGAAGCTTATACCAAAACTTGTCCCAATTTGGTCAAAAAATTTACCACAACATATTGGTGCCTTGGCATGACACCATGCCAAGTTCCATGATTTTCAGGCAAGTTTTGGATTTATAGGAATTAAAAAAACAAGTTTCTCAATGTTTCCGGCCGAGCCACGACGCCCAAATGTTTGAATTTCATTCCCATTTCTTGCAAGGGACCTATAAATTCACCCAAAGACACACATGTGATTTTGCAACAAACTTTGGTGCACTGGAGCATGTGCTTGCAGTTCAAATTTGAATTATGCACATTAAATGACTAGAAACTCAATTAATGCATAAGAAGGCCAAACGAACCCGAAATAATTCCAAATTTTAACGCGACACTCATATAGTTGCATGTTCACTCCAGATAAATGTTCTAGCAATTCAAACACCATCCTTTCCCTCCATAACTCCATTTTGTCTTTCAAAACAGAATGAAAAAGTCAGTTATACCACAAACAGTTTACTAGCAAGAATCGTGTGGGATGCGATATAAAATATCCTGGCGCATCGTCTTTTCTGGCTTACGCAGGAAGCTTCATCATCTACAGTCCACCGCCCGCGCTTGAATCACACTTGCGCACCAGTTTCTCGCGGCACCGAGCAAAAAAAATTATGCCACTGCGGAAATATCTACCTCCCCGCGCCCCCCCCACCAAAAGCCACATGTCCACTGTTCCTCCTTGCTTTCCAAGTTCAAACCTTCATTATTGCTTACTGGCAGCACCGCCTCCTCACTAGTGACCCTTCTTCTTGCAGCGCTGCCTCCTTGCTGGCGAACCTTGTTCTTGCTGCGCCGCCTCCTCGCCGGTGATCCTTGTTCTTGCTGCGCGGTCTCATCGATATGGTCGGTAATTCACACCCCACCCATACCATCCTCCTCCTTCCCCATCCCACATGCCCCAACCGACGGCGTGACCTTCCACCCAAATCACTATCCCACAGCCATTTTGCATGCAGTATATAGCGTGGAGCTCAGTAGCATCTGGCAGCGGAGAAGCAAATCACGGCCACACGCACGGATGAGGTTGCGATGGCTTCCATGCATGCTGACTGCTAGATCTTGGAGTAGCACCTCATCTTCGAGGCAACCGTCGACACCGCCACGCAGTTGTGACGCCCCCGATTCAATCATACACTAATCATGCAGGCAAATGTGTACGATCAAGATCAGGGACTCACGGGAAGATATCACAACACAACTCTAAAACATAAATAAGTCATACAAGCATCATAATACAGGCCAGGGGCCTCGAGGGCTCGAATACAAGTGCTTTCGATCATAGGCGAGTCAGCGGAAGCAACAATATCTGAGTACGGACATAAGTTAAACAAGTTTGCCTTAAGAAGGCTAGCACAAAGCGGGATACGATCGAAAGAAGCGCGGGCCTCATGCACAGGATCCTCCTAACTACTCCCTGGTCGCCGCCAGCTTGCTGCACATAGTAGTAGGCACCTCCGGTGTAGTAGTAAATCATCGACGATTGGCGTCGCTCCCGGGCTCCATCGCTGGTCGCAAGAACCCGGGTAAAGAAAGGGGAAAGGGGAACAAGGCAACCGTGAGTACTCATCCAAAGTACTCGCAAGCAAGGAGCTACACTACATATGCATGGATATATGTGGAAAGGGCCATATCAGTGGACGGAACTGCAGAATGCCAGAATAAGAGGGGGACAGCTAATCCTGTCGAAGACTACGCTTCTGGCAGCCTCCGTCTTGCAGCATGAAGAAGAGAGTAGACTAAAGTCATCCAAGTAGCATCGCATAGCATAAACCTACCCGGCGATCCCCTCCTCGTAACCCTGAGAGAGAGAGAGAGAGACCACCGGGTTGTATCTGGCACTTGGAAGGGTGTGTTTTATTAAGTATCCCGTTCTAGTTGTCATAAGGTCAAGGTACAACTCCAAGTCGTCCTGTTACCGAAGATCACGGCTATTCGAATAGATTAACTTCCCTGCAGGGGTGCACCACTTAACCCAACACGCTTGATCCCATTTGGCCGGACACACTTTCTTGGGTCATGCCCGGCCGCGGAAAATCAACACGTCACAGCCCCACCTAGGCTCAACAGAGAGGTCAGCACGCCGGTCTAAACCTAAGCGCCGCAGTGCAGGCCCATCGCCCTTAGCACACCTGCGTTGCGTGGGCGGCGGAAGCGAACTAGCCCCTTAATACAAGAGCAGGCTTACGTTCCAAACCGCACGCGCCACTCGATCGGCCGGCGTCACGAAGTGCCGGCTGATACCACGGCGTCGAGTGCCCATAAGCGTTCCAGCGTGCTTGGTTAGTGCGTATAGACCAAATGGCGGAACTCGGATCAAATACCAAGATCTCGTTAAGCGTGTTAAGTATCCATGACGCCGACCAGGGACAGGCCCACCTCTCTCCTAGCTGGTCTCAACCTGCCTGCCGCTCGCCACAAAGTAACGATCGGGGCCGTCGGGAACCCGAGGCCCACCTCTACGGGATGGAGCCACCTGTCCTTTCAGCCCCCATCTACGAGCAGTATCACAGGTAATGTAATAGTGTAAAGTATATAGTATATGCCCGTGATCACCTCCCGATGTGATCACAGCCCGATCAGTATAGCATGGCGAGACGGACAAGAGTGTAGGGCCCTTGATGGAACACTAGCATCCTATACTAAGCGATGGGATAGCGGGTAAAGGTAACAACAAGAGTAGCAATGACGAGCTATGCAGCAGTATAGGATTAACTGAAAGCAGTAACATGCTACACTACTCTAATGCAAGCAGTATAGAGAAGAGTAGGCGATATCTGGTGATCAAAGGGGGGGCTTGCCTGGTTGCTCTGGCAAGAGAGAGAGGTCGTCAACTCCGTAGTCGTACTGGGTAGCAGCGGCGTCGGTCTCGGTGTCTAGCGGAAGAAGAGGGGGAAGAAACAATGAATACAATGCAAACAAATGCATGACAAAGCAAATCGTGATGCTAGGCATGCCCTAACGCGGTATGAGGTGATACCGGTGAAGGGAGAAAACATCCGGGAAAGTATCCCCGGTGTTTCGCGTTTTCGGGCAGAGGAGCCGGAGGGGGAAAGTTGCGAGTTTGATAGGTTAGGGATGCGTGGCGGACGAACAAGCTGCGTATCTGGGTTCGTCTCGTTGTTCTAAGCAACTTTCATGAAGAAAACATTTTCATCTGAGCTACGGTTTAATTTCTACGAATTTCCAAAGATTTAAACAGTTATTTGGAAATCCTGAAAATTGACTAAGTCTGAGAATTGCTTAGTTTTAAACATCAGCTAGCTATTTTCCAAAGGCTATAACTATTATTCTGTTCATCCTACGGAATAGTGTCTTATATCAATATTGATCACTTTCCTATGCTCTACAAGATGGTATCAATTGCATCTCTGTTAGATCCCTGTAACCTGTTTATTTTATGCTCTAAAGTAACTACTATAATAATTCTGTTTTCAGTCTTCTCTGTTAATGTAACATAGACTTTGTTATTTTCATGGGATTTAATCCGTGCCTCAAATGGATTTGTTCCAATGGAATAAAATGGATTTTGTCAAGTGTACTGTCTGTCCATATAATTTTTACTCATATTAACGTTCGTTTAGTGGCTGTTCGGGGCTGTCGGTGGGTTAGTCAGGTTGAAGTGGCGAGAAGCTAGCAAGCGCCTGATAACCATCGATTCTTGTATACGTAGTCTGACGAAACAGCGGCGAGAAGAGTAGGGCAAGCCGGCCGGCGCACTGAGCACGATCGAGAAAACGCCGTCTTGTGGCGCTGGCGGAGTCTTGACGGCGAGAGCAGTCCGCAGGCGGCCAGCGAGTAAAGGGCGGTCGTGGCGAAGCGGCGTAACACGAACGGCGACCCGTCACGGGAGCTCAGCGGATCCAGCGTTTGCGAGCACGGCGAGGCGCATGGGCTAAGCGCATTGGGGTCCTACGGCTGCGGCGAGCATGCCTCTGAGCTCAATCGAACTTGATGGCGGCGACATCGACGGTGGCGAAACACGTCTATAGCGACGAGTTCGGTCCCGACAAGCATAATGACGGCTACAGGCGTGGCAAGTCGAAAAGGAAGAGGGAGAGGCGGAGCTCACCGGGAGGCTCAAGGAGGCCTGCGAGAGCTTAGTAGCAGCGGCGTGGCTGAGGCGATGGTGGTCGGCGGCGGCAAAGCGGACGAAGGTGGCGCGGATCCGGCAAAGAAGCGGGTTCTGGCTCGTGTTCTTCGTCACAGACGACGAACGGAACGCAGGCAGAGGACACAGGCGCTAAGCGGGACTCGAAGCGACGGGGAGCGTGAGGGCGACGGTGGCCATGGCCATGGTGCGTCGGCTGCGGCGGATCTGAGGGACGATGGGAAAGAGGGCGAGGAGAGGGGGACAAGTGGGGGGGTTTAGAGTGCACAACAGGGCGTTGCCGGCGTCTTGAAGTCGCTGGGGAGTCGCCGGATGGCCGACACGTGGCCATCGCGACCACGGCCAAGCAAGCGTCTGACCAACGCGCTAGGATGAGCAGTAGGAAGGGAGCGAGGTGAGGTTGGACTAGGCCGCGATGGGCCTTAGGTCAGAGGCCAGGTAGGTCCTTTCTCTTTCTGCTTTTTTCTGTTATCCCATTTTATTTAAAACAGAGACAATTAGGGAAAATTTTGGGCTACCAAAGGACTTTGAACAAAAGTGAGACTAGGACACTTAAATTCTCTGCAGTATTTGGCACTGCCACAAAAAGTTTGAGAGTTGAAGGAATTCATTTGATTTTTGTTTAGTTGAAAAAGTAATAAAGGAGGCTGAAAGTGGTACTGCTTTTGGATGATAGCTCCCAAAAGAGTAAACAAGTGTGGTCGTTTTCTTTCACAATAATTTGTTATGGACTTTTTACTAAAACATGAACTATTTTTCACACATGTTGGTGAAACTTTAATTTTCACTTTAAATTTGAATTTTGGAATTGACTTGGATCTTTATCAAGGGAAAATTGACTTGGTCAAACATGATGACATGGCACCATTAGTGTGAGGTAACTGTAGCATGACACCGGGGGTGTTACAGCAGTTGTCTACTTTAAAATACAGTTCGTGCTATTTTCTCGAGACCACCGCCAGTGCCTTCTAGTGATTTGTACTCTGTAATGTTAATATGCAATCTGATATTCTGAAATGTAATGTTCAGTAAACAGTTTGGTCCAACAATTGCTACATTTCGTAGTACTTCTCAAGCATTCTTGGTTTCGTTAATTGTCTTATCTTCTAGTATATGTTCTATTCTGCAATGTCGTGCTCAATTAACTATTTTGGCTCATTTGTTCTGGTGTCCAGTTAACTGTTTGGTTCAATTTTGCAATTTGATTTTCATTTGTTGTGGGTACCTCGATTGTTATGCATGTGAGAAAGAAATCGTATTTGGCTATACTCAATACACGAGAAACATATATAATTGCTCTATTTCCAAGTTGTTTAGCATGCTTGGTTAGGTTAACTGACTTTTCCATGCGTCTCAAGTTAATCTGTTGGATCTGCAATTTGTTTATTTTTCATTAATATATTGTAC
This sequence comes from Aegilops bicornis, assembly GCA_021605145.1. Lineage (NCBI taxonomy): Eukaryota > Viridiplantae > Streptophyta > Magnoliopsida > Poales > Poaceae > Aegilops > Aegilops bicornis. The sequence goes on along the minus strand of CM038675.1, from coordinate 256,638,941 downwards.
TGATAGTATGGCAACTCTCAGTTTACCTGATTAAGATCTTCCTTATATGTGTTGCATGGAAACAATGGGAGGCACTGCAGTTTACCATCGAGGTTTGCTCATGCATGATCCTTTCGCTAATAGCACATTATTGTGCAGTTGCAGGAATCATTCTAATATTTAGGTTTCTTACAATTTGGTCTTGCACATGTAGGTCCTGCTGTCAGAGGCTTAGACCCACTGTTCGACCCATTTTGCATATGATGAAATGAGATGTCCATGAATATCAGTCAAGTCAAGAAACTCAAAAAGATTGTTAGGATAAACAAACTTGCAACCAATAACAGCTAGATATTTGTTCGCACAATGAAGAAGGCATCAGTCAACTATAGGATGGTACTAACTCTTTTACCTTGTTTTTTCCCTTGTGCCCTTTCAAAATTTATAACAATCATTTATGCATATCTTTGTTTTCGGTACTTTCCAGAGCAGTTCACCGATGATTACCTCTCAAACCACTTGCATGGTCAAGAGGCGAGGAAGGTATTCATTCAACACCCACGATACAATATTTAAGTCTTCCTCAACAGGATGAAGGTTGGGTGGGCAATTATCCATATCCACTGGCCTAAAGTTGCAAGGACATTCAACATCACTGAAGGCTTGATGCGGCTTGAACTACGTCGGTATTTCCCCAAAGAGGAAGGGATGATGCAGCACAGCTACGGTAGGTATTTCCCTCAGTGATGAGACCAAGGTTATCTAACTAGTAGGAGAACCACGCAACACCACGTAAACAGCTCCTACACACAAAGAACAAATACTTGCAACCCGACGTAAAAGAGGGGTTGTCAATCCCTCATGTGTAAAAGGATAGACAAAATTGTAGTAGATTGAATAAATATATCTCGCGGGAACACGAGATAAAATAAATAAATAAAAATTGCAGCAAGGTGTTTTGTGTTTTTAGATTAATAGATCTGAAAATAAAAGCAAATAAAAATATATCTCGAAGGCAAATATGATAAAGAAGAGACCCGAGGGATGTAGATTTCACTAGTGGCTTCTCTCGAGAAAAATAGCATATGGTGGGTAAACAAATTACTATTGGGCAATTGATAGAACCTCAAATAATCATGATGATATCCAGGCAATGATCATTATATAGGCATCATGTCCAAGATTAGTAGACCGACTCTTGCCTGCATCTATTACTATTACTCCACACATCGACCGCTATCCAGCATGCATCTAGTGTATTAAGTTCATGGAAAAATGGAGTAATGCAATAAGAACGATGACATGATGTAGACAAGATCTATTTATCTAGAAATAGACCCCATCTTGTTATCCTTAATAGCAACGATACATACGTGTCGGTTCCCCTTCTGTCACTGGGATCAAGCACCGTAAGATCGAACTCATCACAAAGCACCTCTTCCCATGGCAAGAAAAATCGATCTAGTTAGCCTAACTAAACCAAAGATTCGAAGAAAAATACGAGGCTATAAGTAATCATGCATATAAGAGATCAAAAGACGTAAATAACGTTCATGGATAAAAACATAGATCTAATCATAAACTCAAAGTTCATCGGATCTCAACAAACACACCGCAAAAAGAGTTACATCAAATAGATCTCCAAGAGACCATTGTGTTGAGAATCAAAAGAGAGAGAGGAGGCGATCTAGCTACTAACTACGGACCCGTAGGTCTACAATGAACTACTCATGCATCATCGGAGAGGCGCCAATGAGGATGATGGACCCCTCCGTGATGGTGTCTAGATTGGATCTGGTGGTTCTGGAACTTGCGGTGGCTGGAATTGATTTTTGTCGACTCCCGTAGGGTTTCTGGAATATTGGGGTATTTAAGCAAAGAGGCGGTGCGGGAGGCCACTGAGGTGGGCACAACCCACCTGGGCGCACCTGGGCCCCTAGGAGCCCCCTGGTGGGTTGTCCTCCCCTCGGAGCCCCCCTCAGGTACTTTCTTGGCCCATCTTGTGTCTTCTGGTCCAGAAAAAATCACCAAAACGTTTCCTTGCGTTTGGACTCCGTTTGGTATTGATTTCCTGTGAAGTAAAAAATGAGCAAAAAACAGCAACTGGCATGGGCACTATGTCAATAGGTTAGTCCCAAAGAAATGATATAAAGTTGTTATAAAATGATTGTAAAACATCCAAGAATGATAATATACAACATGGAACAATCAAAAATTATAGATATGTTGGAGACGTATCAAGGCTCAATATTCGCCTTCCGCCTGCAGTTTCCCAGATGAGATTCATGTGTCTATTTACCGTGTATGATGCTACTTTTCAAAGGTTTTTGATGTTGCATGTGAAACTTGGTGCTGCTGTGTAATGGCATAGCTAGAAATACCCCTATATGGTGTAACTGAGTGCTGAAGCTATCTGATGTAATTCGATCATGAAATCCTGGTTGCCGTTATACGGATATGAAATATCTGGTGTGTTTTATAAGAAATGTCAATTTGATTACTACATGGATTATCAATAATAGGCCAATTACCATGCTTATTGGGGTTTTCTATTGCAGACGGTTTCTCTGACAACACTGTGGGCGATGAACTCATACAACCCACATGGTTTCTAGAAAGTAGGCGTGTTGGATCAATTAACAATCACACAAGGCTTCCGCCAGAGAACTGTTTGCGTTAGGCCACCTTGCACAAACATTTCCACATAAAAATTATGTGTGATATGCATACGAATGGAAACATTTTTTGGGATTCCTTTGTGTGGGATGTACATACGAACGGAAATGATTGGGTCTGTATAATTGTCTCCAATGCCTCGCCCGATCGCACACGGGCTCATTTTGCCCCGCGTATGCGACCGGAGGGCCTATCCCTGACGGTTTTTGGGTTGTGGGGGAAGGACCACCCTATCGCGCACACTCACTAGGCGACGGTTTAATACACCATCGCGGAAAGGGGATAAAAACCATTTGTATAGCACGTCTCTGCACCAGTGATGGTCCCGCTGCTGCTCATTGAACGAACAGTTTCATTCCTGTCTATGAGTTACCGAACCTACGGGACCACAAGCTTAAGGCAATCATGATCTGCTGAGTGTTAGTAGGACGGGGGTCATGAGAATATATTTGTGGAATTATTTCATGAATATTCAAAATAGTTCCGAGAGGATCTGGAAGCGTTTCGGGGTCATCGGAAGGGTTTTGGTGAATATGGGTAATACAGGGTATTAACGATATATTATATATAGGTGAAAATTTTTTGTGGAGATGTTAAAATATATATGTATATAATGGTCGGAGCCCCTTGGCCGGTGCCCCAAGGGGGGACTTTCCCCGTTGGTGGTTGTGCTTTCCTCCTCCTCCAACCTATACATAGTAGGGTTTTTTGCTCTATTATTCATACAAGTTTTGGAGCCTCCTCTGGTTCTTTTAGTCTAGTTCTAGTTGGTCCTAGTTGACTAATTAGAGCTTGGATAATCCTCATGTCCTAATAATTATAAGCCCAATGGCGAAGCGCTGCCAGATCATGAAGGCTGCTGATGGTAGTTGGAACTACGTCGGTATTTCCCTGGAGAGGGAGGGATGATGTAGCACAGCGACGGTAGGTATTTCCCTTAGTTATGAAACCAAGGTAATGAACCAGTAGGAGAACCAAGCAACACAACGTAAGCAACACCTGCACACAAACAACTACACCTCGCAACCCGACGTGTTAAAGGTGTTGTCAATCCCTTCCGGGGTACGTCGCCTCATGATAGGCAAACGGACGTGAGGTAAATTGTAGTAGATTGATAGATCGAACGCCAAATAAAATAAATAAAGATAAAATGCAGAAAGGTATTTTTGTATTTTTTTGGTTTAATAGATCTGAATAAAAATGCAAAGGAAAAGTAGATCGCAAGGCAAATATATGAGAAAGAAGACCCGGGGGCCGTAGGTTTCACTAGTGGCTTCTCTCGAGAAAAATAGCAAACGGTGGGTAAACAAATTACTATTGGGCAATTGATAGAACTTCAAATAATTATGACGATATCCAGGCAATGATCATTACATAGGCATCACGTCCAAGATTAGTAGACCGATTCACCTTTGCATCTACTACTATTACTCCACACATCGACCGCTATCCAGCATGCATCTAGTGTATTAAGTTCATGGAAAAACGGAGTAATGCAATAAGAACGATGACATGATGTAGACAATATCCATTTATCTATATGGTGGTAGATATAGATCTCGTCTTTTTATCCTTAGTAGCAACGATACATACATGTCGATTCCCTTTCTGTCACTGGGATCAAGCACCGTAAGATCAAACCCACTACTGGGCACCTTCCTATTGCAAAATAGATCAAGTTGGCTAAACAAAACCCAAATATCGGAGAATAAATACGAGGCTATAAGAGATCATGCATATAAGAGACCAAAGAAACTCAAATAACTTTCATGGATATAAAAGGATATAACTGATCATAAATTCGAAGTTCATCAGAACCCAACAAACACACCGCAAAAGAGTTACATCATATGGATCTCCAAGAGACCATTGTATTGAGAATTCAGCGAGAGAGAGAAATCCATCTAGCTACTAACTACGGACCCGAAGGTCTACAAAGAACTACCCACGCATCATGGGAGAGGCACCAATGGAAGTGGTGATCCCCTCCGTGATGGTGTCTAGATTAGATCTGGTGGTTCTGGACTCTGCGGCGGCTAGATGAATATTTCGTTGATGCTTCTAGGGTTCTGGTATTTTTGGGGTATTTATAGAGCAAAGAGGCGGTCCGGGGGCACCCAAGGTGGGCACAACCCACCAGGGCGCGCCAGGGCCTCCTGGCGCGCCCTGGTGGGTTGTCCCCTCCTCGGGACTCCCCCCAGGTGCAACCAGGGCCCATCTGCTTCCTTTTGGCCCATAAAAAATCATTGTGAAATTTCGTGGCATTTGGTCTCCGTTTGATATTGATTTTCTGCGATGTAAAAAACTTGAAAAAAACAGCAACTGGCACTTGGCACTATGTCAATAGGTTAGTACCCAAAAATGATATAAAATGGGTATAAAATGATTATAAAACATCCAAGATTGATAATAAAACAGCATGGAACAATAAAAAATTATAGATAATAAAACAGCATCCCCAAGCTTAACTCCTACTCGTCCTCGAGTAGGTAAGTGATAAAAACAGAATTTTTGATGTGGAGTGTTGTTCATCAAGTCATATCATATTCTTTTCTTTATAGCATGGACATTTGGACTTTTATGTAATTCAAAGCAATAGTCTAGTTTTGATATAATAATTTAGATACTCAAGCATATCAACAAGCAACCATGTATTTCAAAATATCAACTCTAAAATAAGTTATCCCTAGCCCATCATGCTCAAACATTGATCCATTCATGAAACACACTCGAATATTAACTACACCCAATACTTGAGCACGATCATATTGCCTCCTAGTTGGTGCTTTTGTAAGAGAGGATGGAGACTCAAAAATCAGAAAAATCAAAATTGCATAAAGTAAAAGAAAGGCCCTTCACAGAGGGAAGTAGGGATTTGTAGAGGTGCCAGAGCTCAAAGCGAAAAATTTGAGATAAAAAGATTTTGGGAGGTGTATCCATCCCACCAACGAAAACGACTCAAAGCTACGAACACTTTCCATGCTAGATATGCCATAGGCGGTTCCCAAACAGAAAATAAAGTTTATTCCTTTTTCCACCATTCTTTCACTTTCCATGGCTAGCTGTATCCATGGGTGCCCTCCATACCAACAATTTCCAAGGAATTTATTATTTGACAACATAAAGTAAATATTTTTTTTGCATTTAGGGACTGGGCATCCCTAAAACCTTTGCCTTACTCTCGTGCATGACAAGTGAATAAACACTCATCTTGAGAAAACACATCTAGCATGGAAAATATTAGCCACCCATTACCGTTCATGACGAAACAAACACACAAAGAGAAGTTTATTTTGAAAATTAGAGATGGCACATGCAAATTTTCTTAGAACGGCAAAAGAATACCGCATATAGGTAGATATAGTGGATTCATGTGACAAAACTGGTTTAAAGGATTTTGGATGCACAAGTAGAGGTCATACTTAGTGCAAAATGAAGGCTAGCAAAAAGATTGGAAAGCGACCAACCAAGAAACGAATAATCTCATAAGCAAGCATTAAGCACAATTAACACCGAATAATGCACCACAAGTAGGATATAATTTTCAATGCATGATTATTGACTTTCGTGCATGCATAGGGAATCACAAATCTTAACACTAATATTCTTACTAGAGCACAATTACTCATCAACATAACTCACATATCACATCATCATATCTCAAAACTATTACTAAGAATCAAGTTTATTTTTTCCAATGATCTTCATGACATTTTTTACTTTATCCTTCTTGGATATCTATCACTTTGGGACTAATTTCATGTGTTGATTTTCATAAGCTCAAACAAACATAAGTGAAGATCATGAGCATAACAAAATTTTTCTTTCTCTCAAAATAATTTAAGTGAAGCAAGAGAGAATTTCTTCAAAAATTACAAAGCACACCGTGATCAAAAAGATATAAGTGAAGCACTAGAGCAAGTCCTAGCTCATAAAAGATTTAAGTGAAGCATAGAGAGCAATTTTAACAAGTCATGATATAATTTTGACTCTCTCAAATAGGTGTGTCCAGCAAGGATTGATGACTTAAAACACAAAATAAAACAAGCAAAGACACATATCATACAAGACGCTCCAAGCAAAACACATATCATGTGACGAATAAAAATATAGCCTCGAGTAAAATACCGATAGTTGTTGGAAGAAAGCGGGGATGCCACTCGGGGGCATCCCCAAGCTTAGTTGGTTGCTCATACTTGTATAATAGCTTGGGATGCCGGGGCATCCCCAAGCATAGGATCTTACATCCTTCCTTCATCCATCGTAAGATAACTCAAAACTTCATAACTTCAATCACACAAAACTCAACAAAACCTTCGTGAGATCCATTAGTGTAAGAAAAATAAATCACTACTATAAGTGATGTATCAAACCAATTCATATTTTGTTTTGGTATTATATCTACTGTATTCCAAATTTTCTATGGCAAAACGCATCAAAGAAAACCATAGAGCCATCAAAATAAGAACACAACACAAAGAAAATAGAATCTGTCAAAACAGAACAGTCTGTAGTAATCTGATTTGTTCGAATACTTATGGAATTACAAAAATTCTACCAAAATAGGACGAGCAGGGTAATTTGTATATTAATCTTCTTCAAAAATAATTAGAGTAAAATCTCTTTTCTGTGATTTACAAAAATTATTTTCGTGAGCACAAAGTTTCTGTCTTTTTGAGCAAGATCAAACAACTATCACCCAAGAAGATCCTATAGGCTTTACTTGGCACAAACACTAAATTAAACATAAAAAGCAGAATCATACCAGTAGCATAATTGTGTAAACACTCAAGAACAGAAAGCAAAAAGAAAAAAATAAATTTTATTCATTGGGTTGCCTCCCAACAAGCGCTATAATTTTGCGCCCTTAGCTAGGCGTAAGGCAAGGATCTAAGTTTTGCCATCTTTGGTTTGAGATCCATAAGATGCCCTCATGATTGATTCACAAGGTGGCCTGATTTTTGTTCTAGGAAAGTGTTCCATACCCTTCCTGGAAGGAAATTGGAACTTAATATTGCCTTTGTTCATATCAATCACGGCACCGATAGTGCGTAAAAACGGTCTACCAACAATAAGTGGACAAGAGGGATTGCAATCAGTATCAAGAACAATAAAATATGTGGGCACATAGTTCCTATTTGCAAGAATAAGAACATCATTAATTCTTCCCATAGGCTTTTTAATAGTATAATCCGCCAAGTGCAAATTCAAAGAACATTCTTCAAGATTGGTAAGACCAAGCACATCACATAAAGATTTCGGAATTGTAGAAACACTAGCACCCAAGTCACACAAAGCAAAATACTCATAATTTTTCATCTTGACTTTGATAGTAGGTTCCCACTCATCATGCAATTTTCTAGGAATTGAAACTTCCAATTCCAACTTTTCTTCCAAAGCTTTCATCATAGCATCAACAATATGTTTAGTAAAAGCTTTATTTTGTTCATAAGCATGGGGTGAATTTAGCATGGATTGCAACAAAAAATACAATCAATCAAAGAGCAACTATCATAAATAAAGTCTTTGTAATCCAAAATAATGGGTGCATCATGCTACCTCTTGAGCATGCGTTGGTTTTTTCCTTGAAGAGGAAAGGGTGATGCAGCAAAGTACCGTAAGTATTTCCCTCAGTTTTTGAGAACCAAGGTATCAATCCAGTAGGAGGCCACACGCAAGTCCCTCGTACCTACACAAACAAATAAGAACCTCGCAACCAACGCGATAAAGGGGTTGCCAATCCCTTCACGGCCACTTGCAAAAGTGATATCTGATAGAGATGATAAGATAATATTTTTGGTATTTTTATGATAAAGATTAAAAGTAAAGATTGCAAAATAAACGGTGATAGAAATAACTAGTTGACGGGAGATTCATATGATGGAAGATAGACCTAGGGGCCATAGGTTTCACTAGTGGCTTCTCTCAAGATGGCATAAGTATTACGGTGGTTGAACAAATTATTGTCGAGCAATTGATAGAAAGTAGATAGTTATGAGAATATCTAGGCATGATCATGTATATAGGCATCACGTCCGTAACAAGTAGACCGACTCGTGCCTGCATCTACTACTATTACTCCACACATTGACCGCTATCCAAAGATGCATCTAGAGTATTAAGTACATAAGAATAGAGTAACACATTAGGCAAGATGACATGATGTAGAGGGATAAACTCAAGCAATATGATATAAACCCCATCTTTTTATCCTCGATGGCAACAATACAATACGTGTCGTTTCCCCTACTGTCACTAGGATCGAGCACCGCGTGATTGAACCCAAAGCTAAGCACTTCTCCCATTGCAAGAAATATCAATCTAGTAGGCCAAACCAAACTGATAATTCAAAGAGACTTGCAAAGATAACCAATCATACATAAAAGAATTCAGAGGAGATTCAAATATTGTTCATAGATAATCTTGATCATAAACCCACAATTCATCGGATCTCGACAAACACATCGCGAAAAGAGTTACATCGAATAGATCTCCAAGATGATCGAGGAGAACTTTGTATTGAGATCCAAAGAGAGAGAAGAAGCCATCTAGCTAATAACTATGGACCCAAAGGTCTGAGGTAAACTACTCACACATCATCGGAGAGGCTATGGTGTTGATGTAGAAGCCCTCCATGATCGATTCCCCCCCCCAGCGGACCACCGAAAAAGGCCCCAAGATGGGATCTCACGGGTACAAAAGGTTGCAGCGGTGGAAATAGGGTTTCGTGGTGCTCCTCGATGGTTTCGGGGTACGTAGGTATATATAGGAGGAAGAAGTAGGTCGGTGGAGCCAAGAGGGGCCCATGAGGGTGGGGGCGCGCCCAGGGGGGCAGGCGCGCCTCCCTACCTCGTGGCCTCCTCGGTGATTTTTTGACGTCCACTCCAAGTCCTTGGATCACGTTTGTTCCAAAAATATCTCTCCTGAAGGTTTCATTCCGTTTGGACACCGTTTGATATTCCTTTTCTGCGAAACACTAAAATAGGCAAAAAAACAGAAATTTGCACTAAGCTTTGGGTTAATAGGTTAGTCCCAAAAAAATATGAAAGTGTAAAATAAAGCCCATTAAACATCCAAAACAGATTATATAATAGCATGGAGCAATCAAAAATTATAGATACGTTGGAGACGTATCAAGCATCCCCAAGCTTAATTCCTGCTCGTCCTCGAGTAGGTAAATGATAAAAACAGAAATTTTGATGTGGAATGCTACCTAGCATATTCTTCAATGTAATTTTCTTTATTGTGGCATGAATGTTCAGATACGAAAGATTCAAGATAAAAGTTTAATTTTGACATAAAAATAATAATACTTCAAGCATACTAACAAAGCAATCATGTCTTCTCAAAATAACATGGCCAAAGAAAGTTATCCCTACAAAAATCATATAGTCTGGCTATGCTCTATCTTCATCACACAAAGTATTTAATCATGCACAACCCCGATGACAAGCCAAGCAATTGTTTCATACTTTTGATGTTCTCAAACTTTTCCAATCTTCACGCAATACATGAGCGTGAGCCATGGACATAGCACTATATGTGGAATACAATGGTGATTGTGGAGAAAACAAAAAGGAGAAGATGGTCTCACATCAACTAGGCGTATCAACAAGCTATGGAGATGCCCATCAATAGATATCAATGTGAGTGAGTAGGGATTGCCATGCAATGGATGCACTAGAGCTATAAGTGTATGAAAGCTCAACAAAAGAAACTAAGTGGGTGTGCATCCAACTCGCTTGCTCACGAAGACCTAGGGCATTTTGAGGAAGCCCATCATTGGAATATACAAGCCAAGTTCTATAATGTAAAATTCCCACTAGTATATGAAAGTGACAACATAGGAGACTCTCTGTCATGAAGATCATGGTGCTACTTTGAATCACAAGTGTGGTAAAAGGATAGTAACATTGTCCCTTCTCTCTTTTTCTCTCAACTTTTCATTTTTTTATTTGGGCCTTTTTCTCCTTTTTTATGGCCTCTTTTTTTCTCCCTTTTTTTATTTTTCTTCCGGAGTCTCATCCCGACTTGTGGGGGAATCATAGCCTCCATCACCCTTTCCTCACTTGGGACAATGCTCTAATAATGATGATCACCACACTTTTATTTACTTACAATTCAAGATTACAACTCAATACTTAGAACAAAATATGACTCTATGTGAATGCCTCCGGCGGAGTACCAGGATATGCAATGAATCAAGAGTGACATGTATGAAAATTATGAACGGTGGCTTTGCCACAAATACGATGTCAACTACATGATCATGCAAAGCAATATGACAATGATGAAGCGTGTCATAGTAAACGGAACGATGGTAAGTTGCATGGCAATATATCTCGGAATGGCTATGGAAATGCCATAATAGGTAGGTATGGCGGCTGTTTTGAGGAAGGTAATGGTGAGTGTATAATACCGACGAAAGGTGCGTGGTATTAGAGAGGCTAGACTGGTGGAAGGGTGAGAGTGCATATAATCCATGGACTCAACATTAGTCATAAAGAACTCACATACTTATTGCAAAAATCTATTAGTTATCGAAACAAAGTACTACGTGCATGGTCCTAGGGGGATAGATTGGTAGGAAAAGACCATCGCTCATCCCCGACCGCCACTCATAAGGAAGACAATCAATAAATAAATCATGCTCCGACTTCATCACATAACGGTGCACCATACGTGCATGCTACGGGAATCACAAACTTTAACACAAGTATTTCTCAAATTCACAACTACTCAACTAGCATGACTCTAATGTCACCATCTTCATATCTCAAAACAAGTATCAAGTATCAAACTTCTCTTAGTATTCAATGCACTTTAAAGTTTTTTTATCTTGGATGCCTACCATATCAGGACTAAATTTATAACCAAAGCAAATTACCATGCTGTTCTAAAGGACTCTCAAAATAATATAAGTGAAGCATGAGAGATCAATTATTTCTATAAAATAAAACCACCGCCATCCTCTAAAAGATATAAGTGAAGCACTAGAGCAAAACTATATAGCTCAAAAGATATAACTGAAGCATATAGAGTATTCTAATAAATTCCGATTAATGTGTGTCTCTCCCAAAAGGTGTGTACAGCAAGTATGATTGTGGCAAACTAAAAAGCAGAGACTCAAATCATACAACACGCTCCAAGCAAAACACATATCATGTGGTGAATAAAAATATAGCTCCAAGTAAAGTTACCGATGGACGAGGACGAAAGAGGGGATGCCTTCCGGGGCATCCCCAAGCTTAGGCATTTGGTTGTCCTTGGATTTTACCTTGGGGTGCCTTGGGCATCCCCAAGCTTAGGCTCTTGCCACTCCTTGGTCCATACTCCATCAAATCTTTACCCAAAACTTGAAAACTTCACAACACAAAACTCAACAGAAAATCTCATGAGCTCCGTTAGCAAAATAAAACAAACCACCACTTTAAGGTACTGTAATGAACTCATTCTTTCTTTATATTGGTGTTAAAACTACTGTATTCCAACTTCTCTATGGTTCATAAGCTCCATTACTAGCCATAGATTCATCAAAATAAGCAAACAACACACGAAAAACAGAATCCGTCAAAAACAGAACAGTCTGTAGTAATCTGTATCTAACGCAAACTTCTGTAACTCAGAAAATCTACCAAAATAAGACGACCTAGAAATTTTGTTTATTGATCTACTTCAATTCGAGTCAGTATTTTATCACGTTCTGGTGATTTTTAACAATTGTTTTCGTGAACAGAAAGTTTCTGGAATTTTCAGCAAGATCAAATAACTATCATCCAAGAAGATCCTATAGGTTTAACTTGGCATAAACACTAATAAAAACATAAAAACACATCTAAAAAGAGGCTAGATCGAAGATTTCTTACTAAACAGAAACAAAAAGCAAGGAAATAAAATAAAATTGGGTTGCCTCCCAACAAGCGCTAGCGTTTAACGCCCTAGCTAGGCATAAAGGCAAGGATAGATCTAGGTATTATCATCTTTGGTATGCAATCCATAAGTGGCTCTCATAATAGACTCATAAGGTAATTTAATTTTCTTTCTAGGAAAGTGTTCCATGCCTTTCCTTAACGGAAATTGGATTCTAATATTCCCTTCTTTCATATCAATAATTGCACCAATCGTTCTAAGGAAAGGTCTACCAAGAATAATAGGACATGTAGGATTGCAATCTCTAGCAAGGACAATGAAATCTACGGGCACATAATTCCTATTTGCAACAATAAGAACATCATTAATTCTTCCCATAGGTTTCTTAATGGTGGAATCCACAAGGTGCAAGTTTAAAGAACAATCATCAAAATCCCGGAAACCTAGCAAATCACACAAAGTTTTTGGAATCGTGGAAACACTAGCACCCAAATCACACAAAACTTAGCATTCATGATCTTTAATTTTAATTTTAGTAGTAGGTTCCCACTCATCATAAAGTTTTCTAGGAATAGAAACTTCCAATTCAAGCCTTTCTTCCTAAGATTGCATTAAAGCATCAACGATATGTGTGGTAAAAGCCTTATTTTGACTATAAGCATGCGGAGAATTTAGCACGGATTGCAACAAGGAAATACAATCTATTAAAGAACAATTATCATAATTAAATTCCTTGAAATCCAAGATAGTGGGTTCATTGCTATGTAAAGTTTTGACCTCTTCAATCCCACTTTTACCAATTTTTGCATCAAGATCTAAAAACTCCGAGTCATTGGGACGCCTTTCAACTAAAGTTGACTCATCTCCAGTCCCATCATTATCAAGATTCATATTGCAAAACAAAGATTTAATAGGGGACACATCAATCACTTTTAGATCTTCATCCTTATTACCTTCTAAATCTTCCGGTTTAGCGGCCATCTTATTGACTAAGGTGGCCTGCTTATCCGAAATTTGGGCAATTAATTTTTCAAGATGAGCAAACTGAGATCTCGAACCATAAAATTCCTTAGACATATCATCAAGCACTTTATTCATGTACTCCATAAAGCTTTTTTGTTCTTTAAGCTCGTTTCTAAAGAAATTATTATGCTCAAATTGCAAAGTCACAAAGCTTCTGATGTTGTTTTCAGTTTCCTCCAACCTTTTAAGGTAAGGATCAACATTTTTAGGCAGCGCCATTAGGGCAAACATGCAACAAGAAGCAAGCGAAAGAAAAAGCGAACGAAAAAAAAGGGCGAATAAAACGGCAAGGGTGAAGTGGGGGAGAGGAAAACGAGAGGCAAATGGCAAATAATGTAATGCGAGGGATAAGAGTTTGTGATGGGTACTTGGTATGTCTTGAGTTGTGTGTAGACTCCCCGGCAAAGGCGCCGGAAATGCTTCTTGCTACCTCTTGAGCATGCGTTGGTTTTTCCCTTGAAGAGGAAAGGGTGATGCAGCAAAGTAGCGTAAGTATTTCCCTCAGTTTTTGAGAACCAAGGTATCAATCCAGTAGGAGGCCACACGCAAGTCCGTCGTACCTACACAAACAAATAAGAACCTCGCAACCAACGCGATAAAGGGGTCATCAATCCCTTCACGGCCACTTGCAAAAGTGACATCTGATAGAGATGATAAGATAATATTTTTGGTATTTTTATGATAAAGATTAAAAGTAAAGATTGCAAAATAAACTGCGATAGAAATAATTAGTTGACGGGAGATTAATATGATGGAAGATAGACCCAGGGGCCATAGGTTTCACTAGTGGCTTCTCTCAAGATAGCATAAGTATTACGGTGGGTGAACAAATTACTGTCGAGCAATTGATAGAAAAGTGCATAGTTATGAGAACATCTAGGCATGATCATGTATATAGGCATCACGTCCGCAACAAGTAGACCGACTCCTACCTGCATCTACTACTATTACTCCACACATCGACCGCTATCCAGCATGCATCTAGAGTATTAAGTTCATAAGAACTGAGTAACGCATTAGGCAAGATGACATGATGTAGAGGGATAAACTCATGCAATATGATATAAACCCCATCTTGTTATCCTCGATGGCAACAATACAATATGTGCCTTGCTGCCCCTCATCCTTTGGGAAAGGACACCGCAATATTGAACCCAAAGCTAAGCACTTCTCCCATTGCAAGAAAGATCAATCTAGTAGGCCAAACCAAACTAATAATTCGAAGAGACTTGCAAAGATAACCAATCATACATAAAAGAATTCAGAGGAGATTCAAATATTGTCTATAGATAATCTTGATCATAAACCCACAATTCAACGGATCTCGACAAACACACCGCAAAAAGAGTTACATCGAATAGATCTCCAAGATGATCGAGGAGAACTTTGTATTGAGATCCAAAGAGAGAGAAGAAGCCATCTAGCTAATAACTATGGACCCGAAGGTCTGAGGTAAACTAGTCACACATCATCGGAGAGGCTATGGTGTTGATGTAGAAGCCCTCCGTGATCGATGCCCCCTCCGGCGGAGCACCGGAAAAGGCCCCAAGATGGGATCACATGGATACAGAAGGTTGCGGCGGTGAAAATAGGGTTTCGTGGTGCTCCTCGATGGTTTCAGGGTACATAGGTATATATAGGAGGAAGAAGTAGGTCGGTGGAGCCATGAGGGGCCCACGAGGGTGGGGGGCACGCCCAGGGGGCAGGCGCGCCTCCCTGCCTCGTGGCCTCCTCGGTGATTTCTTGACGTCCACTCCAAGTCCTCTGGATCATGTTTGTTCCAGAAATAACTCTCCCGAAGGTTTCATTCCGTTTGGACTCCGTTTGATATTCCTTTTCTACGAAACACTGAAATAGGAAAAAAAAGCAATTTGTACTGGGCCTTGGGTTAATAGGTTAGTCCCAAAAATAATATAAAAGTGTAAAATAAATCCCATTAAACATCCAAAGCAAAATATATAATACCATGGAGCAATCAAAAATTATAGATATGTTGGAGACGTATCACATCACTAACTAAAGTTTTGACCTCTCCAAACCCACTTTCATCAATTTTCTCAACAAGATTTTCACCCACCGAAATATTGGGACGCCTTCTACCTAAAGTTGACTCTTCTCCAGTCCCTTTTTCATCATTCTTACCTTTACTAAACAAGGAATCAATAGAAGAAACACCAATAATTTTAAGATCTTCATCATTTTTATCTTCTAACAAGATTGGTTTAGCAGCCATTTGATTTACTAATAACCCACAAGTATAGGGGATCGCAACAGTTTTCGAGGGTAGAATATTCAACCCAAATTTATTGATTCGACACAAGGGGAGCCAAAGAATATTCTCAAGTATTAGCAGTTGAGTTGTCAATTCAACCAGACCTGGATAACTTAGTATCTGCAGCAAAGTATTTAGTAGCAATGTAATATGGAAGTAACGGTAACGGTAGCAAAAGTAATATTTTCGGGTTTTTTAGTGATTGTAACAGTAAGAACGGAAAAGTAAATAAGAGAAGAACAATATGTGAAAAGCTCGTAGGCATTGGATCGATGATGGAGAATTATGTCGGATGCGATTATTCATGCAACAGTTATAACATAGGGTGACACAGAACTAGCTCCAATTCATCAATGTAATGTAGGCATGCATTCCGAATATAGGCATACGTTCTTATGGAAAAGAACTTGCATGACATCTTTTCTCCTGCCCTCCCGTGGCAGCAGGGTCCTAGTGGAAATTAAGGGATATTAAGGCCTCCTTTTAATAGAGTACCGGACCAAAGCATTAACACATAGTGAATACATGAACTCCTCAAACTACGGTCATCACCGGGAGTGGTCCCGATTATTGTCACTTCGGGGTTGCCGGATCATAACACATAGTAGGTGACTATAGACTTGCAAGATATGATCAAGAACTCACATATATTCATGAAAACATAATAGGTTCATATCTGAAATCATGGCACTCGGGCCCTAGTGACAAGCATTAAGTATAGCAAAGTCATAGCAACATCAATCTCAGAACATAGTGGATATTAGGGATCAAACCCTAACAAAACTACACTACTAGGGAAAACTCTAGCAGTAGTGCTGGTTTTGTGCTCACTAGTAGCGCGGGTAGGCGCGCTACTAATAAGGCGCTACAGCTATGTGACGCCCGGATAATTAAGCTACAGTGATCCCATGCTAATGGTGCCATGTCACCACGATTACTGCTGCTAATCTATCGTTAGGAAAAAACCGGTCCAAATTTCAAAATTCAAATTAATGATAACAATAAAAGTTTTCAAAAATTAAAACAAAAATGTTTGGATTGTACTAAATAATACAAAGGTAATTATGGTGCAACAAACCCATTTTTACAAAATGCCTAAGTAATTTAAAATGATTTAAAACAGAAAAGTAAAATAAATAAAAAGTATTAAAAAAACAAAACTAAAGAAAAGGGACCCCCCCAATGGGCCAACCGGCCCAGCTAACAGCCAGGTCAGCCCACTAACCTAACCGGCCCACCTCCACTCCCCATAACCCTCACTCCACCCCGAAGCCCTAACCGAACCAACCCCCCTCCCCCCTCACTCCCTCGTCTCTCCCTCTCCCCCGATCCAGATCGGATCAGGCAAACCAGCGTCGTCGCCGGTGCCGCCTCGCCGGCCCCGCCCCGTCGTCCTCGCGGCCCGTCACCTCTCCCTCGACGACGCCCCTCGCCGTGTCGACGGCGACCACGCCCCCGTCCCGACGACCCCGCCGCCGCCCGAAGACCTCACGGGACCTCCCTCACGGCCGCTTTCACTGGCGACGACGTCTCCGACATCCACCTCGCGCTCCACTGCCCCGTCCCTACGCTTCACGATGAGGACCCCGGGCCTCCTCACTCCCCTCTGCCCCCGTGCACACTGCCCGCCTCCGCCTCTAGACCGCGGGCCATCGCCGCCAGCGTAACTCCGGCGCCCACCGGGCTCTCTCCTTCCGGCAGCTGCCCGCTCCCTCACCCGTTCCACGCCACTGCCCGTCGGCTCCGCCCGGCCACACCCGCGCTAGTCCAGCGCGCGTCGACCCCACTCGCCGGTCGCGCCCCTCATCTGGCGTGCGCTCATGCCGCCCGCATCTCATTTCACTGACGCCGGCGCCCCACCACTGCCTACCTCCGCCCCTGCTACCTCTGGCGCCACGGTAGCCACGCCGGCCACGCCCGTCCTCCTCCGGGCAGCGCCGAGCCACGCCAGCTCTTGGCGTAGGCGTAAGCAGCCTCTGTCATGCCCACGCTAAGCCCTCTGGTGGCGAGGCCACTTGCCACCCGAGGCTCACTGCCGTTTCGTCGGCCTTGACCCGTTAGTCTCCTAGGGCCATTGACATGGGGCCCGGCCCTAGAACGTTTTTAATAAAATAAAATAAAATAAGTAAAAATGAATTAATAAAATTTAAAATTAATTAATTAATTAATTAATTAGTGAATTAATTAAGTTAATTAATCTAATTAACCTGTTAGTTTAAATAAACAGTAATTAGTTTAACCTAATCTCTAATTAGCCTAACAGTGAATGACAGGTGGGTCCCACTGGACCCACACGTCAGTTTGACCAGCCAACACCTCTGTTGACTGCTGACGTCATGATGACGTCAGCAAACACTGTTCTGGATAATGTTGAATTAAAATAATTAAATTAATCCTAAGATGATTTAAATCTTTTAAAATTAATATAAAATAAACTGTAGCTCAGATGAAAATACTTTCTACATGAAAGTTGCTCGTAACGACGAGACGAATCAAGATATCGCAGCCCGTTCGTCCGCCACACCTCCCTAACCTATCGAACTTCGCAACTTTCCCCCTTCGGTTCATCTGTCCGAAAACACGGAACACCGGGGATACTTTCCCGGATGTTTCCCCCCCCCTTCACCAGTATCACCTCCTACAGCATTAGGTCACCTCTAGCACCGCGTATTGCCATGTTACGCTTTGTGATACTTTGATTGCTCTGTTATTTATTGTGTTCCCCCTCCGTTACTTCTTTCCGGTAGACCCCGAGACTGCCGCGACCCCGATTCGACTACGGTGTTGGCGATCCCTCCTTGCCGAGCAACCAGGAAAGCCCCCCTTTGATCACGGATATCGCCTACTCTTCTCTATACTGCTTGCATTAGAGTAGTGTAGCATGTTACTTATTTCGATTAATCCTATCTTGTTGCATAGCCTGTCCTTGCTACTCATTGTTACCTTTACCGCTATCCTCTTGCTTAGTATAGGATGCTAGTGTTCCATCAGTGGCCCTACATTCTTGTCCGTCTGCCATGCTATACTACTGGGCTGTGATCACTTCGGGAGGTGATCACGGACATATGCTATATACTTTACACTGTTACATCACATGTGATACTGTTCGGAGATGGAGGCTGAAAGGACAGGTGGCTCCTTCCCGGTAGAGGTGGGCCTGGGTTCCCGACGGCCCCCGACTGTTACTTTATGGCGGAGCGATAGGGCAGGTTGATACCACCTAGGAGAGAGGTGGGCCTGGCCCTGGTCGGCGTACGCGGATACTTAACACGCTTAACAAGTTCTTGGTATTTGATCCGAGTCTGGCCATTTGGTCTATACGCACTAACCATCTACGTGGGAGTAGTAATGGGTATCCTGGCGTCGTGGTATCAGCCGAAGCCTTCGTGATGTCAGCGACTGAGCGGCGCACGCTGGATTGGACCGCGTAACGTGACTTCCTTTGTAATGGAGGTTGCTAGGTCTGCTTCCGGCCGCGTTCGCAACGTGCAGGTGTGCTAAGGGCGATGGGCCCAGACCCCTGGGCGCTTAGGTTTAGACCGGCGTGCTGACCGCTCTGTTGGCCTAGGTCGGGCTGCGACGTGTTGATCTTCCGCGGCTGGGCATGACCCAGAAAAGTGTGTCCGGCCAAATGGGATCAAGCGTGTTGGGTTATGTGGTGCACCCCTGCAGGGAAGTTAATCTATTCGAATAGCCGTGATCTTTGGTAACAGGACGACTTGGAGTTGTACCTTGACCTTATGACAACTAGAACCGGTTACTTAATAAAACACACCCTTCCAAGTGCGGATATAACCCGGTGGTCGCTCTCTCTCGGGGTTACGAGGAGGGATCGCCGGGTAGGATTATTGCTATGTGATGCTACTTGGAGGACTTGATCTACTCTACGCTACATGCTTTGCAAAGGCGGAGGCTGCCGAGCGTAGTCTTTGACAGGATAAGCTAACCAACTCGTATTCTTGCATTCTGCAGTTCAGTCCACTGATATGGCCCTTTACACATGTATACATGCATATGTAGTGTAGCTCCTTGCTTGCGAGTACTTTGGATGAGTACTCACGGTTGCCTTGTTCCCCCTTTCCCCCTATCTTTACTCGATTGCTGCAACCAGACGATGGAGCCCAGTAGCCAGACGCCACCGTCGATGACGCCTACTACCCCGGAGGTGCCTACTACTACGTGCAGCCCGCTGACGATGACAAGGAGTAGTTAGGAGGATCCCAGGCAGGAGGCCTGTGCCTCTTCGACCAGATCCCAGCTTTGTGCTAGCCATCTTATGGCAAACTTGTTTAACTTATGTCCAGTACTCGGATATTGTTGCTTCACGACTCGTCTTTGATCGAGTATTTGTATTCGAGCCCTCGAGGCCCCTAGCTTGTATTATGATGCTTGTATGACTTTATTTATTTTTAGAGTTGTGTTGTGATATCTTCCCGCGAGTCCCTGATCTTGATCGTACGCGTTTGCGTGTATGATTAGTGTGCGATTGTATCAGGGGTGTCACAAGTTGGTATCGAGCCCATTGCCTGTAGGAATCCCCTTCCACACTCCTTGGCGAAGTCGAGTCTAGACATTGCAAAAACTTTTACTAACTTGGCTGTGTGCCTTACGGGCCCACGTCGCCATCGGGTGGTATTAGGATCATTTAATCCTCGATCTTTACTCTGGGACTCTGAGCTCTCTTCTATTCGGGTTAAATGATTTTGCTAAAAACAAAACTAACTATAGGTTCTCGCAAGTACTTTCTCCCGGAGAGCCACTTGTTACCGATGACCGCCTGCTGCACCAGAAGATTCCGAACATACTCTACGATGTGCTCTCGAGACTATGTGCCATCGCTTTTGCCATTCACTTCCATCGATAAATCCCTCCGGATAACTACTTACACCTATCGTTCATATTGTCATCCCCAGTTGCTCTTGTTATTACAAGATGTCCTGAAATACTCTTCGATATTCCGAGAATTCTTTACGCTTACTGCCCTGCAGTTCCTTGCTGCATGAATACCCCTACGGATAATTACTCGCGCTTGCCGAGTATCCGTTCGTCCAAAGTTGTTCATATGTTTCACAAAAATACATTCAAATACTACCCGATTTTCCGAAAATCCTGAGCAGCCTATTGCTCTTGAAATTCTTGCTTGCTTGCATTGTGATTAATCCCATAAGTCTCGTAATCTTAATGGCATACCTTGTCATTATCATTTTGAGTCTGTTGATTCAATTTGTTGCGAATTCTCGCAATCCTCAAATGGATCCTAGAATTCATCCTTCCGGCTCAGACGTCATTTTGAACATGAGCTGGTTCTCGACCAAACTATATGTCGTCGATTGTGCCTCTGGTATATTCAATTGATCCATCCTTGATCAGAATGTCTGCTTCTGATCCTTTGTTTTGGAAATCATAATTCCTTTGCATTTAAGCTGTGAATTATTCAGATGCTTCCATAACCTATTGCATTTGCGTTCCTTCCTCTTCTGGTTGAGTATCGACACTCATATCAGATCCTTTGTGGACCATCAAGTCCTTTGTTGGATTGTTATCCGACAGTGTCCTTCACATTTGATCACTTTGTGAGTTCTTCCCCTGATACATAATGCCTTTGTTAAGCTGTATCCTCTGCTTGGCCAACCATGCTCTGCTTTCGGGCTTGTGTTATTTACTCCAAAATTTCTGTTATAGGTTCCTAAGATGCCCCGATGGTTTGAACCAATGCCTTCCCTTATCTGTGTGAACCCGAAAGATTTCACGGGTCATACTTATCTAGTATTGCACCAGGTAAAACTTACAACAACTAGTGTCATTTTCGAAAAGCGAGAGGTGAATGGAAGGTTATACATTGAAGAAGTGGGAGTCGACCTTGAACTTGTGTTCATGCCCATGGACACGATGTAGATCTTATCATTAAAGCTTCTCTTAAATTAATTATTCCTTTGGTATAAGCTCATCTTATATCTGGGATCTGGCCTTTTTGCAATCGTGGTTCCGACCATGTTCTCCCTTAAATACCATTTCTCGTGCAAGTTTAAGCACTTGTCTTCTGCAGAGCAATGCCCCAGTCCAACCTCTACTTTGATCTCACATCGAGTATTGCCCTCGGTATCTCGAGATTATCATGGAACTGCATAACTTTTATGAGTTCATCAAGTACTACCTTCCCATCGATTCCAATTTTTCACGGGCTCGAGTTATTAAACACTCAAAGGCACCGATAATCGAACCGAGTCCGCACTACGGTTCAACAACTCTTAGTAATCTTCTTTAAGTACGAGTTTGTACCGATCATGTCATTCCTAGCCCGATCGACTATATCCCTATCGTGCTAAATTTTAAGTGTGCTACCTGGTCCTTCTTCCCGGAGCACCAAAATTTTCGACGATGAGCTAAGCTTACGTCGATCTTCCTCGTCATATCAGTTCGCCTTGAACAACAATCCTGATTTCAAGTTTGTGTCCTACCCATGGTTCCAATAACCTTCCGCTACTACCTCATTCCTTTGACTTAATTTCGTCGCTGATTGATTACATCTTCATGGAATCTCTCGGCAAATGTGTCGTGATCATCATGACCGTTCTGAGCTCTTCTAGGATATCATCTGAACTCATGATGACAAATACCTTCCTTTCCCCTCGTTGATTTGTGTTATCCTTGCCAACATTATTGCCTTCCCTCCGAGGCAAACTTGCTCATGTTTTGTGTTATACCTTGAGTTCCTTGCTACCCAGCATTGTTCTTCTTTACCTTGGAGTATTACCACCTTTTATGTCAAGAATGTCATGGGAATTTCACCACCTCTTAATAATTCTTGATGCAGTGATACTTCTCACTATCACCATTCTTTCTTGGTCCTCGTGTTGATTCCAACTGGGGTACCAATAAGTGAATGGTGATGTTTGATTCCGCACTTCTAGCAACCCTATTTCTGTGAAGTTAATGGTCGGCCGTTTATTCTTAGACTATTGATTATTGAATCACCAATCTGACATTGGTCGTGCAACCCAACCCATATTTCGGGCGCAGCTTTCAACCAATGTTTAATTGTGTATGTTTTTCTCGAGCATACACCATTATACCATTTGATCCGACAAATGTTATCTCCTTGTTCACATAATTGTGGAAATCCATCTTGTCGGAAATTTTGATGAATTGTCGCTGAGTCTATCAGCCACCTCCTCGTCCTCTCCTTGGTTTAATGATGAACTATTGTTTCAGGAACCCGCTCCCATAGTTCATTTCCCGAGAATCTTACAATGTCATCTCGTCAAATTGTGTCGCACCTTTTCTTCTCAAGCATCCTAAGTCTGAGGTATCCTGACACCAATCAGAACTGAATCTCGGTCAGATATGATGGTTGGAACATATTTCCAAGAGTTATAACAATGGTCTTTATGTGACCCGGTAAGGTGATGTCGTGCCTAGCACACCTGGTCGGAGGCCCTATTGTTATAGTTCCCCTTTCAGCAAGGTTACCCATTCTTCCATGGGGAAACTGTAAGACTTATTCTGCAAGTTGTTCCTGATGAATCCTTCTTGTATCCAAAATCTGATCTTTGCTTGAAGACCATGTCAATGCTATCTCGAAGCATGTCTGTGGTACTCCGATTTTCAATAAGAGCATTTGAAGCCCAATGCTAAATGTTTCCTACTTAAATTATCCAAACACCGTTGTATGGGTAATGTCATGAAATTTCTCTCCCCTACCTAAGGAGTTTTCTACATAATATCCTATCATGGATATCATGCTCTGCTTGTCCTTGGGAAGGATATACCCCTGATATACGTGTTTAAGCACAATTTCCTTCCCGTTGTTTTGTTCAAACTTTCTTGTAAACTACTTAACCGAGCAGTGGTAATCCCCTGCTTAGGTAAACACCTCGGTGTACCTTCCTGTCTGGTGTAACCCTGTTTCTACTGTTGATGACTTCCGGTAACCTCCGAAGGATGAGAACTTTGCCTATTGGTCCGCCTCGTTCAATGAGCAGGAAAGTGGTTCTATTCGTCCCTCGCCCTTGGTACCAACGTTGTTGCCGACATAACTGACATGGTACTCTCTGACATGCCTTGCTATCATGACCGTGAAAGATGTCACTGCTCCTATTATAAAAAAACCACATGGTGGGCCCATAACCCACAGTTCCACAGGATCGAAACCTGACTGTCCTGTACACCCCCTATTCCCAAAGTTATTCCTCGCGCGTGGACTCGTATGTAATTCATGGGCCACCGTCCTAGTGATCTATTCTGGTATTAGACGCAATACTTACTCTCGCTACTCTGAACCCCTTTCTCACTCTGGTTCGGGCTTCGAGCAACTATCTATCGGCTTGGAGCCTCTTATGGTACCTTCGTACCATACTCTCGAGGTATTTCATATGTTCAACTCGAGAGATAATCTTATACTAATTCATGGGTTAACGCCAGATTGTTTCCCTCAAAAGCATTATGTCGTAGTGAGCTGCCCCTTATCCTTTCGTAAGTACGATGGAGTTCCCGAAGAAATGATGACAAGTTTATCATGATGCATCGGAATAAAGAATTGAAGACATCAATGAAAGGGATTAACTTCTTGAGAAGATCCGTTAGAATATCGTAACGAGAACCTTCCCCTTACTCCCCTCTTAAATCTCGGACGAGATTTCTTGTAATGGAGGAGAATTGTGGCCTTGGGATAATTAAGCTACGGTGATCCCACGCTAATGGTGCCACGTCACCACGATTCATTCGCTAATCTATCGTTAGGACAAAACCGGTCCAAATTTCAAAATTCAAATTAATGATAACAATAAAAGTTTTCCAAAATTAAAACAAAAATGTTTGGATTGTACTAAATATTACAAAGGTAATTATGGTGCACCAAACCCATTTTTATAAAATGCCTAAGTAATTTAAAATGATTTAAAACAGAAAAGTAAAATAAATAAAAAGTATTAAAAAACATAACAAAAGAAAAGGGACCCCCCCAATGGGCCAACCGGCCCAGCTAACAGCCAGGCCAGCCCACTAACCTAACCGGCCCACCCCCACTCCCCATAACCCTCACTCCACCCTGAAACCCTAACCGAACCAACCCCCCTCCCCCCCTCACTCCCTCGTCTCTCCCTCTCCTCCGATCCAGATCGGATCGGGGCCAACCCCGCGGTCGTCGCCCGGTGCCGCCTCGCCGGCCCCGCCCCGTCGTCCTCGCGGCCCGTCACCTCTCCCTCGACGACACCCCTCGCCGCGTCGATGGCGACCACGCCCCCGCCCCCACGACCCCGCCGCACGGATCGACCCCGCCGCCGCCCGAGGACCTCACGGGACCTCCCGCCCGGCTTTGCCTCCCTGCGGCAGCGTCTCCGACATCCACCTCGCGCCACACTACCCGTCCCTCGCTTCACGGTGAGGACCCGGTCCTCCTCACTCCCTCTGCCCCGTGCACATCGTGCCCGCCTCCGCCTCTAGACCCGGGCCATCGCGCCGTGGCCAACTCCGGCGCCCACCGGGCTCTCTCCTTCCGGCGATCGTCCCGCTCCCTCACCCGTTCAGCGCCACAGCGCGTCGGCTCCGCCCGGCCAGCGCCCGCTCAAAGGCCAGCGTCGCCCCCCACTCGCCGGCGCGCCCCTCATCTGTGCGCTCATGTCGCCCGCATCTCATTTCACCGACGTCGGCGCCCCCCATTGCTACCTCCCTGCTACCCTCTGCGCGAGCCCACGGTGGCCACGCAGAACCACGTCTCCTCCGCCGGGCATCGCCGAGCCACGCCAGCCTCTGGCGTGGGCGCCAAGCGGCCTCTGTCGCCCACGCAGTAAGCCCTCACGGTGGCCGAGGCCATCGCCACCCGGGGCTCCCGTTTTATGGCCTTGGGCCGTTAGTCTCCTAGGGCCATTGACATGTGGGGCCCGGCCCTAGAACGTTTTTAATAAAATAAAAATAAAATAAGTAAAAATGAATTAATAAAATTTAAAATTAAATAATTAATTAATTAATTAGTGAATTATTAAGTTAATTAATCTAATTAACCTGTTAGTTTAAATAAACAGTAATTAGTTTAACCTAATCTCTAATTAGCCTAACGGTGAATGACAGGTGGGTCCCATGGACCCACATCGTCGATTGACCAGCCAACACCTCTGTTGGCTAGCGGCGTCATCTTGACGTCATGAAGACGTCAGCAAACACTGTTCTGGATAATGTTGAATTAAAATAATTAAATTAATCCTAAGATGATTTAAATCTTTTAAAATTAATATAAAATAAACTGTAGCTCACATGAAAATACTTTCTACATGAAAGTTGCTCAGAACGACGAGACGAATCCGGATATGCAGCCTGTTCATCCGCCACACCTCCCTAACCTATTGAACTCGCAACTTTCCCCCTTCGGTTCATCTGTCCGAAAACACGGAACACCGGGGATACTTTCCCGGATGTTTCCCCCCCTTCACCAGTATCACCTCCTACAGCATTAGGTCACCTCTAGCACCGCGTATTGCCATGTTACGCTTTGTGATACTTTGATTGCTCTGTTATTTATTGTGTTCCCCTCCGTTACTTCTTTCCTAGAGACCCAGAGGCTGCGTCCCCAGTTCGACTACGGTGTTGTGATCCCTCCTTGCGAAAGCAACCAGGCAAGCCCCCTTTGATCACGGATATCGCCTACTCTTCTCTATCGCTTGCATTAGAGTAGTGTAGCATGTTACTATTTTGATTAATCCTATCTTTGGTGCATAGCCTGTCCTTGCTACTCATTGTTACCTTTACCTGCTATCCTCTTGCTTAGTATAGGATGCTAGTGTTCCATCGGTGGCCCTACATTCTTGTCCGTCTCGCCATGCTATACTCTTTGGGCTGTGATCACTCGAGGTGATCACGGACATATGCTATATACTTTACACCGTTACAATACACCGTGATACTGTTAGGAGATGAGGGCTGAAAGGACGGTGGCTCCATCCCGATAGAGGTGGGCACAGGTTCCCGGCCCCATTTGTTACTTTATGGCGGAGGCGACAGTGGCAGGTTGAGACCACCTAGGAGAGAGGTGGGCCTGGCCCTGGTCGGCGTCATGGATACTTAACACGCTTAACGAGATCTGGGTATTTGATCTGAGTCTGGCCATTTGGTCTATACGCACTAACCATCTACGTGGGAGTAGTTATGGGTATCCCGGCGTCGTGGTATCAGCCGAAGCCTTCGTGACGTTAGCAACTGAGCGGCGCGCGCCGGATTGGACCGCGTAACGTGACTTCCTTTGTAATGGAGGTTGCTAGGTCTGCTTCCGGCCACGTTCGCAACGTGCAGGTGTGCTAAGGGCGATGGGCCCAGACCCCTGGGCGCTTAGGTT
Source organism: Aegilops bicornis (assembly GCA_021605145.1). NCBI lineage: Eukaryota > Viridiplantae > Streptophyta > Magnoliopsida > Poales > Poaceae > Aegilops > Aegilops bicornis. The sequence goes on along the minus strand of CM038675.1, from coordinate 256,611,798 downwards.
TAGACCGGCGTGCGGACCGCTCTGTTGGCCTAGATCGGGCTGCGACGTGTTGATCTTCCGCGGTCGGGCATGACCCAGGAAAGTGTGTCCGGCCAAATGGGATCAAGCGTGTTGGGTTATGTGGTGCACCCTTGCAGGGAAGTTAATCTATTCGAATAGCCGTGATCTTGATAGCAGGGGCGACTTGGAGTTGTACCTTGACCTTATGACAACTAGAACCGGTTACTTAATAAGAAACACCCTTCCAAGTGCCAGATATAACCCGGTGGTTGCTCTCTCTCAGGGTTACGAGGAGGGGATCGCCGGGTAGGATTATTGCTATGTGATGCTACTTGGAGGACTTGATCTACTCTACGCTACATCTTTGCAAAGGCGGAGGCTGCTGAAGCGTAGTCTTGACGGGATTAGCTATCCCCTCTTATTACGGCATTCTCGATTCAGTCCACCGATATGGCCCTTACACATATATCCATGCATATGTAGTGTAGCTCCTTGCTTGCGAGTACTTTGGATGAGTACTCACGGTTGCCTTGTTCCCCTTTCCCCTATCTTTACTCGATTGCTGCAGCAGACGATGGAGCCGGGGCGAACACCACCGTCGATGGCGCCTACTACCCGGAGGTGCCTACTACTACGTGCAGCCCGGCAGCGACCGAGAGTAGTTAGGAGGATCCCGAGCAGGAGGCCTGCGCCTCTTCGATCTCAGATCCCAGTTTGTGCTAGCCATCTTATGGCAAACTTGTTTAACTTATGTCTGTACTCAGATATTGTTGCTTCCGCTGACTCGTCTTTGATCGAGCACTTGTATTCGAGCCCTCGAGGCCCCTGGCTTGTATTATGATGCTTGCATGACTTTTTTTTATTTTTAGAGTTGTGTTGTGATATCTTCCCGTGAGTCCCTGATCATGATCGTACACGTTTGCGTGTATGATTAGTGTACGATTGAATCGGGGGCGTCACAAGCTACTGCTTAGCAGTAACGCGTGCCCGCATGCGCTACTGCTAGGATGAATAGCTGCAGCGTTTGTTCACTCCCACGCTACCGCTAATGTAACTACTGGCAGCGTGTTTTCTCTCCATCGCTACTAGTATTCTTTTTTTATTTTTTCATTTCTAGTGTATCTATTCGCCATCGTACAAATATTGATACAATACCAGTTATGAGGTTTACATCATTATGTCCATAATAGTGTGTCAAATGAAGGTGGATTAGGTTCAAGTGGAGGCAATATGTGGTGCATGTCAAAAGTATACTACTAATCCAAACTTGATCTAGTTTGGACTAGTAGTACTTTCGATGTGCACCACATGTTGCCTCCACTTGAATTTAATCCACCAGCACAAGATATTTAATCATCATCATGGTCATTACCACCAACAGTAATTATTTAATCACCACTAACACTAGCTAATAATAATCATCATAGTCATTACCACCAACACTAGCTATTTTATCATCATAGTAATAGTGTAGCACATCATCATCCTCAAAATCATTTCTAGCTAGCTAATCACTCCTGCTGCTCTCTCTTAGGTAAAACAACATAAAACATGTGTAGCTCTCCTCCTTGATCAAGTTGGAGCATGCAGATGAACCTGTCTCCTAATCGTGGGTAGCGCCTCTGTTTGCTGCCCCCTAGTACTTCTCTGCGCTCCCCCATCACATATTTTGTCCAGTCTTGCACTATTAAGCATCCGTCGCATACTCATGGTACCTTTAGTCTCGACCCCATAAGGCACAACATTCATCGGGAGTCCCTGTTGAAGAACATCGTATGGTAACATACTTAGCAATGAAGTTTAGCTTCAAAAATAATGTATGGAAAAGATGCACTGAGGACAAATAGTAAAAATCTTACCATCCTTCCTAAATAGATGTGACCGTAGTTCATTACGAACACTATAGGTCGCACGTTTTTTGTACTAACATTTCTAAATCCAGGAAGAAAATTTGTCTTGACAGTATCAAGATCCTCAAGCCATGAAACATAATGACTTAGCTCCTCGCAGTTTAGTTCAGCCTCGGGACAGTAGTAGGTCATGTCTACCAAGCTACCGGACATGTTTGCTTGCATCGAAATATACCGACAATACAAGTTAGTTGTCAACTATTTTGAATAAACAATATCAAAGACATAAATATGGTTGAGAAACTTACATAATGGTAGAACTGGAGGCGTCGCACATCGACCCGGATGTCGGTATTACCTTCAATATCATCTTCCCACGAATATCAAAGGTGATAACCATATCGAGCTCAAATGCATAAGTCTTGCATAGTGCTCGCCATGTTTTGCATCCAAAATAGGTGTAGTCGTGCGAATTGTATAATTTTGCGTGGAAAATATAACCATGCTCGGTCTTCAAATAAACTTTCTTTACCTCTGTAGTATGACTGAAACCTATCTTATCCAATACAAAAACTCTTGCATGGCAGGGGATACGCTAGTAGAATAGTAAAAAAATATAAGTTGAAGCAAATGAAGCAGATGTCATGCTTAATTACGAAAAAAGACTTGTCGTTATGACTTATTGTATCCACTTGAAGTTCTCGTCCGACTTGATGTTGAAGCGCCTATCATCATCTAGGAAGATTCCGTCGCCGTCAGCGCTCATCTTCGCAGATGTTGCAAATACTGAAATCCTTTTAGTCGTCAGACATTTCCTATGTTCATAGTTAAAACATTAATTGAAAATCGATCGAAGACAACTACCAGGATACTCAACACACAAATTCGGGGCACTCGATATTTCCTACATATTCTGCCACAAGTCATGCCAAAATTCACGGAAAAATCCGGCATGACCTTTGCTAAAATAGGACATATCGAGCGCCTGAAATTTGCAACACTCCGGCAAAACATAGGCCACTCGGAGGTGTAACCTGCAAACATGACCGGCCACTTGGATATTGAGCAACACAAGATATACATTTCAAAATATCTTATAGGACTCAAATTAGCATGCATTCGATAAGGAAAAGTAAATCATCTCATGCGTCCGTACATCATCGAATATTATCACTAATACATCACGAATAGTGTCATGCATATAACATAACTAATACAACTAAAACCCTAGAACACGATGGGTATCGGCGCGGGCGATGGACACCCACAGAGAAGGAACCATCACGGGATCATAGCTCTAGTGAGATCCCTGGAGAACCTGCCAGGTATTGGAGAACCTGTGCTCCAACGCAAACAAGTAGCGACGGACGTGCGTGTCCTCCTCACTGACACGGTGACGCACCACCTCCGTGGAGTCCTCGAGCCTCTGGACCGTCATCGCCCACGCGACCGCCACCAAAGAAGGTTCGGTCAACGACAGTGGCTCCTCACCAACGTCGCCCGGTGAGGTAGCGCCTCAAGATTACCACCCAGTGAGCCCGGTCCGGACATGGCCCATCTGGTCAAGCAGGTGTCGATCGCCAGCCGACTCGGCAGCGAGGATGCGGGATAGGCATCGCCCACGTCGATCTGGGAAAAATTGCTTTAACTAAAAAATAGCAACAAGTTCTTACTAACTAGTTCTATTAATTCAACTAGTTCTTACTAAAAATAAACTTACTATAAATAAAAATATTCTAATACCTAATTAGTACCTAGTTCTTACTAACTAATTAGTACCTAGGAACTACTGCCCTAATTACCATCTAATTTGATGAACCTATAGGGTGGAAAGTGGTAGCGGATATTCCAATTATCCAACTATAAAGTGAAATAAGTGGTCAAATTTTACTCGTTTTATGATTCATCTTAGAAATTTGATTCGTTTCCACCCTTACATGAACCCTAACTCATTTTACGCATCCGCATCCGATTTTTTTCCACTCTTACATGAACCCTAACTAATTTGATGCAACTAAAATATAAAAAAACCCTAGGCAGAGGTAGGGGAGAGGGAGGAGCAGCCGTGCTCACCTCGGGTGCCTGCGACGAGGGAGGGGCAGGCGGCGTCGAGGTCAGGGTCGGGGCTTGGGTGCATGGCGGATGGCGGCGTCGAGGTCGGGGTCGGGGGCGGCGTCCGGGGCGGCGTTGAGGTCGGGGGCGGGGGCGGCGTTGAATCTAGGTCGGGGCAGCGTAGAGGGTGTGCGGAGAGCGCGTGGCGGCCGGCAGGCGACGATGGCGGCGAGAGTGTGGACAGTTGGATTTGGGGGAAGTGGCCGTGGGGAAGGACGAACCCCGTGGTTAAGTCAGAAGTAGCGATGGCAGCGTTCCAAGAGGCGCTTCGCTATGTTAGCTACTGATAGCTTTTACGGGATACACGCTTCTGCTACTCCTTTCTCTTTTTCCCCTTTTCATTTAGTTTTCTTCACATTTTATTTTCTTTCCTTTCACCTTATTCTATTTCTTTCATTTTCAATTACCTTTCTATTTGCTTTCCATTTAATTTTATATCCTTTAGCGATGCGAAGTTTAATTTAAAAGCGCTGCTACAAAAGAAAATAGCGGTATGGCCTTGATTCGTTATAGGTTGCTACTACTATGTGTAGCCTATCGGCTAAGCCGTGGGAATTTTAGTAGTAACGTGTTTAGGGCAGCACGCGCTACTGCTAGAACTTTATCTGCAGCGCGGTTTGCTCAGGAGCGCTACTGCTAGTTAGCACAAGCGTGCTTTTTTGACCCTCGCTGCTGCTAAAGTTCTATGTATAAGGTTTTCCCTAGTAGTGCTAACTCGATTACATGATAAATCTCATCCAACCCATCACCATCCAGCAAGCCTACGATGGAATTACTCAAGCACGGCGGTGAGCATCATGAAATTGGTGATGGAGGATGGTTGACGATGGCGACGGTGACGGATTCCCCTCTTCGAAGCCCCGAACGGACTCCAGATCAGCCCTCCCGACAGAGTTTAGGGCTTGGCGGCGGCTTCGTATCGTAAAACATGATGAATCTTTCTCCCTGATGTTTTTCTCCCCGAACACAAATATATGGAGTTGGAGTTGAGGTCGGTGGAGCTCCAGGGGGCCCACAAGGCAGGGGGCGTGCCCTGGGGGGCAGGCGCGCCTCCCACCCTCGTGGAAAGCGTGTGGGCCCCCTGGCCTTAATTCTTTCGCCATTTTTTTCATTATTTCCAAAAATAATCTCCGTGAAGTTTCAGGTCATTCTGAGAACTTTTATTTCTGCACAAAGATAACACCATGGCAATTCTGCTGAAACAAGCGTCGGTCAAGGGTTAGTTCCATTCAAATCATGCAAGTTAGAGTCCAAAACAAGGGCAAAAGTGTTTGGAAAAGTAGATCTGACGGAGACGTATCAACTCCCCCAAGCTTAAACCTTTGCTTGTCCTCAAGCAATTCAGTTGATAAACTGAAAGTGATAAAGAAAAACTTTTACAAACTCTGTTTGCTCTTGTTGTTGTAAATAAGTAAAGCCAGCATTCAAGTTTTCACCAAAGATTATGAACTAACCATATTCACAATAATACTTAGGTCTCATTTTTACTCATGTCAATGGCATAATCAACTAGCGAGCAGTAATAATAAATCTCGGATGACAACACTTTCTCAAAACAATCATGATATAATATAACAAGATGGTATCTTGCTAGCCCTTTCTGAGACCGCAAAACATAAATGCAGAGCACCTTTAAAGATCAAGGACTGACTAAACATTGTAATTCATGGTAAAACAGATCCAATCATAGTCATACCCAATATAAATTAACAGTAATGAATGCAAATGACAGCAGTGCTCTCTGGCTGGTGCTTTTTAATAAGAGGGTGATGACTCAACATAAAAGTAAATAGGTAGGCCCTTCGTAGAGGGAAGCAGGGATTTGTAGAGGTGCCAGAGCTCGGTTTTGAAATAGAGATAAATAATATTTTGAGCGGTATACTTTCATTGTCAACATAACAACCAAGAGATGGCGATATCTTCCATGCTACACACATTATAGGCGGTTCCCAAACAGAATGGTAAAGTTTATACTCCCCCTCCACTAACAAGCATCAATCCATGGCTTGCTCGAAACAACGAGTGCCTCCAACTAACAACAGTCCCGGGGGAGTTTTGTTTGCAATTATTTTGATTTGATTTGCATAAAGCATGGGACTGGGCATCCTGGTGACCAGCCATTTTCTCGTGAGTGAGGAGCGGAGTCCACTCCTCTTGAGAATAACCCGCCTAACATGGAAGATACGGACAGCCCTAGTTGATACATGAACTATTCGAGCATACAAAACAGAATTTCATTTGAAGGTTTAGAGTTTGGCACATACAAATTTACTTGGAACGGCAGGTAGATACCGCATATAGGAAGGTATGGTGGACTCATATGGAATAACTTTGGGGTTTAAGGGATTGAATGCACAAGCAGTATTCCCTCTTAGTACAAGTGAAGGCTAGCAAAAGACTGGGAAGAGACCAACTAGAGAGAGACAGGTCATGAACATGCATAAAAATTAATAAACATTGAGTGCAAGCATGAGTAGGATATAATCCACCATGAACATAAATATCAAGAAGGCTATGTTGATTTTGTTTCAACTACATGCGTGAACATGTGCCAAGTCAAGTCACTTAAATCATTCAAAGGAGGATACCATCCTACTATACCACATCACAACCATTTTAATAGCAGGTTGGCACGCAAGGTAAACCATTATAAACTCCTAGCTAATTAAGCATGGCATAAGCAACTATAATCTCTAATTGTCATTGCAAACATGTTTATTCATAATAGGCTAAATCAGGAACGATGAACTAATCATATTTACAAAAACAAGAGAGATCGGGTTCATACCAGCTTCTCTCATCTCAATCAGTCCATCACAAATCTTCATAATTGCCTTTCACTTGCACGACCGAACGATATGAATAATAATAATAGTGCACGTGCATTGGACTAAGCTGGAACCTGCGAGCATTCAATAAACAGGAGAAGACAAGACAATATGGGCTCTTGGTTAAATCAGCAATAATGCATATAAGAGCCTGATACGTCCATTTTGCATCATGCTTTTATATCGATATTTATTGCATTATGGGCTGTTATTACACATTATGTCACAATACTTATGCCTATTCTCTCTTATTTTACAAGGTTTACATAAGGAGGGAGAATGCCGACAGCTGGAATTCCGGTTTGGAAAAGGAGCAAATATTAGAGACCTATTCTGCACAACTCCAAAAGTCCTGAAACTCCACGAAAGTTATTTTTGGAAATAATAAAAAATATTGAGCGGAAGAAGTACGTCAGGGGGGCCCCACCTGGCCTCAAGGGTGGGGGGCGCCCTACCCCCTGTGGCACGCCCGCCTCGTGGCCCCCTGTTGGCCCTCCGTGGCCATCTTACGCTATATGAAGTCTTTCGTCCAAGAAAAATCATAAGCAAGCTTTGAGGATGAGACTCACCGCCACGAGGCGTAACCTTGGCGGAACCAATCTAGGGCTCCGGCAGAGCTGTTACACAGGGACACTTTCTCCGGAGGGGGAAATCATCGTCATCGTCATCACAAACGCTCCTCTCATCGGGAGAGGCCAATCTCCATCAACATCTTCACCAGCACCATCTCCTCTCAAAACCCTATTTCATCTCTTGTATCCAACTCTTGACTCCAAGTCCGGGATTGGTGCCTGTAGGTTGCTAGTAGTGTTGATTACTCCTTGTAGTTGATGCTAGTTGGTTTATTTGGTGGAAGATCATATGTTCAGATCCTATATGCATATTAATACCCCTCTGATTATGAACATGAATATGCTTTGTGAGTAGTTATGTTTGTTCCTGAGGACACGGGAGAAGTCTTGGTATTAGTAGTCATGTGAATTTGGTATTCGTTCGGTATTTTGATGAGATGTATGTTGTCTATCCTCTAGTGGTGTTATGTGAACGTCGACTACATAACACTTCACCATTATTTGGGCCTAGAGGAAGGCATTGGGAAGTAATAAGTAGATGATGGGTTGCTAGAGTGACCGAAGCTTAAACCCTAGTTTATGCGTTGCTTTGTAAGGGGCTGATTTGGATCCATATGTTTCATGCTATGGTTAGGTTTACCTTATTACTTTTGTTGTAGTTGCAGATGCTTGCAATTGAGGTTAATCATAAGTGGGATGCTTGTTCAAGTAAGAACAGCACCCAAGCACCAGTCCACCCACATATCAAATTATCAAAGTACCGAACGCGAATCATATGAACGTGATGAAAACTAGCTTGACGATAATTCCCATGTGTCCTCGGGCGCTTTTCCCTATATAAGAGTTTGTCCAGGCTTGTCATTTGCTAAAAAAGGATTGGGCCACCTTGCAGCACTTAAATTACTATTGTAACATGTTGCTCGTTACCAATTATCTTATCACAAAACTATCTGTTACCTATAATTTCAGTGCTTGTAGAGAATACCTTGCTGAAAACCGCTTATCATTTCCTTCTGCTCCTCGTTGGGTTCGACACTCTTACTTATCGAAAGGACTAGATAGATCCCCTATACTTGTGGGTCATCAACACTCTTTTCTGGCGCCGTTGCCGGGGAGAGAAGTGCCTTTGGTAGGTGGAATTTGGTAAGGAAAAATTTATATAGTGTGCTGAAATTTACTGTCACTTGTTACTATGGAAAGTAATCCTCTGAGGGGCTTGTTCGGGGTATCTTCACCCCGACCAGTAGAGCAAAGAGTTTCTCCTCAACCTACTGAACCTACTAAAAATGAATATGTCCACTTTGAGATTCCTTTGGGTATGTTAGAAAAACTGCTAGCTAATCCTTTTGCAGGAGATGGAACAAAGCATCCTGATGAGCACCTAATATATGTGGATGAAGTTTGTGGATTATTTAAGCTTGCAGGTATACCCGGTGATGTTATTAAGAAGAAGGTCTTCTCTTTATCTTTGAAGGGAGATGCATCGACATGGTATTGGCTATGTGATGATACGGGATCATGGAACTACAAACGATTGAAATTGGAATTTCATCAGAAATTTTATCCTATGCATCTTGTTCATCGTGATCGCAATTATATATATAATTTTTGGCCTCGTGAAGGAGAAAGCATCGCTCAAGCTTGGGGGAGGCTTAAATTAGTGTTATATTCATGCCCCAATCATGAGCTCCCAAGAGAAATAATAATTCAAAGTTTTTATGCTCGGCTTTCTGAAAACAATCGCACCATGCTCGATACTTATTGTGCTGGCTCTTTTATGATGAAGACTATTGAATTCAAATGGGATTTATTGGATAGAATTAAACGCAACTCTGAAGATTGGGATCTCGACGAAGGTAAGGAGTCAGGTATGACACCTAAGTTTGATTGTGTTAAATCTTTTATAGATACCGATGTTTTCCGTAAGTTTAGCACTAAATATGGACTTGACTCTGAGATAGTAGCCTCTTTCTGTGAATCTTTTGCTGCTTATGTTGATCTCCCTAAGGAGAAGTGGTTTAAATATCATCCTCCCATATAAGTAAAAGTAGTTGCACCTATTAAAGTTGAAGAAAAGACTATCACTTATAATGATCCTATTGTTCCTACTTATGTTGAGGAACCACCTTTCCCTGTTAGAATAAAGGATCATGCTAAAGCTTCAACTGTGGTTCGTAAAAGCAATATTAGAACTTATACACCTCCTGAGCAAGTTAAAGTTGAACCTAATATTGCTATTGTTAAAGATCTCTTGGCTGATAATATTGATGGGCATGTTATTTATTTCTGCAGTGAAACTGCTAGAATTGCCAAACCTTGTGCTAAAGATAAACATAGACCTGTGGTAGGCATGCCTGTTATTTCTGTTAAAATAGGAGATCATTGTTATCATGGCTTGTGTGATATGGGTGCTAGTGTTAGTGCAATACCTTATGACTTATACAAAGAAATTATGTATGATATTCCACCTGCTGAGATAGAAGATATTGATGTCACAATTAAACTTGCCAATAGAGATACTATTTCACCATGGGAATTGTTAGAGATGTTGAAGTCTTGTGTGGGAAAACTAAATATCCTGCTGATTTTCTTGTTCTTGGCTCCCCACAAGATAGCTTTTGCCCCATTATATTTGGTAGACCCTTCTTGAATACTGTTAATGCTAAGATAGACTGCAAAAAGGATGTTGTTACTATTGGTTTGGGTGATATGTCTCATGAGTTTAATTTATCTAAATTTAGTAGACAACACCGTGAAGAGGAATTACCTAGTAAGGACGAAATAATTGGTCTTGCTTCTATTGTCGTACCTCCTAGTGATCCTTTAGAACAATATTTGCTACACCATGAAAATGATATGTTTATGAATGAAAGAAGGGAAATAGATGAAGTATTATTTAAACAGGAACCTATCCTAAAACATAATTTTCCTGTTGAAATCCTAGGGGATCCTCCTCCACCCAAGGGTGATCCCGTGTTTGAGCTTAAACCGTTGCCTGATACTCTTAAATATGCTTATCTTGATGAGAAAAAGATATATCATGTTATTATTAGTGCTAACCTTTCAGAGCATGAAGAAGAGAGATTATTGAAAACTCTGAGGAAGCCTTTGTCTTTGCTATTGGATATACTCTTGATGATCTTAAGGGCATTAGTCCCACTCTATGTCAACATAAAATAAATTTGAAAGAAGATGCCAAACCAGTTCGTAATCATCAACGGCGGCTGAATCCTAAGATGAAAGAAGTGGTAAGAAAGGAAATACTAAAGCTCCTTGAGGCAAGTATAATTTATCCCGTTGCTGATAGTCAGTGGGTAAGTCCTGTCCATTGTGTCCCTAAGAAGGGAGGAATTACCGCCATTCCTAATGATAAAGATGAGTTGATCCCGCAAATAATTATTATAGGTTATAGGATGGTAATTGATTTCCGCAAATTAAATAAGGCTACTAAAAAGGATCATTACCCCCTACCTTTTATCTATCAAATGCTAGAAAGATTATCCAAACATACACATTTTTGCTTTCTAGATGGTTATTCTGGTTTCTCTCAAATACTTGTATCAGCCAATGATCAATCAAAGACTACTTTTACTTGCCCTTTTGGTACTTCTGCTTATAGACATATGCCTTTTGGTTTATGTAATGCACCTGCTACCTTTCAAAGATGCATGATGGCTATATTCTCTGACTTTTGTGAAAAGATTTGTTAGGTTTTCATGGAAGACTTCTCCGTTTATGGATCCTCTTTTGATGATTGCTTGAGCAACCTTGATCGAGTTTTGCAGAGATGTGAAGAAACTAATCTTGTCTTGAATTGGGAAAAGTGCCACTTTATGGTTAATGAAGGTATTGTCTTGGGGCAAAAAGTTTACGAAAGAGGTATTGAAGTTGATAAAGCCAAGGTTGATGCTATTGAAAAGATGCCATGTCCCATGGACATCAAAGGTATAAGAAGTTTCCTTGGTCATGCCGGTTTTTATAGGAGGTTCTTTAAGGACTTCTCAAAAATTTCTCGGCCTCTGACTTTATTAAAAAAAGATATACCATTTGTCTTTGATGATGATTGTGTAGAAGCATTTGAAATACTTAAGAAAGCATTGATCTCTGCACCTATTGTTCAGCCACCTGATTGGAATTTACCCTTTGAAATTATGTGTGATGCTAGTGATTATGTTGTAGGTGCTATTCTAGGGCAAAGAGTTGATAAGAAATTAAATGTTATTCAATATGCTAGTAAAACTCTAGACAATGCTCAAAGAAATTATGGTACTACTGAAAAAGAATTCTTTGCAGTCGTATTTGCTTGTGATAAGTTCAAACCTTATATTGTCGATTCTAAAGTAACTATTCGCACTGATCATGCTTCTATTAAATACCTTATGGAAAAGAAAGATGCTAAACCTAGACTTATTAGATGGATTCTCTTGCTACAAGAATTTGATTTGCATATTGTTGATAGAAAGGGAGCTGAGAACCCCGTTGCAGACAACTTGTCTAGGTTAGAAAATGTTCTTGATGACCCACTACCTATTGATGATAGCTTTCCTGATGAGCAATTAAATGTCATAAATGCTTCTCGTACTGCTCCATGGTATGCTGATTATGCTAATTATATTGTTGCTAAATTTATACCACCTAGTTTCACATACCAGCAAAAGAAAAAGTTCTTCTATGATTTGAGACATTACTTTTGGGATGACCCACATCTTTATAAAGAAGGAGTAGATGGTGTTATTAGACGTTGTGTACCTGGGCATGAACAGGAACAGATCCTATGCAAGTGTCACTCCGAGGCTTATGGAGGACACCACGCTGGAGATAGAACTGCACATAAGGTATTGCAATCCGGATTTTATTGGCCTACTCTCTTCAAGGATGCCCGTAAGTTTGTCTTATCTTGTGATGAATGTCAAAGAATTGGTAATATTAGTAGACGTCAAGAAATGCCTATGAACTATTCACTTGTTATTGAACCATTTGATGCTTGGGGCTTTGATTATATGGGACCTTTTCCTGCCTCTAATGGATACACACATTTTAGTTGCTGTCGATTACGTTACTAAGTGGGTATAAGCTATTCCAACTAGTAGTGCTGATCATAACACTTCTATTAAGATGCTTAAGGAAGTTATTTTTCCGAGGTTTGGAGTCCCTAGATATTTAATGACTGATGGTGGTTCCCACTTTATTCATGGTGCTTTTCGTAAAATGCTTGCTAAATATGATGTTAATCATAGAATTGCATCTCCTTATCACCCACAGTCTAGTGATCAAGTAGAATTGAGCAATAGAGAGCTCAAATTAATTTTGCAAAAGACTATTAATAGATCTTGAAAGAATTGGTCCAAGAAACTGGATGATGCATTATGGGCCTATAGAACTGCATATAAAAATCCTATGGGTATGTCTCCGTATAAAATAGTTTATGGAAAAGCATGTCACTTACCTCTGAACTAGAACATAAGGCTTATTGGGCTATTAAAGAGCTCAATTACGATTTCAAACTTGCCGGTGAGAAGAGTTTATTTGACATTAGCTCACTTGATGAATGGAGAACCCAAGCTTATGAGAATGCCAAGCTGTTTAAAGAAAAAGTTAAAAGATGGCATGACAAAAGGATAAAAAAGCGTGAGTTTAATGTAGGTGATTATGTATTGCTATACAACTCTCGTTTAAGATTTTTTGCAGGAAAACTTCTCTCAATAAATGGGAAGGCCCTTACGTTATCGAGGAGGTCTATCGTTCCGGTGACATAAAAATCAACAACTTCGAAGGCACAAATCCGAAGGTGGTAAACGGTCAAAGAATCAAACACTATATCTGAGGTAATCCTATAAATGTTGAACCAATGTTATTGAAACCGTAACCCCGGAGGAATACATAAGGGACACTTTCCAGAAGGTTTTAGACTCCGAAAAGGAATATGTATGTGGTACGGTAAGTAAACCGACTCGAAAACAATTTTTATGGCAATACTTCTCCGTTTTGGAATATTTAGAAAAATAGAAAAATAAGAAGCAGTCCGGGAAGGACACAGGCCTCCACGAGGGTGGAGGGCGTGCCCTACCCTACTGGGCGCGCCCCCCCTACCTCGTGGGCACCTCGTGTGCTCTCCGGACTCCATTTTCTTGCATGTTACGTATTTTGGCCGGTAAAAATTCATTATATAACCTCCCGAAGGTTTTGACTCCTCTACCACGCAAATATCCTCTGTTCTTGTTTCGAGTTGTTTTCTGACTGATCTAGATCATCATGACGTCTCCAAGTGCCCCCAAGGACAAGTTCTTCGAGAAGGTCATCAACCCCTACCTCGCGGAGGTGCTGCAACACCCTCAAACCATTGAGATGCATGATGGGTTGCTGCACATCCGCGATGTTGAGGGACCACGGAGGACCGGAAGCATGGAGACAAGGCTTGAAGCAATGGAGCGACAAGTTTTCAAGTGTCAGGAGATGGTGGAGCGTGGACTTGACTCCAATCACATAATGATCATGGAGTTCACCAACAACCACAAGCTGGATGCCAAGGACATTGGAGAGGCCATCTTCAAGCTCCACGAGAAAATCAAGCACCTCCAAGCTCAAATCTATGACCTGCAAAACCAAAACTGTGAGTATGAATATAGATTCAAAAGGATGAGTTTGGCTGCAGATTTGAGGATCCCGGAGACTCGATCATCCTTCTATGATGGTGAGCCTATGCCTTGGAAGATGGACGACAAGCCTACATCATCAACAATCCCTTCACCAGCAAAGGAGACATAATCACATGGGTGTGGGCACTCCCCTTGGCAACTGCCAAGCTTGGGGGAGGTGCCCCGGTATCGTATCACAACCACACTCCTATCTTTACTGTTTTTCTTAGTTCGATCCTATTAGTAGTATCTTGATCTAGTAGAATAAAAGTTTTGGTATGATCTAGTTTTGAGTTTTGCTTTATGATCTCTTTATGTAATCGAGTCCGTGAGCTATATAATAAAGATTAGTGTTGAGTCAAGGGTTTGATTATCTTGCTATGATCTTGAGTGAATAAAAGAAAAGAGAAAAGAATAAAAAGAAACATAGAGATCATATTGATTTTATGGATAGTAATGACTTCACATAGAAAGAGTATGATGATTAAAAATTGTTGAGAGTTGACAAACATAGCTTTGGTCATCGTTGCAATTAATAGGAAGTAATAAAGAAAGAGAGGTTTCACATATAAATATACTATCTGGGATATCTTTTATGATTGGGAGCACTCATTAAAATATGACATGCTAAAGAGTTGATGTTGGACAAGGAAGACAACGTAATGGGTTATGTTTTCTTATATCCGAGATAAAGTATATTGTCATGGATCATCCAACATGTTGAGCTTGCCTTTCCCCGTCATGCTAGCCAAATTCTTTGCACCAAGTAGAGATACTACTTGTGCTTCCAAATACCCTTAAACCAGTTTTGCCATGAGAGTCCACCATACCTACCTATGGATTGAGTAAGATCCTTCAAGTAAGTTGTCATCGGTGCAAGCAATAAAAATTGCTCTCTAAATATGTATGATTGATTGGTGTGGAGGAAATAAGCTTTATACGATCTTGTGATGTGGAAGAAATAAAAGTGACGGACTACATAATAAAGGTTCATATCACAAGTGGCAATATAAAGTGACGTTCTTTCGCATTAAGATTTTGTGCATCCAACCCTAAAAGCGCATGGCAACCTCTGCTTCCCTCTGCGAAGGGCCTATCTTTTACTATTATCTTCTACCTTATGCAAGATTCATGGTGATGTTCACCTTTCCTTTTTATATTTTATCCTTTGGCAAGCACAGGATGTTGGAAAGATCCGGATACATATATCTAATTGGATGTGGGTTAGCATGAGTTATTATTGTTGACATTACCCCTGAGGTAAAAGGTTGGGAGGCAAAACTATAAGCCCCTATCTTTCTCTGTGTCCGGTTGAAACTCCGTAACCACAAGTATTGCATGAGTGTTAGCAAATATGAAAGACTAAATGATAGTTGAGTACGTGGGCTTGCTAGATAGCTCTGACATAGACTCTTTTTGATGTTATGATAAATTGCAATTGCTTCAATGACCGAGATTATAGTTTGTTGGTTCTCAATAAAGTTTCGGATTCATACTTTACATTGTGAATAGATTATTACTTGAGCATAAGAAATCATATGACGATATCCAAATATGTTGTTGTTATGAGAATAATCATGATGCCCTCATGTCCGTATTTTATTTTATCAACACCTCTACCTCTAAACATGTGGACATATTTATCATTATCGGCTTCCGCTTGAGGACAAGCGAGGTCTAAGCTTGGGGAAGTTGATACGTCCATTTTGCATCATGCTTTTATATCGATATTTATTGCATTATGGGCTGTTATTACACATTATGTCACAATACTTATGCCTATTCTCTCTTATTTTACAAGGTTTACATAAGGAGGAGAATGCCGGCTGGAATTACAGAAATTTGGAAAAGGAGCAAATATTAGATACCTATTCCGCACAACTCCAAAAGTCCTGAAACTCCACGAAAGTTATTTTTGGAAATAATAAAAAATATTGAGCGGAAGAAGTACGTCAGGGGGGCCCCACCTGGCCACGAGGGTGGGGGCGCCCTACCCCCCAGGGCGCGCCCACCTGCCTCGTGGGCCCCCTGTTGGCCCTCCGATGGCCATCTTCTGCTATATGAAGTCTTTCGTCCGAAGAAAAATCATAAGCAAGCTTTCGGGACGAGACTCCGCCGCCACGAGGCGGAACCTTGGCGGAACCAATCTAGGGCTCCGGCAGAGCTGTTCTCCCGGGGACACTTCCCTCCGGGAGGGGGAAATCATCGTCATCGTCATCACCAACGCTCATCTCATCGGGAGAGGCCAATCTCCATCAACATCTTCACCCGCACCATCTCCTCTAAAAACCCAGTTCATCTCTTGTATCCAATTCTTGTCTCCATGTCCGGGATTGGTACCTGTAGGTTGCTAGTAGTGTTGATTACTCCTTGTAGTTGATGCTAGTTGGTTTATTTGGTGGAAGATCATATGTTCAGATCCTATATGCATATTAATACCCCTCTGATAATGAACATGAATATGTTTTGTGAGTAGTTACATTTGTTCGTGAGGACATGGGAGAAGTCTTGCTATTAGTAGTCATGTGAATTTGGTATTCGTTCGATATTTTGATGAGATGTATGTTGTCTATCCTCTAGTGGTGTTATGTGAATGTCGACTACATAACACTTCACCATTATTTGGGCCTAGAGGAAGGCATTGGGAAGTAATAAGTAGATGATGGGTTGCTAGAGTGATGAAGCTTAAACCCTAGTTTATGCGTTGCTTCGTAAGGGGCTGATTTGGATCCATATGTTTCATGCTATGGTTAGGTTTACCTTAATACTTTTGATGTAGTTGCAGATGCTTGCAATTGAGGTTAATCATAAGTGGGATGCTTGTTCAAGTAAGAATAGCACCCAAGCACCGGTCCACCCACATATCAAATTATCAAAGTACCGAACGCGAATCATATGAACATGATGAAAACTAGCTTGACGATAATTCCCATGTGTCCTCGGGGGCGCTTTTCTCTATATAAGAGTTTGTCCAGGCTTGTCCTTTTCTACAAAAAGGATTGGGCCACCTTGCTGCACTTTATTTACTTTTGTTACTTGTTGCTCGTTACCAATTATCTTATCACAAAACTATCTATTACCTATAATTTCAGTGCTTGCAGAGAATACCTTGCTGAAAACTGCTTATCATTTCCTTCTGCTCCTCGTTGGGTTCGACACTCTTACTTATCGAAAGGACTACGATAGATACCCTATACTTGTGGGTCATCAGAGCCACTTCAACAATTTCATTATGGTCTTCTCCTATCGACCCCCAAAGGAAAGAAAAGAAATAAAAACTATTTACACGGGAAAGATCCCAACAAGCAAAAGAAGAACAGGAAATATTTTTGGGTTTTCTTTTTAATTACTACTACTACAAGCAAGAAAGTAAACTAGCTAAACGCTACTACTAATTTTTTGGTTTTTCTTAAGGATTTTCAAACACACAAGAAGAGGGCAAGAAAAAGAAAATAAACTAGCATGGATAGTACAAACAAAGAGTATGAGCATCGACATCTAGCATGACCGTGTGAACATAAATGTAATGTCGGTGAGAAATACGTACTCCCCCAAGCTTAGGCTTTGGGCCTAAGTTGGTCTATTGCCACAGCTGGCCTGGCGGATATCCAAAGTTGTAACTGGTGTCGTACTGAGATGCAGCGGCTATTGCTTCGTGGGCTGCAGCTTGGAGGCGAGCTGCCCTCGTCCTCCTCTCGTACTCATTTGCCTCCTCCCTGGTTATGACATATCTCCCCTTTGCCTGAAAATCAAAGAGAGTAGGAGCAGGGAGGACAATATTGACGGCGTGGCCTTTGTCAAAGATTAATCGTCGATCTTTGGAGAAGCGGTTCATTCCTCTCAACAAACTGATGGTGAACCATGGCATTAAAATCTAGATAAGAAGGAGGCAATTCCATATCATAATCATGAATGGGTATATTAAGAAAATTAGCTAAACGGGTTGCATAAATTCCACCAAAGAAATCTCAATTAAATCTATTATTATGCAATTTTCTACGTGCAACAATGGCTCCCAAATTATAATGTTTATCTCCTAATACAACACTCCTTAGAACACTAAGATCAGGGACACATATGTGGCATGCTTCATCCTTACCATTTATGCACCTACCTATGAAGAGAGCAAAATAATGTATAGCAGGAAAATGAATGCTCCCTATGGTAACTTGTGTTATGTCTCTAGATTCCCCCACAGTTATACTAGCAAGAAAATCTCTAAATTCATATTTGCGGGGTTCACTAGGACGACCCCATTATGGAAGTTTGCAAGCAGTATTAAAATCCTCCAAGTCCATAGTATAAGAATTTTCATAGAGATCAAACAGGACAGTTTGAGAATTGCGTGATGATGAAAATTCAAACCTCCTCACAAAGGAATCAGTGAGATAGTGGTACTGACGGCACTTATTTGCCTCGAAGCTTACAAGATCAGCGTTACGCACATATGCATTAAATTCTTCCTTGATTCCTGCTTGATCCATGTAAGTCCTCTGAAGGCCATTCACAAGCCCGCACATGAGCGTCCCTTGGTGGTTCATCGTCGGCATCGCGCATTGCGAGCCTGGGTCCTTGCTTCCTTGAAGGGCCACCTTGGTACATTTTCCCGAACATATTTCTTCCTCTGAAAAGTTTCTGAAAATTTTAGTAACTTCAAATAAAAGTGAACCAAACTCAACAAAATTGATAGTAACTACTCCCACAAGTGCCTAGAGACTATATCATGCATTAGAACTACTTGGGACCATATAAATTTGACATGCAAGCTCAAGAACATGGTCACCTAGGCAGCAAAAATTTGCAATGAATAAGGCACAAGAACAAAAACTAATTGGACCATTGGAGGAGTCACATACCAAGGAACAATCCCTCAAAGCAGTTTTGTGAGAGGTGCTTTGAGCAAGGAGATCGAAAATCACAGCAAAATGAGCTAGAACTCGTGCTTGAGCTGGTTGGTGATTTTTTTGGGAGGAAGAAGGAGTGTGTGGGTGCAGGAATAAGTGGAGGGGAGCCACCATGGGCCCACGAGGCAGGGGGGCGAGCCCTGTAGGGGTGGGTGCGCCCTGGACCCTCGTGGCCAGGTGCTTGCTCCCCCTGCTATGATATCAGTGCCAGATATTCTCAAATATTCCAGAAAAAACATATTTCAATTTCGGGGCATTTGGAGAACTTTTATTTTTGGGGTATTTTTTATTGCACAGATAATTCAGAAAACTGATAGAAAATACTATTTTTACTTTATTTCAACTAAATAACAGAAAGTAGAAGGAGGGTACAGAAGGTTGTGCTTTCTAACTTCATCCATCTCATGCTCATCAAAAGGAATCCACTAACAAGGTTGATCAGGTCTTGTTAACAAACTCATTCCGAATTGCATGAAATCGGAGAAATTTCGAATAACACTATGTTACCTCAACGGGGATATGCACATCCCCAATAATAAGAATATCATATTTGTACTTGACAGTAGGTAGAGGAAATTCAAAACCTCCAAAAATAATCGATGGAATTTTTCCAATAGAGTTGATACTATGAACTTGAGGTTGTTTCCTCGGAATGTGTACCGTATGCTCATTACCATTAACATGAAAAGTGGCATTGCCTTTGTTGCAATCAATAACAGCCACTGCAGTATTCAAAAGGGGTCTCCCAAGAATAATAGACATGCTATCGTCCTCGGGAATATCAAGAATAACAAAGTTCGTTAAAATAGTAATATTTGCAACCACAACAGGCACATGCTCACAAATGTCGACATGTATAGCAGTTGATTTATCGGCCATTTGCAAAGATATTTCAGTAGGTGTCAACTTATTCAAGTCAAGTCTACGATATAAAGAGAGAGGCATAACACTAACATCGGCTCCAAGATCACACAAAGCAGTTCTAACATAATTTCTTTTAATGGAGCATGGTATAGTGGGTACTCCTGGATCTCCTAACTTCTTTGGTATTCCACCCTTAAAAGTATAATTAGCAAGCATGGTGGAAATTTCAGCTTTCGTATCTTTCTTTTATTTGTAACAATTTCTTTCATATACTTAGCATAAGGATTCATTTTGAGCATATCAGTCAAATGCATACGCAAAAAGATAGGTCTAATCATTTCAGCAAAGTGCTCAAAATCCTCATCATCCTTTTTCTTGGATGGATTGGGAGGGAAAGGCATGGGTTTCTGAACCCATGGTTCTCTTTCTTTACCGTGCTTCCTAGCAACAAACTCTCTCTTATCATAACTGTGACGCCCCCGATTCAATCGTACACTAATCATGCACGCAAATGTGTACGATCAAGATCAGGGACTCACGGGAAGATATCACAACACAACTCTACAAATAAAATGAGTCATACAAGCATCATAATACAAGCCAGGGCCTCGAGGGCTCGAATACAAGTGCTCGATCATAGGCGAGTCAGTGAAGCAACAATATCTGATCTGAGACATAAGTTAAACAAGTTTGCCTTAAGAAGGCTAGCACAAAGCGGGATACAGATCGAAGAGGAGGCAGGCCTCACGCTGGGATCCTCCTAAACTACTCACAGTAAATGCGTTAGCGGGCTGCACGTAGTAGTAGGCGCCTCCGATTGTAGTAGTCGTCATCGACGGTGGCGTATGGCTCCACAGGCTCCATCGTGCAGTTGCAGCAATCGAGTAGAGATAGGGAAAAAGGGAAACAATGCAACCGTGAGTACTCATCCAAAGTACTACTTAAAGCAAGGAGCTACACTACATATGCATGGATATATGTGTAAAGGGCCATATCGATTGGACCGAATCTGCAGAATGCCGTAATAAGAGGGGATAACTAGTCTTATCGAAGACTACGCTGGTCACCTTCGTCTTGCAACAGGTAGAAGAGGGTAGGTTGAAGTCCTCCAAGCAACATCACATAGCAATAATCCTACCAGTGATCCCCTCCTCATTGCCACGAGAGAGAGCGACCACCGGTTGTATCCGCACTTGGAAGGGTGTGTTTTATTAAGTATCCGATTCTAGTTGTCATAAGGTCAAGGTACAACTCCAAGTCGTCACATTACCGAAGATCACGGCTATTCGAATAGATTAACTTCCTGCAGGGTGCACCAACTTACCCAAAGACGCTTGATCCCATTTGGCCGTACACACTTTCTGGGTCATGCCGGCGGAAGATCAACACGTCGCAACCCCACCTAGGCACAACAGAGAGGCCAAGACGCCGGTCTAAACCTAAGCGCGAGGGTCTGGGCCCATCGCCTGAAAGCACACCAAGACGTTGCATGGGCGGCCGGAACCAGACCTAGCCTAGTGGCGTTCGATCCAATCCGGCCTGGCGCCGCTCGTCGTGACGTCTGAAGTGCTTTAGGCTGATACCACGCCGGGATACCCATAACTACTCCCGCGTAGATGGTTAGTGCGTATAGGCTCGTAGCCAACTCAGATCAAATACCAAGATCTCGTTAAGCGTGTTAAGTATCCGTGAACGCCGAACTGGGCTAGGCCCACCTCTCTCCTAGGCGGTCTCAACCTGCCCACAATGCTCCGCCTCAAAGATCCACTCGCGGGTGCTCCACCACGGTACCCGTCTTTAGTCACCACATGTATCATGTATAAGTATATAGTATATACCCGTGATCACCTCCCGAGTGATCGGGCCCGATAGTATAGCATGCCAGACGGACAAGAATGTCGGGCCACAGATGAAAATACTAGCATCCTATACTAAGCATGTAGGATTGCGGTAAAGGTAACAATGATAGTAAAAAGGACAGGCTAAGCATCAGGATAGGTATAACGGAAAGCAGTAACATGCTACACTACTCTAATGCAAGCAGTATAGAGTAGAATAGGCGATATCTGGTGATCAAGGGGGGGGGGGGCTTGCCTGGTTGCTCTGGCAAGAGAGATGGGTCGTCAACTCCGTAGTCAATCTGGGCAGCAGCAGCATCGGTCTCGTAGTCTACCGGAGAGAAGAGGGGGGAAGAAACAATGAATACCATGTAAACAGATGCATATCGATGCATGACAAGACAAGTAACGATGCTAGGCGTGCCCTAACGTGGTATGAGGTGGTACCGGTTAAGAAACATCCGGAAAGTATTCCGGTGTTTCGCGTTTTCGAAGGAGCGGAGGGAAAGTTGCGGGTTCGATAGGTTAGGGGTGTGTGGCGGACGAACGGATTGCGTATCCTGAATAGTCTCGTCGTTCTGAGCAACTTTCATGTACAAAGTTTTTCCATCCGAGCTACGGTTTATTTTATATTAATTTTTAAAGTTTTTAAATCATTTTCTAATTCATTAATTATTAATTAAATTCGAAAATAGTAATATTGCATCAGCATGATGTCAGCATGACATCATCAGTCAACAGTGGTGTTGACTGGTCAAGCTGACGTGTGGGACCCACCTGTCATACTCTGTTTAATTAATTAGGGTTAGGTTAACTAATTACTTCTTAGTTAGACTAACAGGTTAATTACTAATTAAGTAGGATTAATTAACTTAATTAATTTAGTTAATTAATTAATTAAATTTATTTTTATTTTTATTAAATTTAAAAAAAAGCGTTACAGGCGTGGGCCCCATCTGTCGTGGCGGGGCCTTGGCGGAGTCGTTCTAATCTGAGCGAGTGCGGTGCTTGCACCCGAGGCCACGAGAGGCGAGGGCGAAGGCCTCGGCCGACGGCCGGCGACGGCAAGCAGCCTTGCCAGCGCTGATTAGCTGGGAGGCACCGGCGGCCACGGCAGGGCCTTGATGAGCAGTGTGGGCAGTGGCGCGACGGCGGGTGAGGCTGAGGGAGGAGGCCACAACCCTGGCCGCAGCGTGTGCGCGTCGCCCGCCATGGTGAGCGCTGGGCGAGCACGCGAGGCGCGGCAATCGCTGGGTAGGAAGTGCGAGGAGAGGGGCGGAGCCAGGGCCTCACCGGGGTTCGGAGGGTCAAGGCGATGGGCTCGGCGAAGGTCGGGGCAACAAGCGATGGCGAATCGGGCGGTTCGGCGAGGAGGAGGACGGGACGGCGCAGACGGAGTGGAGGCAGCGGCGAGAGAAAGTGGGCGGTGGGGAGGTCAGCGTCGTCTGCGAGGCGTCAGGCGTCGATTGCCCCGACCGGATCCACGTAGGAGGAGGTTGAGGACGGCGGCGGAGAGGCGAAGCGGACGACGGCGACGGGCGAGCAGTCCGGCGGCAACCGCGATGAGGCGGATGGCGGCGTCGACAGAGCCATATCCCCGATCCGAGCGGGATCGAGCGGAAGGAGGGGTCCGACGATGGGGCGGCAGTGATGGAGGCAGCGGCGGCGCCGGAACGGGCGCCGCGGCAGGCTCAGGGCTGTTGCCCGCCGATCCAGATCTGGGAGGGAGAGGAAGGAGAGATCGGGGAGGAGCAAGTGGTGGAGGGAGGCGGAGGCGGTTGGGGGCGGTGGAGGACGACGGCAGCCAGCGGGATCGGGCACGAGGATGTCGGGGTGGGCGCTCCGCCCAGATCCAGAACGAGGAAGGGGGAGGAGAGGCGTGTGAGGAGTGGGGAGTCGGTCAGGCTAGGGTTTCCTCAGGGGTGGTTATGGAGAGGAGTGGGGTGGGCCGGCCTGGTGGCCCGGTTGGGCCGAACGGCCCAGGGGAGGGGGGATCTTCTATGTTTGTTTTTTTTTGTATTTGTTTGTCTTCTGTTTTTATTTCTTTTCTGTTTTATTTTAGTTACACTTTATTTTTAGTTTAGTAAAATATGACAATAGATTTAAAAATAGTGTTTCAAAATAACCCACTACCCTAAAAGTTCTACCTCAAAATAAATAGTTTATCATTTTATAAAATATCAAAGGCACTTATTTAATCGTTTCAACTACTGTTTTAATCATTTTAGAGTATTAAGCATTTTATAAAAGTGGGGTTTCTTCACCACAATTAACTTTGCATTATCTGGTACAACCGAGACATTTTAGTTTTGAAGTTTGAAAAATTTTTGTTGTTTGCCTTTAATTCAATTTTGAATTTGAATCGGTTTTGGACTATCCTGAGATTAACTACAGTGACATAGGTGACGTGGCATCATTAGCAGGGAATTACTGTAGTCTAATTATCCGGGCGTCACAATTCTCCTCCACTACAAGAAATCTCGTCCCGAGATTTATGAGGGAGTAAGGGGAAAGTTCTCGTTACGATATTCTAACGGATCTTCTCAAAGAAGTTAATCCCTTTCGTTGATGTCTTCAATTCTTTATTCCAATGCATCATGATAAACTTGTCATCATTTCTTGGGAACTCCATCGTACTTACGAAAGGATAAGGGCAGCTCACTACGACATAATGCTTTTGAGGGAAACAATGCAGGGTTAACCCATGAATGAGTATAAGATTATCTCTCGAGTTGAACATATGAAATACATCGAGAGTAAGGTACGAAGGTACAATAAGAGGTTCCAAGCGGATAGATAGTTGCTCGAAGTCTGAACCAGAGTGAGAAGGGGTTCAGAGTAGCAAGAGTAAGTATTGCGTCTGACACCCGAATAGATCACTAGGACGGTGGCCCGTGAATTACATACGAGGCCACGTGCGAGGAATAACTTTGGGAATAGGGGGTGTACAGGACAGTCAGGTTTCGATCCTGTGGAACTGTGGGTTATGGGCCCACCATGTGGTTTTTTTTTTGTTTTTTTTATAGGAGCAGTGACAACTTTCACGGTCATGATAGCAAGGCATGTCAGAGAGTACCATGTCAGTTATGTCGGCATCAACGTTGGTACCAAGGGCGAGGGACGAAGAGAACCACTTTCACCTTTCGTTGAGCAGGCGGACCAATAGGCAAGGTTCTCGTCCGCCGGTGGCTACCGGAATGTCATCAACAATAATGTAACAGGTCTTCTTGTGAGTTGTACCTCGAGGTGTTTGCACAAGCGGTGGTTTATTACTGCTTATATCATATAGATCATAGAAAGGGTTCAAACAAACCAATGGAAGGAAAATATGATCATCAGTTAAGCGAGAACAATGGAAAGGAAATATGTTTAAACACATATTTCAAGGGTATATCCTTCCCAAGGACAAGCAGAGCAAGATATCCATGACAGGATATAAAGTAGAAAACCATTTGGTAAGCGGGAAGGAACCTCATGATATTACCCATACAACGGTGTTAGGATAAGTGATAATTAAGATTTAGCATCGTGCTTCAAATGTTCCTGTTGAAAATCGGAGTACCATTGACATGCTTCGAGATAGCATTGACATGGTTTTCAGGTGAAGATCAGACTTTGGAAACACGAAGGATCCATCAGGAATGACTTGTAGAATAAGTCCTACAATTTCCTCATGGATGAATGGATAACCTTGCTGAAAAGGAATCTATAATGATAGGTCCTCCAGCCGGGGGGGGGGGGTGCTAGGCATGACATCATGTTACCGGGTCCTCAAAGGATCAACATCATAACTCTTGGAAAGTTGTCCCAACCATCATATCTGACCGAGATTTAGATCCAATTGGTGTCATGATACCTCAGACTCAGGATGTCCGAGAAGAAAAGGTGCAACACAAATAGACGAAATGACATTTCAAGATTCTCAGGAAATGAACTAAGGGAGCGGGTTCTTGAAGCAATAGTTCATCCTTAACCCAAGGAGAGGATGAGGGGGTAGCTGATGGAATCAACGAAAATCCTTGAGATTTCCAAAAAGGTGGATTTCCACGGTTATGTGAACAAGGAGATAACATTTGTCGGATCAAATGATAAAATGGTGTATGCTCGAGGAGAACATACACAGTTAAACATTGGATGAGAGGTGCACCGAAATATGGGCTGGGTTGCACGACCAACGTCGGAATGATGATTCAATAATCAATAGTCTAGGAATGGACGGTTGACTATTAACTTCAAAGCAATAGGGTTGCTAGACGTACCGAATCCAAACAACACCGTTCACTTGTAGGTACCTCGGTTAGAATTAACACGGGAACCAAGAAAGAATGGTGATGGTGAGAAGTATCACCATACCAAGAATTCTTAAGAGGTGGTGAAATTCCCACGACATCCTTGACATAAAAGATGGCAATATTCCAAAGTAGAACATAACACAAGCGGGGTAGGAAGGAACTCAAGGTAATACACAAACCATGAGCAGGTTTGTGTTGGAGGGAAGGGCATTAACGTTGCGATGATAATACAAACCATCGAGGGGCAAGGATGGTATTTCTCATCAAGAATTCGATAGATATCTTGGAAGACCCCAGAATGTTGATGATGATCACGACACATTTGTCGAGAGGTTTCGAGAAGATGTAACTGATCGGCGATGACATCAAGTCAACGGAAATGATGAAGCCAAAAGTCATTGGAACCATGGGTGCGACACAAACTTCGAAACCAAGCTTGTTGTTCAAAAGCGAAATGATATGACGATGAGGATCGGCGTAAGGTTAGTTCATCGTCGAAAATTGTGCTCGAGAAGAAGGACCGGTAGCACGGTTAAAATCATCACGACAATGATATAGCCGAACAGGCTAGGAATGGCGTGATCGGTACAAACTTCGTACTTATAGAAGCTTACCGAAGAGTTGTTGAACCGTAGTGCGAACTTCGGTTCGATTATTGGTGTCTTTGAGTGTTTAATAACTTTCGAGCCCGTGAAAAATTGGAATCAATGGAATGTAGCACTTGATGAAGAACTCATAAGAAGTTAGCCCGTGAAAAATTGGAATCGGTGGGAATGTAGCACTTGATGAAGAACTCATAAGAAGTTATGCGGTTCCATGATAATCTCGAGATACCGAGGGGTAACACTCGATGGCGAGATCAAAGTAGAAGTTGGACTGGGGTATTGCTCTACAGAAGACAAGTGCTTAAACTTGCACGAGAAATGGTATTTAAGAGAGAACATGGTCGGAACCATGATTGCAAAGGATCAATTCACCGATACCATAGGATATTATATCCAGGAAATAGTTACAAGAAGCTTCCATGATAGGAGCTACATCGTGTCCATGGGCATGAACACAAAGTTCAAGGTCGACTCCCACTTCTCCAACGCATAACCTTTCATTCACTTCTCGCGTTCGATGAAGTTGCAGTGCTGAAATTTTATCTGGCGAAGCACCAGAAGAGTATGAATCATGAGAACTTTCGGGTTCACACGGTTTAGAGAAGGCATATGTTCAACCCATAGGGGCTTCTTAGAAACATATACCACAATCTTTAGGAGTAATTAACTCAAACTCGAAGGCAGAGCATGGTTGAGAAAGCAGAGGATACAATTTACCAAAGGCATTATGTATCCGAGGAAAGGCTCACAAGGTTATTGAATATGAAGGGCGTTGTCAGATAACCCAACAAAGGATCTGGTGGTCCATAAGGGATCTGATGTGAGCATCGGTACTCAACCAGAAGAAGAAAGAATGCAAGGATATCATATGATTGAACAATTGACTAATTCAATTGTCAAATGCAAAGGAATTATGATTTCCAAGTCTAGGGATCAGAAGCAATGCTCTGATTAGGGATGGATAAGTTGAATATCCTTAGGGTACAATCAACGACAATTGGATTGGTCGAGAACCAATTCCAGTAAAAAAAAAGATGGCAGCTCAGCCGGAAAGTTAAATTATAAGGATCAATGATGATTGCGTGTATTCACAAACATATTGAGCCAACAGACTCAAAATGATACTGACAAGGAATGTCAATAAGACAACGGGGCTTATGGGATTAACCATAATGCAAGCAAGCAAGAATTTTCAAGAGCAATAGGCTTCTCAGGATTTTCGGAAGATCGGGTAGTATTTGAATGTATTTTTGTGAAACACATGAACAACTGGGGGATGAGCGGATACTCGATAAGTCCGAGAATTAACCGTAGGGGTATTCAGGTGACAAGGAACAGCAAGGCAGTAAGCTCAAAGGATTATCGAAACAACGACGAGTTTTTCAGGGTATCTTGTAATATCAAGACCAACTGGGGATGAAGATACGAATAACAACTGCAAGTAGTTATCCATAATGGTTAACGGTGGAAGGGGAATTGCAAACGCGATGAACACAAGTTCTCGAGTTAACAGCGGAGAGTATCTTCAAGGTCTTCTGGTGCAGCTGACGATCATCAGTAATAAGGGGCTCTCCGGGTGAAAGTGATAACGAGATCCTATGTTAGATTTAGTAAAATTCATTTAACCTGAATAGAGGAGAGATCAGAGTCCCAGAGTAAAGATCGAGGAGTAAAAGATCCTAATACCACCCAATGGCGACGTGGGCCCATGGGCCCCACAACCATGTTAGTAAAAGTTTTCCAATGTCTAGACTCAACTTCGGCCAAGGAGTTGGAAAGGGGGAATCCTACAAAATGGCTCGATACCAACTTGTGGCGCCCCGATTCAATCGTACACTAATCATGCACGCAAATGTGTACGATCAAGATCGAGAGACTCACGGAAGATATCACAACACAACTCTACAAATAAAATGAGTCATACAAGCATCATAATACAAGCACAGGGCCTCGAGGGCTCGAATACAAGTGCTCGATCATAGGCAGTCGGCGGAAGCAACAATATCTGAGTACGGACATAAGTTAAACAAGTTTGCCTTAAGAAGGCTAGCACAAACCGGGATATAGATCGAAGAGGAGCAGGCCTCCTGCACAGGATCCTCCTAAACTACTCACAGTGCGTCGTTAGCGGGCTGCCTGCGTAGTAGTAAAGGCGCCTCCGATGTAGTAGTCGTCATCGACGGTGGCGTCAGCTCACAGGCTCCATCGTCTGGTTGCAGCAATCGAGTAGAGATAGGGAAAAAGGGAAACAATGCAACCGTGAGTACTCATCCAAAGTACTACATAAGCAAGGAGCTACACTACATATGCATGGATATATGTGTAAAGGGCCATATCGATTGGGTGAAGCTGCTGAGAATGCGAGAATAAGAGGGGATAACTAGTCTTATCGAAGACTATGCTTACAGTCACCTTCGTCTTTGCAGCAATTAGAAGAGGGTAGGTTGAAGTCCTCCAAGCAACATCACATAGCAATAATCCTACCGGCGATCCCTCCTCATTGCCACGAGAGAAGCGACCACCGGTTGTGTCGGCACTTGGAAGGGTGTGTTTTATTAAGTATCCGATTCTAGTTGTCATAAGGTCAAGGTACAACTCAAGTCGTCCTGTTACCGAAGATCACGGCTATTCGAATAGATTAACTTCCTGCAGGGTGCACCAACTTACCCAAAGACGCTTGATCCCATTTGGCGGGACACACTTTCTGGGTCATGCCCGGCAGCGGAAGATCAACACGTCGCAGCCCCACCTAGGCACAACAGAGGCCGTTAGCCGGTCTAAACCTAAGCCGTGCAGGCCCATCGCCTGAGCACACCTCGCACGTTGCGTATGCGGCGGCCGGAAGCAGACCTAGCCTAGTGACGTTCAGTCCAATCCAGCGTCGCCGCGTCAGCCGACGTCTGAAGTGCTTGGTGATACCACGACGGCCGGGATACCCATAACTACTCCCGCGTAGATGGTTAGTGCGTATAGGCTCGTAGCCAACTCAGATCAAATACCAAGATCTCGTTAAGCCTGTTAAGTATCCATGAGACGCCCGAGCAGGGGCCAGGCCCACCTCTCTCCTAGGCGGTCTCAGCACCTGCCCTGTCGCTCCGCCTCAAAGATCCACTCGCGGTGCTCCACCGGCCGACCGTCTTTAGTCACCACATGTATCATGTATAAGTATATAGTATATACCCGTGATCACCTCCCGAGTGATCACGGCCCGATAGTATAGCACAGCAGACGGACAAGAATGTAGGTCCACAGATGAAAATACTAGCATCCTATACTAAGCATGTAGGATTGTAGGTAAAGGTAACAACAGTAGTAACAAGGACAGGCTATGCATCAGGATAGGTATAACGGAAAACAGTAACATGCTACACTACTCTAATGCAAGCAGTATAGAGTAGAATAGGCGATATCTGGTGATCAAGGGGTGGCTTGCCTGGTTGCTCTGGCAAGAGAGAGGGGTCGTCAACTCCGTAGTCAATCTGGGCAGCAGCAGCATCGGTCTTGTAGTCTACCGGAGAGAAGAGGGGGGAAGAAACAATGAATACCATGTAAACAGATGCATATCGATGCATGACAAGACAAGTAACGATGCTAGGCGTGCCCTAACGTGGTATGAGGTGGTACCGGTTAAGAAACATCAGGAAAGTATTCCGGTGTTTAGCGTTTGCGGAAGGAGCCGGAGGGGGAAAGTTGCGGGTTCGATAGGTTAGGGGTGTGTGGCGGACGAACGGACTGCGTATCCGGATTCGTCTCGTCGTTCTGAGCAACTTTCATGTACAAAGTTTTTCCATCCGAGCTACGGTTTATTTTATATTAATTTTTAAAGTTTTTAAATCATTTTCTAATTCATTAATTATTAATTAAATTCGAAAATAGTAATACTACATCAGCATGGCGTCAGCATGACATCATCAGTCAACAGAGGTGTTGTTGGTCAAGTGACGATGTGGGACCCACTGTCATACTCTGTTTAATTAATTAGGGTTAGGTTAACTAATTACTTCTTAGTTAGACTAATAGGTTAATTACTAATTAAGTAGGATTAATTAACTTAATTAATTTAGTTAATTAATTAATTAATTAATTAAATTTATTTTTATTTTTATTACATTTTTAAAAAAACGTTCTGGGGCGTGGGCCCCATCTGTCATTGGCCAGGGCCTTAGCGGGTCGTTCTAACGGGCGTACAGGTGCGGGTGCTTGCACCCGAGGCCACGAGGCGGCGTGCCGAGGCCTCGGCCGGCGGCGGCGAAGCAGCCGGCGCGGTTAAGCTGGAGGCACCGGTGGCCACGGCAGCGCCCTTGATGGCAGGTGGGCGGTGGCGTGGCAGCAGCGGCGGGTGAGGCCTGGAGGAGGCCACGGCCGGCCGGGTGCAGCGATGTCAGTCGCTGACCCGCCCATGTGGTGTGGGCCGAACCTGTGAGTCATGGCGGCAGTGATCGCTGGGTAGGAAGTGCGAGAGAGGGGCGGAGCCCGGGCCTCACCGGGTTCGCGGTCAAGGGCGTGGGCTCGGCGGAGGTCGGGGACGACAGGCGATGGCGGCTCAGGCGGTTCGGCGAGGAGGAGGGCACGGGCCAAGGCAGACGGAGTGGAGGCAGGCCGGCGAGGAGGAAGTGGGCGGCGGGAGGTCCGGCGTCGTCTGAGGCGTCGAGGCGTCGATTGCCCCGACGGATCCACGTAGGAGGGAGGTTGAGGACGGCAGCGGAGAGGGAAGCGAGCAGCGGTGGCGGCGGCGAGGCAGTCAGCGGCAACAAGGATCGCGGATGGCGGCGTCGACGGGAGCCGCATCCCCGATCCAGACAGGATCGGCGAAGGGAGTCCGGTGATGGGGCGGCAGTGATGGAAGGCGTGAGGCGGCGCTGAAGCGGCCCGGCACGGGCTCAGGGCTGTTGCCCCCGCCGATCCAGATCACGGGAGGGAGAGGAAGGAGAGATCGGGAGGCGGAGCGGTTAGGGCGGTGGAGGGACGGCAGGCGGGATCGGGCACGAGGATGTCGGGTCGGGCGCTCGCCAGATCGAACGAGGAAGGGGAGGAGGCGTGTGAGGAGTGGGGAGTCGGTCGGGCTAGGGTTTCCTCGGGGTGGTTATGGAGAGGAGTGGGGTGGGCGGCTGGTGGCCGGTTGGGCCGAACGGCCCGAGGGAGGGATCTTCTATGTTTGTTTTTTTGTATTTGTTTGTCTTACATTTTTATTTCTTTTACATTTTATTTTAGTTACCCTTTATTTTTAGTTTAGTAAAATATGACAATAGATTTAAAAATAGTGTTTCAAAATAACCCACTACCCTAAAAGTTCTACCTCAAAATAAATAGTTTATCATTTTATAAAATATCAAAGGCACTTATTTAATCGTTTCAACTACTGTTTTAATCATTTTAGAGTATTAATCATTTTATAAAAGTGGGGTTTCTTCACCACAATTAACTTTGCATTATCTGGTACAACCGAGACATTTTAGTTTTGAAGTTTGAAAACTTTTGTTGTTTGCCTTTAATTCAATTTTGAATTTGAATCGGTTTTGGACTATCCCGAGATTAACTACAGTGACATAGGTGACGTGGCATCATTAGCAGGGAATTACTGTAGTCTAATTATCCGGGCGTCACAATAACGTTGATTCTTTGATTGTGGGTTATCAAGATCAACAACGGGTTCAATTTCTACATCGTTCTCATTGCTAGGTTGAGCATCAACATGAACATCATCATTAACATTATCACTAGGTTCATGTTCATTACCAGATTGTGTTTCAGCATCCGAAATAGAAATATCGTTTGAATTCTCAGGTGTGTCTACAACAGGTTCACTAGAAGCACGCAAAGTCCTATCATTTTTCTTTTTCTTCTTCTTAGAAGGACTAGGTGCATCAATATTATTTCTCTGAGAATCCTTCTCAATTCTCTTAGGGTGACCCTCAGGATACAAGGGTTCCTGAGTCACTTTACCCCCTCTAGTTGCAACTCTAACAACAAAGTCATTATTCTTACTATTCAATTCATTGAGCAAATCATTCTAAGCGTTAAGTACTTGTTCTACTTGAGTGGTAACCATAGAAGCATGTTTACTAATGAGTTTAAGTCCTCCTTTAACTCTAGACATATAATCACCCAAGTGTTCAATCATATAAGCATTGTGTTTTAATTGTCAACCAAAATAAGCATTGAAATATTCTTGCTTAACCATAAAATCATCAAACTCATCTAAGCATTGGCTAGCAAACTTAGTAGGAGGGATTTCAGCTTTATCATATCTATAGAGAGAATTTACCTTTACTACATGTGTCGGGTTATCAAGACCATGTGTTTATTCGATAGGTGGTGGATTAAAACCATGTGTTTCTTGAACAGGCGGTAAATTAAGACCATGTATTTCTTCAATAGGAGGTAAATTCTTAACATCTTCAGCTTTTATACCTTTTTCCTTCATAGATTTCTTTGCCTCTTGCATATCTTGAGGTAGAAATAGAACACCCCTTTTCTTCGGAGTTGGTTTAGGAATAGGCTCAGGAGTTGGCTCAGGAAGTGTCCAATTATTTTCATTAGTCAACATATTATTCAATATAATTTCAGCTTCAGCTGGTGTTCTTTCCCTGAAAACCGAACCAGCACAACTATCCAAGTGGTCTCTGGAAGCATCGGTTAGTCCATTGTAAAAGATATCAAGTATTTCATTTTTCTTAAGAGGATGATCCGGCAAAGCATTAAGTAATTGGAGAAGCCTCCCCCAAGCTTGTGGGAGACTCTCTTCTTCAATTTGCACAAAATTATATATTTCCCTTAAAGCAGCTTATTTCTTATGAGCAGGGAAATATTTAACAGAGAGGTAATAAATCATGTCCTGGGCACTACGCACACAACCAGGATCAAGAGAATTAAACCATATCTTAGCATCACCCTTTAGTGAGAACGGAAATATTTTAAGGATATAGTAGTAGCGAGTTTTCTCATCATTAGTGAACAGGGTGGCTATATCATTTAATTAAGTAAGATGTGCCACAACAGTCTCAGGTTCATAGCCATAAAAAGGAGCAGATTCAACCAAAGTAATTATATCAGGATCAATAGAGAATTCATAATCCTTATCAGTAACAAAGATAGGTGAAGTAGCATAAGAAGGATCATATTTCATTCTAGCATTCAGAGATTTTTGTTTCAGCTTAGCTAATAATTTCATAAGATCACTTCTATCATTGCAAGCAAGAAAGTCTCTAGCAGTTTCTTCATCCATAACATACCCCTCAGGCACAACAGGCAATTCATATCTAGGGGGAGAATCTTCATCATCACTTTCATCAATATTATTAGTTTCATTAATTTCATTCTCTCTAGCCCTAGCAAGTTGTTCATCAAGAAATTCACCAAGTGGCACAGTTGTATCAAGCATAGAAGTAGTTTCATCATAAGTATCATGCATAGCAGAAGTGGCATCATCAATAACATGCGACATATCAGAATTAATAGCAGAAGCAGGTTTAGGTGTCGCAAGATTACTCAAAATAGAAGGTGAATCAAGTGTAGAGCTAGATGGCAGTTCCTTACCTCCCCTCGTAGTTGAGGGATAAATTTTTGTTTTTGCGTCTTTCAAGTTCTTCATAGTGACCAGCAGATATAAATCCCAAGTGACTCAAAGAATAGAGCTATGCTCCCCAACAGTGCCAAAAAATAGTCTTGATAACCCACAAGTATAGGGGATCATAGCAGTTTTCGAGGGTAGAGTATTCAACCCAAATTTATTGATTCGACACAAGGGGAGCCAAAGAATATTCTCAAGTATTAGCAGTTGAGTTGTCAATTCAACCACACCTGGATAACTTAGTATCTACAACAAAGTATTTAGTACCAAAGTAATATGGAAGTAACGTAACAGTAGCAAAAGTAATATTTTGGGTTTTGTAGTGATTGTAACAAAGAGTAACGGAAAAGTAAATAAGCGAAGAACAATATGTGAAAAGCTCATAGGCATTGGATCGGTGATGTAGAATCATGCCGGATGCGATTATTCATGCAACAGTTATAACATAGGGTGACACGGAACTAGCTCCAATTCATCAATGTAATGTAGGCATGTAGTCCGAATATAGTCATACGTGCTTATGGAAAATAACTTGCATGACATCTTTTGTCCTACCCTCCCGTGGCAGCGGGGTCCTAGTGGAAACTAAGGGATATTAAGGCCTCCTTTTAATAGAGTACTGGACCAAAGCATTAACACATAGTTAATACATGAACTCCTCAAACTACGGTCATCACCGGGAGTGGTCCCGATTATTGTCACTTCGGGGTTGCCGGGTCATAACACATAGTAGGTGACTATAGACTTGCAAGATAGGCGTAACGCCCGGATAATTAGGCCACAGTAAAACTCTCCTGATGATGCCATGTCATCTATGTTACTGTTGCTAATTAAGTGGTAGTTCAAAAATATTTTAAATTAAAAAAATGAATTAGTGACAAACACCCAATGTTTTCAAAAGCCAAAACAAAAATGTTCGGTGGGTGCCAAATATTGCATAGGTATTTATAGTGAAGTAAACACATTTTTAGAAAATGACTAAATACTTTAAAATGAAATAAACAGAAAAGAAAAATAAGGAAAAGAAAGGAAGGGAAAGGAAAACCCCCAAAACCCCCTGGGCCATTGGCCCAGCCAACCCAGCTGGCTACACCCTGCCTCCACTGGCCCATAATCACCGAATTCGGCCCAGTAGGCTGCCCAGCCCCGCACCGCACCTCCTTCCTGTTCCTCGGTGGCCACATAGGCGCGGTCACGGACCCTTCCCTTCGGCGTCGAGGTGGATAAGGGCGCCGACGCGCCCCTCGGTCCCTCCTCCCACTCGCCCCCTCTCCTCGGTCCCTGCGCTTCCCCCCCTCGGATCCACCTGCGCACCCCCTCGTTCCCCTCCAGTGTAAGGCGCCACCGCCCGCCATGGCTCCAGCCTAGCCACGGCCACCGTGCCCCACCTCGCCGCCACGGTGTCTCAAGGGCCGCCGTCGTCAGCTGCTTCGACTGGTGCATCCTGTTGGAGACCGAGCCACCCTGCCCGACGCCGCCATCTTCCTCCTCTGCTCCGACAAGCTCCGCCGCCGTTCTTCACCGACTCCGGCCGCGCCCCTGCAGCTACTAAACCCCCAAGGGCCACCGTGTGCGCCACTCGGTGAGCCCCTGCTCCCTTCTCTCTCTCTCTCTCTCTCTCTCTCTCTCTCTCTCTCTCTCTCTCTCTCTCCTACGCCCTAGCTAGCTGTCGCCGAATCACCCGAGCGCCCCGCCGCGGATCTCGTCGTCGGCGCTTCTTCCGTGACTAAATGGTCACGGGGCCGAAGCCCTTTGTGCTCAGGCGCGTCACGCAGCTTCCCCCTAGCCTTTTCGTTAGCCCCGAAGCGCGTTGCGTCGCCTTCTTCGACTCACGCCCGAACCACCTCACCGCGGATGAGCTCGCCGCGCTCGTTTCCGGCCACCACTACCTGCGTAACCACCACCATTCGCTCCGCCGTCGTCTTGCCGTTCGAATGCGACCGGTCCCGCCCGTTTTGGTGGCCTATAGACGAAACCCGCCACTCACCCGAGCCCCGACGTCCGCCTCTCTGTTCGCCGGCGACAGCTCCGGCAACCTCGGGACGAACCACCACCACCACTAGATGTGCCTCTTCGCGCTTGTTCGAACAGGCCTAGGCACGCGCGGATCCGTGCCATGTGCACAAATTCCGGTGAACTCCGGCGGGTCGGCGCCATGCTTTTGGTCACCGGCGGCGAGAGCCTGCCCAGCTGACGTGCCATGCGGCGGGCCCCACCCACAGGTCCCGCGCGATTGGGTCATGGGGGGCCCCGATTGGCTGGATTGACCGGTCAGCGTCTTGTAGGCAGCCTGAAGGGCAATCGACATGCGGGCCCATGTCATAAACGAATAAAATAAATACATAATTTGCTAATTAATTAAATTAGTTAATTAAGCACTAATCTCTCACTGACTACCGGGCCCCACCTGCTAATTAACCTATTTAGTTAGTTTTAAAACTCTGTTAGTGCCCCTGTCAATGACATGTGGGTCCCATCGACCCACCGTCTGGTTTGATCGGGTCAACCGACCAGTTGACCTGCTGACATCACTCTGATGTCATGCCTGCGTCATCAGGCACTGTTCTGGATAATGTTGTAATTAAATAACTAATTAAAATCAGAAAATAATGTAAATCTTTAGAAAATCATATCTTTTAATCCGTAACTCGGATGAAAATACTTTCTACATGAAAGTTGCTCAGAACGACGAGACGAACCCGACTACACAGCCCGTTCGTCCGCCACACACCCCTAGCATGTCGAACACGCAACTTTTCCCCTCCGGTTTACCTGTCCGAAAACGCGAAACACCGGGAATACTTTCCCGGATGTTTTCCCCCCTTCACCGGTATCACCTCATACTGCGTTAGGGCACGCCTAGCATCACACATTGCTTTGTCATGCATCGGTATGCATCTATTTGCATTGTATTCATTGTTTCTTCCCCCTCTTCTCTCCGATAGACTACGAGACCGACGTTGCTGCCGCCCCGTTCGACTACGGTGTTGACGACCCCTCTCTCTTGCCGTAGCAACCAAGCAAACCCCCCTTGATCACCGGATATCGCCTACTCTCCTCTATATCGCTTGCATTAGAGTAGTGTAGCATGTTCTTGCTTTCCGTTATTCCTATCCTGATGCATAGCCTGTCTTTGTTACTTCTGTTGATACCTTTACCTGCAATCCTACTTGCCTAGTATAGGATGCTAGTATTTCCATCTGTGGCCCTACATCCTTGTTCGTCTGCTGTGCTATACTATCGGGCCATGGTCAATCGGGAGGTGATCACGGGTATATACTTTATATATATACATGATACATGTGGTGATTAAAGACGGGTCGGCTCGTAGGAGTACCCGCGAGTGGATCTTTGTGGCGGAGCGACAGGGCAGGTTGAGACCGCCTAGGAGAGAGGTGGGCCTGGCCCTGTTCGGCGTTCGCGGATACTTGACACACTTAACGAGATCTTGGTATTTGATCTGAGTTGGGTCGTTGACCTTATACGCACTAACCGCCATGTGGGACAAGATATGGGCAACCGGCGCCGTGGTATCACCGAAGCATTTCGTGATCGCCACGTCGGCGCGCTACGCCGGATTGGACTGGAATGCTCGCTAGGCTAGATACGCTTTTGGCCGCCCTCATAGCGTCTTGAGGTGTGCTAAGGCGTGACGGGCCCACTGTGCGCATAGGTTTAGACCGGCGTCTTGACCTCTCTATTATGCCTAGGTGGGGCCTGCGACGTGTTGATCTTCCGCGGTCGGGCATGACCCGTAAAAGTGTGTCCGCCAAATGGGATCGAGCGTGTCGGGTAATGTGGTGCACCCCTGCGTGGAAGTTAATCTATTCGAATAGCCGTGATCTTGATAGCAGGGGCGACCTGGAGTTGTACCTTGACCTTATGACAACTAGAACCGGATATTTAATAAAACACACCCTTCCAAGTGCGAGATACAACCCGGTGATCGCTCTCTAACAGGCTGACGAGGAGGGATCGCCGGGTAGGATTATGCTATGCGATGCTACTTGGAGGACTTGATCTACTCTCTTCTACATGTCAGACGACGTAGGCTGCGAGCGTAGTCTTCGGCAGATTAGCTATCCCCCTCTTATTACGGCATTACGTAGTTCAGTCCAATCGATATGGCCCTTTACACATATATCCATGCATATGTAGTGTAGTTTCCTTGCTTGCAGTACTTTGGATGAGTACTCACGGTTGCCTTGTTCCCCCTTTTCCCCCTTTCTTTACCCGGTTGCTTCAACCAGACAATGGAGCCCAGGAGCCAGACGCCACCATCGATGACGACTACTACACCGGAGGTGCCTACTACTACGTGCAGCCCGTTGACGGCATTTACCAGGAGTAGTTAGGAGGATCCTGTGCGGGAGGCATGCGCCTCTTTCGATCTCAGATCAGCTTTGTGCTAGCCACCTTATGGCAACTTGTTTAACTTATGTCTCGTACTCAGATATTGTTGCTTCGTGACTCGTCTATGATCGAGCACTTGTATTCGAGCCCTCGAGGCCCACAGCTTGTATTATGATGCTTGTATGACTTATTTATGTTTTAGAGTTGTGTTGTGATATCTTCCCCGTGAGTCCACGATCTTGATCGTACACATTTGCGTGCATGATTAGTGTACGATTGAATTGGGGGCGTCACAAGTTGGTATCAGAGCCGACTGCCTGTAGGAATCCCCCTTCCACACTCCTTGGCCGAAGTTGAGTCTAGACTTTACAAAACTTTTACTAACATGGCTGTGCGGCCCATGGGCCCACGTCACCATTGGGTGGTACTAGGATCTTTTACTCCTCGACCTTTACTGCGGGACTCGAACTCTCTTCTACTCGGGTTAAACGAATTTACTAACTAACACTAGGATCCCGTGACCACATTCACCCCAAAGTTGGATAAAGCCATAGTTATTCCTTAGAATAGTATTTTGAATAATTTCCACACTGTCATTTGACTCCTTTGAAACATCTTTGCTTTTAGATGGAACCCACGAGGCAGGTCGTGCGCCACACGACGGCCATTGGTGCCTCGGGATCACCTGCCGTGCTAGCGGAGATGATGACCTATCTGGGTTACCGCTGGCACCCTGAGTACACCGTCTTTGAGGAGTACCAGGACTTTAACCAGAGCGATGTCGTGCCATCGCTCACCTCTCACCGTCGGGAGTATGACTCCACTCATCGCGGCTGCACACCGCACATGGTGTTGGGGTGACTAGCGATATGGCAGTCCACGATGTCGCTTATGCTGCTCGACACGCCTTCGTGGAGAGTATCGGGAGTTGGACACCTCCCCTTCGTGCACATTGCTATCGTGATCTGATGTTGGTGCGGAGGGTTACTACATCGCTGCCTATTCCATCACTTTCGAGAGCCCTTCTACCATCAGAACTTGGTTCTGCATGCTGATGGGCTGGATCGAGCTAACCGAGATCTTCGCCACGAGTTGTACACCACCAGTCAGCACCTTTAGCGTGCTCTGACGCTGTTGCACCCCTTTGTCTGATCTAGAGAGCTACCGCGTTCTGCGATCTACCCAAAGAAGGACCATGATGCCCTGTGGTGTCGGTTGGCGAGATGTGGGAGGCTACACTCAAGACTTGGTCCTCTTCTACCACCCGGAAAGGCGGGTTCTGCACCGAGTATCCTCATGGGCCCAGGGCCAGCGGCGTGGAGGACTATCCACCGCCGCACTACCAGCTTTCAAAGCTCTGACTACCTCTGCGCAAGACTGCGTGGGACTGATGTAGGCTTGCTTGTTAGTGTTAGGTGCATTCGCCGCGAGCCTGCGTGCCGCCTATGATGTTTTAGTCTATGTACTGAACTCTATGCATGACCCTTTTGTAATTTATGCCGACTACTATGTAGTAGCTATCGTGCTCCTTCCCTTATGCATGATTCATCATGAATGATTCTTGTCTTTGCAAATTTCTCAATGCTGAACTACCCCTGTTATATATTAGCGAGGATGGTTGAACCAGTGGTGGTGGTCGTGGCTGACAACGCCCCACCACCGCCTGAGTACATGGCTGGAATGATCCAACAGCTCGAGATGAATCGCCAGTTCATGGAGAATATGATGGCTCAATTTCCTCGCCCAAATATGAACCAGCAGCCAGCCCCAGTAACTCTGCAGGATTTCATGCGCCTCAACCCAAGTGTGTACCGCAGCCCAACCCAGCTTCTGGAGGCTGATGACTGGCTCCGTGACATCACCTATGAGATGGAGTCTGCTGATGTAGCCCACCTTGACTATGTCACCTTTGCTTCCTTCTTTTACGAAAGGACTCAGAGCTCAATGGTGGGACAGCCACAGCGTATTTCAGCCACCGATGGAACAATCATCACCTGGCTAGACTTCCAAGTCGCTTTCCGTGCCCGCTTCATTCCTCGTGGAGTCATGGACCTAAGAAGCGTGAGTTCCATAACCTCACCTGTGGCAACAAAACTGTTGAAGCTTATCGGTGGAGTTTCTGGACTTGTCTCGCTATGCTGAAGAGGACATTGCAACTGATGCACGCAGACAGGAGAAGTTCCGTGATGGCCTTCAAGCTGACATCAAGCTCGCACTTCTAGTGCACGACTTTGCTGATTTCGCCACCTTGGTGAACAAGGCCATCAATGTCGAAACTGGCCTGCAGGAATACCAGAGCTCTAACAGGCGCAACTGCGACACGGGCTCATCTTCGGCCCGTCCTCGCAGGCGCAAGATATGGATTCCCAACAAAGATGTACCAGCCGAATGCACCTGCCCCAAGGCAGTCCTATGTTGCACCTCGTCTGCCTACTCCCCCAACTAGGCAGCCAAGGCTTCCAGCACCACCACCCCAAGCTCCTGTTCCCACTCCCAATAATGGTTTGTGCTTTAGGTGTGGTCAACCAGGGCACCGTGCTAGGGAATGCAACTGTAACCGTAATCAATCGGCCTTCCAAAGAATCGGGCCGTGGAAGCAACCAGCCCCGCAACAACAATGCCAAGCCTTATGGTCGAGTTCATGCCAACCACGTTGATCTGAACGAAGCTCAAGACCAGCCTGCTACTGTGATGGGTACACTCCTCGTAAATTCAGTACCAGCATCCGTTTTATTTGACACAGGTGCATCGCATTCGTTCATGTCTGAAGATTTTGCATTCATGCATGGCATTAAAAGTGAAGACATGAACGCTTCGCTATTAGTGCACACCCCTGCGGGCTAATGTCGAACCTCCATGATTTGCAACGACGTCCCCGTTGAAATCGAAGGACTGGAATTCCTTGTCTCCCCAATCGTACTGAAGTCATGTAGCATTGACCTCATTCTTGGAATGAATTGGTTAAAGGCGCATACTGCTTCTATAGTTTGCGCCACTAAGACCATCCATCTGCTACACCCTTCAGATGAAATATTTACTTACCAAGCTCATCTGGTGCAAAATGCCAAGGCACGGCTTTATGCCTTGAACGCATTGAATGCCGCACCACTCGAGGGCATTGAAAACATTCCCGTCGTTCGTGAATTCCTCGACGTCTTTCCTGAAGAACTTCCAGGGATTCCCCCTGCAAGAGTTGTCGAATTCATCATCGACTTGAAACCAAGCACCACTCCTATAGCCAAACGACCCTACAAGATGCCGCCGCATGAACTCCTTGAGCTTAAGGAGGAAATCGACAAATCTCTTCGAAGTGGTTTCATTCGCCCAAGTTGCTCTCCTTGGGGAGCACCTTCTCTCTTTGTCGAGAAGAAGGATGGGACAAACCGACTAGTCCAAGACTACCGCCCTATTAACCAGGCTACCATTCAGAACAAGTATCCTCTTCCTCGGATCAATGATCTGTATGATCAAGTGGCTGGTTCATCGCTGTTCTCTAAACTTCGACTTGAGGTTGGGTTACCACCGGATCCGTGTTCGTGAAGAGGATATCCCAAAGACCGCCTTTGTGACTCGATATGGTTCATACGAGTACACCGTCATGTCTTCGGCTTAACCAATGCTCCAACCACCTTCTCTCGCTTGATGAACTATATATTCATGGATTACCTCGACAAGTTAAATGCGTGGTTTATCTGGATGATATTACGGTATTTTCCAAGAATGAAGAAGAGCATGTCAACATCTTCGCCTTTGTGCCGAAAAGCTACGAGAGCATCGACTATATGCCAAGTTCTCCAAGTGTGAATTCGGCTTCCGTAAGTAACCTATCTTGGGCATGTCATCTCTAAGGATGGTATTGCCGTTAACCCTGAATTCAGTCTAGGCTATTCTTGATTGGACTCCTCCAAGAACGTTAAGCAAGTCGAAGTTTTCTCGGTCTCGCCATTTATTGCCGTCGATTCGCCGAGAACTTCTCCAAGATCGCCAGCCTCGACTAACCTGTTGCATAAGGGCGTCAAGTTCCAATGGATGCACAATTGTCGAAAGCTTCCAGCACTCAAAGACAAGTTGACTTCTGCCCCAAAGTATTAGCTCCTCCCGATACTAAGAAGGACTTCCTCATTTATCGCGACGCTTCCGTCAAGGATTAGGCTGTGTCCTAATGCAGGAGCGCAAAGTGGTTGCTTATGCCTCTCGGCAATTGGCGCCTCCACGAAGAGAACTACCCAGTTCACGACCTCGAACTTGTTGTTGTCAATCATGCCTTTGAAGCAAAGTGGAGACATTACCTTCTCGTAATCGTTGCGAGATCTTCACCGACCACCAAAGTCTGAAGTATCATGCTACTCAGCAGACACTCGAACCTCCGTCAGCAGAGATGGATGGAGATTGTTGCAGACTTTGACTTGGGTATTTCCTATACACCAGGCAAGGCTAATGTAATGGCTGATGCCTTGAGCCGCAAGTCTTACTGCAACCACCTCCAGGTTCGCAAAGTTCAGCCCTCACTTGTTGAAGAATTCAGAAAGCTGAACCTCCATATTGTTCCTCCGGGTGCACTCGCTCCCCCTCCTCCGGAGTTTCGGAAGATGAACCTCCACGTTGTTTCTCGGGGTTCTCTCAATACCATAGTTGCTAGACCAGATCTTGTGGACACCATCAAATGGATACAGAAATGTGACGATGAAGTCGAGAGGATTAAACGTTATCTCGCAGAAGGAAAGCCCTCATTCTTCACTGTGGATGACGCAGACACCTTATTCTTCAAGGGTCGCCTAGTGGTACCGAGTAAGAGGGAAAACCTGAATCTGACTCCAAGGGTTATGAAAGAAGCTCATGATACGCCTTTGTCTATTCATCCCGGTAGCACCAAGATGTACCAAGACATTAAATCGAGATTCCGTGGTCTAATAGGAAGCAAGACATTGCTCGTTATGTTCTTGAATGTGACGTTTGCCGTCAGTATCAAAAGCAGAACATCAAAGGCATGCCGAATTCTGCAACCTATCTCTATTCCTGAATGGAAATGGGACCATGTTGAAATGGACTTCGTCCACTGGATTTCCCAAATCGCAGAAAAGGTAATGATGCTATTCTTGTCGCTATTGACCGGCTTTCTAAAGTTGCACATTTTCCGGCGGTCAAAGAAACGATCATCGCTAGTCGACTTGCAACTCTCTACATGTCCAGAATTGTTTCACTTCACGGTATTCCACCGTTGCTCGATTCGGACCGTGGCAGCTTATTCACTTCAAGATTACTCGCAAGTTTCCAAGAAGCTATGGAACTCACCTGTCATTTAGTACCGCGTTTCACCCTCAACGCAAGGGCAAGTTGAACGTGTCAACCAAGTTCTCGAAGACATGCTTCGAGCTTGTGTTATTTCCTTCGGCAAGAAATGGGAGGAATCTCTCCCGTATGCTGAGTTCTCTTATAACAATAGCTATCAAGCTAGTCTGAAGATGTCCCCCTTCGAAGTGTTATATGGAC
The DNA here is from genome assembly GCA_021605145.1 of Aegilops bicornis. Lineage (NCBI taxonomy): Eukaryota > Viridiplantae > Streptophyta > Magnoliopsida > Poales > Poaceae > Aegilops > Aegilops bicornis. The sequence goes on along the minus strand of CM038675.1, from coordinate 256,567,885 downwards.
GAAAGTGCCGAACCCCTCAACCAGTCGTAAACTGGGAACGCCCACTCTTTGGTCCGGCTATTATCCAACAGGCCAAGAACAAGTCTGCATTATTCGCGAGAATCTCAAGACTGCTCGATCCGCTAAAAGAGTAATTATGACCGTCATCATAAAGACATGGTCTATCAACCTGGCGAAAAGGCCTATCTTCGAGTTACACCAATGAAGGGTGCACACCGCTTCGGCATTAAGGGCAAGCTAGCTCCTCGCTATATTGGCCCATTCACCATTCTGGAAAGGCGTGGAAAAGTGGCATATCAACTGGAGCTTCCGCCGAACCTTTCACAGGTTCACGATGTGTTCCATGTGTCACAGCTCTGCCGTTGCTTCAAGGACCCAATCCGAGCAAGGATCATGAAGTGCTCGAATTGCAACAGACCTCTCCTATAAAGAGCATCTGTACGCATTCTCGACCAAGCTGAACGCCGCGACACGTCGGAAAGGCGATCAAGTTCCTCAAAGTCCAGTGGTCGCACCATTCTGAAGATGAAGCCACTTGGGAACGCGAGGATCGCCTGCGTGATGAATACCCCGCACTGTTTCCTTCTACCTCCTAAATCTTGGGACGAGATTTCTTGTAGTGGAGGAGATTTGTAACTCCCGGATAATTAGGCCACAGTAAAACTCTCCTGATGATGCCATGTCATCTATGTCACTGTTGCTAATTAAGTGGTAGTTCAAAAACATTGCAAATTAAAAAAATGAATTCGTGACAAACACCCAATGTTTTCAAAAGCCAAAACAAAAATGTTAAATTGGGTGCCAAATATTGCATAGGTATTTATAGTGAAGTAAACACATTTTTAGAAAATGACTAAATACTTTAAAATGAAATAAACAGAAAAGAAAAATAAGGAAAAGAAAGAAAGAAAGGGAAAGGAAAAACCCTCAAAACCCCCCTGGGCCAACTGGCCCAGCTAACCCACCCGTGCGACCACAGCCCTGCCTCCCTGGCCCGCAACCAGCCTGGTCGGCCCAAATGCCCAAAGACTTCAAGACCGCACCTCCTTCCTGTTCCTTGGTAGCGCACTTCTGAGCGCTGATGAGCCATCGGACCCTTCGCTTGGCCGAGGTGGATAAGGACGCCGACGCCGCGCCCCCTCGGTCCCTCCTCCCACTCGCCCCCATTCTCCCCTCGGTCCCTGCACCTCCCCCCCTCAGATCCACCATGCTCCACCCCTCGTTCCCCTCCGTAACCGAGCGCCACAGCCGCCATGGCTCCGGCCTAGCCACGGCCACCGTGCCCACCTCGTCGCCCCACGGTGTCTCCAAGGGGCCGCCGTCGTCCGCCGCCGAGTGCATCCTGCTGGAGACCGGAGCCACCGCGAACGCCTGACGCCACATCTTCCTCCTCTGCTCGACAAGCCCCCGCCAGATTTCTTCACCGACTCGGCCGTGCCCTCGCAGCTACTAAACCCCCAAAGGGCCACTGTAGGCGCCCCTTCGGTGAGCCCCTGCCCTTCTCTCTCTCTCCCACGCCCTAGCTAGCTGCCGCCCGAATCACCCGGCGCCCCTTGGGATCTCGTCGCCGGCGCCCTTCCGGTGACCAAATGGTCACGGGGCCGAGCCCTTTGTGCTCAGCGCGTCACGCAGCTTCCCCCTAGCCTTTTCGTTAGCCCCGAAGCGCGTTGCGTCGCCTTCTTCGACTCACGCCCGAACCACCTCACCGCGGATGAGCTCGCCGCGCTCGTTTCCGGCCACCACTGCCTGCGTAACCACCACCATTCGCTTCGCCGTTGTCTTGCCGTTCGAATGCGACCGGTCCCGCCCGTTTTGGTGGCCTACAGACGAAACCCGCCACTCGCCGAGCCCGTCACGCCTCTGCTCGTTCGGCTGGCGACAGCTCCGGCGACCTCGGGACGAACCACCACCACCACTAGATGCGCCTCTTCGCGCTTGTTCGAACGGGTCCAGGCACGCGCGGATCCGTGCCCTGTGCACAAATTTCAGCAAACTCCGGCGGGTCGGCGCCGTGCTTTTGGTCGCCGGCGGCGAGAGCCTGCCCAGCTGACGTGGCATGTGGCGGGCCTCACCCCTGGGTCACTGCCAGTGGGCCATGGGGGCCCCGTTGACTGGATTGACCCAGTCAACGTGCTGACTGGGCAGCCCAGTGGCACTAACATGCGGGGCCCATGTCATAAACGAATAAAATAAATACATAATTTGCTAATTAATTAAATTAGTTAATTAAGCACTAATCTCTCACTGACTACCGGGCCCCACCTGCTAATTAACCTATTTAGTTAGTTTTAAAACTACGTTAGTGCCTCACATCGATGACATGTGGGTCCCATCGACCCACTCGTCTTGTTTTCGATCGGGTCAACTCGACCGATTGACCTGCTGACATCACTCTGATGTCATGCCTGTGTCATCAGGCACTGTTCTGGATAATGTTGTAATTAAATAACTAATTAAAATCAGAAATTAATGTAAATCTTTAGAAAAATCATATCTTTTAATCCATAACTCGGATGAAAATACTTTCTACATGAAAGTTGCTCAGAACGACGAGACGAATCCGAATACATAGCCCGTTCGTCCGCCACACACCCCTAGCATGTCGACCACGCAACTTTTCCCCTCCGGTTCACCTATCCGAAAACGCGAAACACCGGGAATACTTTCCCGGATGTTTTCCCCCCTTCACCGGTATCACCTCACACCGCGTTAGGGCACGCCTAGCATCACGCATTGCTTTGTCATGCATCATTATGCATCTGTTTGCATTCTATTCATTGTTTCTTCCCCCTCTTCTCTCCGATAGACTACGAGACCGACGCTGCCGCCGCCCCGTTCGACTACGGTGTTGACGACCCCTCTCTCTTGCCAGAGCAACTAGGCAAGCCCCCCCAACCCCCTTGATCACCAGATATCGCCTACTCTCCTCTATACTGCTTGCATTAGAGTAGTGTAGCATGTTACTGCTTTCCGTTATTCCTATCCTGATGCATAGCCTGTCTTTGTTACTTATGTTGATACCTTTACCTGCAATCCTACTTGCCTAGTATAGGATGCTAGTATTTCCATCTGTGGCCCTACATCCTTGTCCGTCGACTGTGCTATACTATCGGGCCGTGGTCACTCGGGAGGTGATCACGGGTATATACTTTATATATATACATGATACATGTGGTGATTAAAGACGGGTCGGCTCAGAGGAGTACCCATGAGTGGATCTTTTTGTATGAGCGACCGGGCAGGTTGAGACCGCCTAGGAGAGAGGTGGGCACTGGCCTGTTCGGCGTTCATGGATACTTAACATGCCTAACGAGATCTTTGTATTTGATGCTGAGCGTCGCTGACCTTATACGCACTAATCGCCACGTGGGACAAGATATGGGCAACCGCGCCGTGGTATCACCGAAGCATTTCGTGACGTCACGATCGAGCTGCGCCAGCTTTATTGACCGGAATTCCTGCTAGGCTAGGTCTGCTTTCGGCCGCCCTCACAACGCGTGGTGTGTGCTAAGAGGCGATGGGCCCCGACGCTGTGTCGCATAGGTTTAGAACCGCGTCGACCTCTCTGTTATGCCTAGGTGGGGCTGCGGCGTGTTGATCTTCAGCGGCGGGCATGACCCGTAAAAGTATGTCCGGCCAAATGGGATCGAGCGTGTCGGGTAATGTGGTGCACCCCTGCAGTGAAGTTAATCTATTCGAATAGTCGTGATCTTGATGCCGGGACGACTTGGAGTTGTACCTTGACCTTATGACAACTAGAACCGGACACTTAATAAAACACACCCTTCCAAGTGCGGATACAACCCGGTGATCGGCTCTCTAACAGGCGGCGAGGAGGGGATCGCTGGTAGGATTATGCTATGCGATGCTACTTGGAGGACTTCACCTACTCTCTTCTACATGCTGCAGAAGACGGAGGCTGCCAGGTTGTAGTCTTCGGCTGTGATTAGCTATCCCCTCTTATTCTCGGCATTCTGCAGCTTTAGTCCACCGATATGGCCCTTTACACATATATCCATGCATATGTAGTGTAGCTCCTTGCTTGCTTGAGTACTTTGGATGAGTACTCACGGTTGCCTTGTTCCCCTTTTCCCCCTTTCTTTACCCGATTGTTGCAACTTTGACGATGGAGCCGGAGCCAGACGCCACCGTCGATGATGACTACTACACGGAGTTGCCTACTACTACGGCAAGTACCGGGCCGACGAACTGTGAGTAGTTAGGAGGATCCCAAAGCAGAGGCCCCGCGCCTCTTTCTCGACCAGATCCCAGTTTGTGCTAGCCACCTTATGGCAACTTGTTTAACTTATGTCCGTACTTTCAGATATTGTTGCTTCCGGCTGACTCGCCTATGATTGAGCACTTGTATTCGAGCCCTCGAGGCCCCTGGCTTGTGTTATGATGCTTGTATGACTTATTTATGTTTTAGAGTTGTGTTATGATATCTTCCCATGAGTCCCTGATCTTGATCGTACACATTTGCGTGCATGATTAGTGTACGATTGAATCGGGGGCGTCACAATAGGATCAAGAACTCACATATATTCATGAAAACATAATAGGTTCAGATTTGAAATCATGGCACTCGGGCCCTAGTGACAAGCATTAAGCATAGCAAAGTCATAGCAACATCAACCTCAGAACATAGTGGATACTAGGGATCAAACCCTAATAAAACTAACTCGATTACATGATAAATCTCATCCAACCCATCACCATCCAAAGCAAGCTTCACGATAGAATTACTCACGCACGGCGGTGAGCATCATGAAATTGGTGATGGAGGATGGTTGATGATGACGACGGCGACAGATTCCCCTCTCCGGAGCCCCGAACGGACTCCAGATCAGCCCTCCCGAGAGAGTTTAGGGCTTGGCGGCGGCTCCGTATCGTAAAATGCGATGAATATTTCTCCCTGATTTTTTTTCTCCCCGAACACGAATATATGGAGTTGGAGTTGAGGTCGGTGGAGCTCCAGGGGGGCCACAAGGCAGGGGGCACGCCTGGGGAGCGCGCGTCTCCCACCCTCGTGGAAAGGGTGTGGCCCCCCTGGCCTTGATTCTTTCGCCAGTATTTTTCATTATTTCCAAAAATAATCTCTATGAAGTTTCAGGTCATTCCGAGAACTTTTGTTTCTACACAAAGATAACACCATGGCAATTCTTCTGAAAACAGCGTCTGTCCGGGTTAGTTCCATTCAAATCATGCAAGTTAGAGTCCAAAACAAGGGCAAAGGTGTTTGGAAAAGTAGATACGACGGGGACGTATCATTTACCAAGGTAGCTTGTGTCGGGGCAGGCTGATCTGACCCACGAGCACCTATGGGACCGGCGGACCGAGCCCCTTTCGGTTCGGCGGGGAGCGGAGGTCGCACGAAGAGCAGATCGAGGCGACGCCTTACCTAGAGGTTTACCCAGCTTCGAGCTCTCCCGAGAGATAACACTCCTACTTCTTTGCATGTCTAGGTGTATTGAGTTCTTGCTCTGGAGCGCTTTGGGTGCTACAAGACACACGAGCTGCTAACGAGACCGGCGTGGGAACCGCCTCTACGCTATGCATGGGCCTCCTTTTTATATGCTCAAGGGTCTCCGGCTGTGGCAATGTAGACAAGGGTAAAAATGGAAAAGGAGTGGTTGGTACAGCTACAGACAAAGGTATGTATCATACCTAACCCCGACGGCAGGGGAAAAAGGCATTAAATGCCGTCTCACGCCGCCTAATAGTGCAAACAAGGACCGTCGAGGCGCCACCGCTGCCACGATGGCAATCTTGTCGTGCCGCTTGCCACCTTGCACCGGCTGCCTGACCTCTCCGCCACAGCGCTACCGAAAGGTCCTGTATGCGACACATTAGTGGATGTGCCGGAGCGCACGCGTCTGAGTGGTCTGCCGCTGCAAGCGCCTTTGTCATGTTGTTGTCTTTGTCGCGTCCGGAAGCTTGTCGCTCATCGGGGCCTTCCCGCAAGCTCCTCTTGCCGGGCCTTGTCTCCTAGGTGCCTTGGGTGGCCTTCCCGGCAAGCTCCTCTTGCCGGGCCTTATCTCCTTGGCTTGAATACTTTGTTCTTGAATGGCTCCAAAGGAGCCACGGAGGACCTTGGCGGTCACCCGGTAAGCCTTGCAGCGAGGGCTGCAATCGCCTGCACAAGTTCGGGATACTAGGGTACCCTACTCTAGTACACCGACAGGAGCCCCGGGCACAGGCCACCTGCAAGTGCCGAAAGCGCTGTTAGGCCAGGCCCAAAACAGGGCACGGGCACGCGCGGCTTGGGTTACGCCGTAACTCACCCAGACCCACCACGCCCTCCACAAACGGCACGCGTCGAATGCGGCGTCGTGTGAGAGATCGTGGGCGAGATCGTGGGTGGTTTCTTTATTCGGAAAAACGGAATGTCTGCCCCCTCCCTCTTTATAAGCAGAGGAAACAGGGGCAGTCCGCCCATCTCGCTAGTTTCTGTCCCATCTCGAGAAAACCTCCGCTGCTCCCCCCTTCTTCCCAAGGCTGAAGAGAGCAGCGCTCCGCCCCCCATCGCCACCAGCATCACCAACGCCGTCGATCTCCTCCACCGCCTCCGCCATTGCTCCGAAAGCCGACAAGGGAAGGGCGTGAAGTCGGCCGAGGCGCAGGTTTCAAGGGCGCTGCGGAAGGAGCGGGTATCTTTCCCCCCATGAGGGAGCCGAGGGAGAACTACTACCTCTTCCTGTCGACGACGGAGACGCAGCGCATCCACAAGACGAAGGTACTCCCACCATTGCTCCGAACTAGCTCGAGCGGATATCCCTTCTTCAAGCTCTTCTTCTACTACGGGCTCGCCTTTCTCTGAATTTTCAGGACATCATGAACACCTACGGGTTCCGCCTCCTTGATTTCACCCCCAATGTTATTCTGACCATGGCAGTTTTCGCACATCTCTGCGAAAACTTTGTCGGAGTCCATCCAAATGTAGCCCTTTTCCGCCACTTCTTTATACCTCGAGTTGAGAGAGGGGAGCCTCTTGCCGGAGGAATCGCTTGGATCTCGAGGGTCGGCAAGAAGGAAGCCTATCTGGAGGGAGAGCTCCATAGCAAATGGGAGGAATGGAGGGCGGATTGGTGCTGGATTGTCGAGGAGAACCCGCAGCCCTTTACCGCCCGGCCTTAAACCCCCGATGGTGTGCGGCAACGATTGGAGCAATCTGTCCCCTGAAGACGCTAGGATGAAGATTGAAGTCATACGAATCCTTCGCCTTAGACAAGCCGGGCTCACAGTAGGCATCAAGGCTGCACTTTCTTCGCCGCAGACGCTTCCTTTGCAGGAGAGGAGGAGGCCTCACTGGAGTTTCGAACGCGGCAGATATCATGAGGCTGCGCCCGAGCCTCAACTTTAACTTCACCGTCTTGGAGCTTGACGCGATGCTCTTGGAGCTGTTCAAGCCGAGATCCTGATCATCCAGAGATGTTTAGGTTGCCGAGGGCGTCGTTCAGGTGTGCAACAATTCGCGCTTGACCGCATCCGTGCAATGATGCCGTTGTGTGACTCGCATGGAATTGTCCCAACTTGGCAAGAAACCTGCAGATGGCGTCGTCGCGGCAGTTCTTCGACAATCTGGTAGAAATGCCGGTCCGCCCGATGAATGTAGGGGCCTCACCCGCGACACCACCGATGACGAGATGCAGCGCGATCGCCACTGGGGCCGGAAGAGGCGGCAGCAGGGCCGCTGGGCGAGTTTGGCTTCACCGTGGAGGAGGCAGAGGCAGCGCATGCGGCAAGCCTTGTCGAGCGAAAGGAGTTTGCCAGCGAGGAAGAGCTTGTCGAGCCTGAAGCCGAGTCGAGCGAGCCCGCCGAGGGCGCATCCTTCCCACCTTCAAGCAGCTTGTCGCGAGCGGAGCCCCCAGCTCCACCAAGAAGGCGTATTCGCAAGGCCGGAGACGTAGCGGGGCGGCAGACAGGCCAACAGCCGCAAGCGCGCCATGACGCAGCTCCACCGCGGCAAGCACAACTGTGCCGGGGAGCACCTCACGCCCGCTGCGGCAATCGGAGCGGGCCCTCGCGGACCACCGCCTCCGCCTCCCGCTCAAGCGGCCAAGGAAACCACTCTCCGCCTCGTCGTCTTGGAGGCGGGCAGACTTGATCTCTCCGCGCTTAGCTCCGACGAGGAAGAAGAAGAGTAAGATTCTTTTCAGCATTTGTAGTTCTTCGGCTTGTTGCTTTGTCTTGTATCTGACTTGCTCCATTCTGAACCCATTCCTTTTCAGGACGCTGGCTCAGAGGGTGTCGAAGAGGGCTAAGACCCCGGTGATTGTCGTCGAGGACGAACCCACTGCGACAGCAGGAGGCGCGTCCGAGACCACCTTGCCGGATGCGGCAACTCTTCTTCAAAGCAGCCCAGCCGCAGCCCCAGCCGTAAGTATATGGTCTACTTTGCTGTTCGGCGTGCATGGGTGCTCTTTCTTTGTCGATATCCGATCGTTGATTTGGGTAGGAGCAGCAGCCTCCTTTTTGCTTTGACTACGCCGCCAAGGGAGGATTCCCGGCAAGGAGCGTTCTCCGGCAAGGGGCGTTCTCCGGCAAGGGCAGCTCTCCGACAAGGGACAGCACCAGCGATCCCAGTGGCGGAGACCATGATCATGGATCCCAGTACAGTAATCCTCTTGCCTGAAAACTTCCCTTGTGTTCTTCTTCTTCTGATTTTCTTTTGAATATTTGCTTGACTTTTCTTCATCCATCCGCTTATAGAGCCAATGGAGACCGAGGTCGCCGGGCGAGGAGGACGCCATGGCGACAATCTTGATGACGCCACGCCATCAAGAAGAAGCTGGCCGACGAGCCCGCCGCGAAGAGGCCAAAGCCGCCGCAGAGCCTGGCGAGGGGTCCGCGATCGACTGACGACCACGAGGTCAGGAGGCGCCAGGCGCTACACCGACCGCCGATCCCTCCGCCGCTGCTGCAGCGTCAGGCTCCGAAGAGCCCCAGCCCGGCGCCTATTTGAAGGCCGGCGGTGGCGTCTTCATCAAGCTCCCATGGGCGTCGAGCTCCATGGCGCCGGCCGAAGGAGAAACCTTCGATGAAGAGCTGCTTTCACTCACTGGATCGACGCTGGTCGACACACCAAGCAGCGAAGGCGAGTCTCGAGGAGGAGGCTGTTGCTGCAGAAGTGTCGCTCTACCGCGCCCGACAAGCCAAGCTGGAATCCCGGGAAGCACTTGTCGCCAAGGCGGGAGTGCAGCATCGAGAAGCGTCTTGGAGGAGCTCCGGGGCCTCAACCAGAAGCTCTCCGGGCCTTGGCAGAGGAGCGGGAGCAAATCACCGAGGAGCGCAAGGCCTTCCTCCTCGAGAAGGTCAAGCCGAGGAACAACAATGACTTCTTGCCGAGAAGCTGTTTCACGCAGGAAGGCGAGTTGGCGCAGAGGAAGGTTAATCTTGACAGCCACGAGGAGGATCTTGCCATGCGCGAAAGCAAACATTTGGCGGGCTCTCAAGGAAGCAAAGGATGCTGCCGCGGCTGCCGAGGCTGCCAAGAAGGAGCTGAATCTGAAGGTGGCGCGTGATTGGAGGCCAATCTCAAGGAGAGCGGCGAGGAGCTTGCTGCACTCAAGCATGAGCACGAGAAGGACGCCTACACTCTTGGCGAGCTGCAGGGCCGTCTCACCGAGAGGAGCAAGGAACTCAAGCGCCGCCAAGGACTCCAACGCAGATCTTGAGCTGGCCCGACCACCTTGACTCGGTATTTGGGCCAGGCGCCAGGGAGCAGGAGGTGACCTTGAAGGAGAAGATCAAGGCCGACGAGGCGCTGCTGGCGAGTGCCGCTGCCGCCCAGAGTGCCTTGAGGGAGAATGTGGAGCACTGGACCGAGGGTCTCGTGAATGTTGCTGCAGCCATCGACGAGGAGCCGGGCGCACTGGGATGGTGGATCTTGGATATTCCTCCGACGAGCACCTCCAACCCAGCGCCAAGCTTAGCTTGTTCTTCAAGGGCGTGGTGATGGCCCTCCAAATGACTCGGGAAGAAGTCCCAAAGCAGCTGGCCGAGGAGTCGCGCCAGATCTGCTGGGGCTCTTCAAAAGGTGTCATGAAGGTGGCCTTCCGCAATCCAGGCCTCAACCTCACCAACGCCCTCAAGTCCTTGCTTGGGATGCTGATGTGGAGGCGCCTAAGACCCTTGTTGCACCCATCGTGGACAGGGTGAGCGGGATCAAGAGGGTTGAGGGCGACCGCATAGATTAGGCCGCCCGCTTTTTCTTTTTCTTGCCGCTGCTGATCATGTTATGAGAACAATCTATTAGAGCTGCGACAAGCTATCTTGTAATATAACTCTATTTCGGGTAGCAATTGCTATGTTATTTCCTTTACTTGATTCCTTCCTTTGTATGTTTTTGCCCCACGCTTTAGGGAACTCGTCGGCCAAGAGGCACTGGGCATGGCGCCGAGTCTTGAGACGTCAAGGCCTCGTCAAGCGGTGCCGCTTCCGACAAGTAACCTTGTCGCAACTAGTCGCAGCTCACTTAAGTTCTTGAGCGGACTTCAAACAAAGTAAGTGCGCAACTAGCTACGAGTTGGTTCCTCTGCGCACAGGTTTTCCATACAAAGTACGGTCGTTCGAGGAAGATAACTTAAAAATTTTAAAACTGATTGCTCAAACTTTAGCAACTTAGCTTTTCTATCGTTTGCTTCCTGGTAAGGCTGGACTTCCTTGAGCGCTTGGTCCACACCATTATCTTCTCCTTTCCCCCCGGCAAACTTGTGGGCGAGGGAACCTTCCTTTCTTTAAGAAAGAGAAAGAAGAGAAAATAAAGATATGGAGCCTTATGGCTCGTTATTGCTTACCGGGGGTAGGTGCTGCACAAAGTGTCAGATAATGCATGCAAAATAGAAGTAGAAAGCATGAAATTGACAAGATGTGTGAAGCACGCTAGCTTTACTTATGCACGGGGTCTGCGCCCGGCTTTGTACAAAGGATTACATCAACATCGGCAAGACTTGTATAAAAGGTGGTTGCCGGAACAGGTTCCGACAACCGCGCTTCTCACGGGTAAAACTTACGAAGATGCTCAATGTTCCAGAGTTGCTCACCGAATGCCATCTTCGGTCTCAAGGTGGACAGCGCCAGGCCTAGTGACTCGTTTCACCGGTAAGGGCCTTCCCACTTCGGGCGTCAACTTGTTGGAATTCTTGGCGGACTGAACGCGCCAAGAACAAGGTCGCCTTCCTCGAGACTTCTCGGCATTAACTTTGCGGCTATGGTAGTGGCGCAAAGCTTGTCGGGTATCGAGCAGCTCGCAAAAGCTCGAAGACGATCCTCCTCAAGGAGCAGCGCGTCATCTTATCGCAGCTGCTCTTGCTCAAGCTCATCATAAGCGAGCACTCGAGGTGATCCGTATATGAGTTCCGTGGGGAGAACTGCCTCTGCTCCATAGACTAGAGCGAAAGGTGTCTCGCCGTTGGCTCGATTTGGCGTCGTCTGATCGACCAAAGAACCACCGCAGCTCCTCAATCCAGCTTTCTTCCGCACTTGTGCAGCCTGTCGAAAGTTCTGGTCTTGAGCCTGCGCAGCACTTCAAAGATTTGCCCTCTCCGCTTGACCGTTACTTCTCGGATGAGCAATGCGAAGCGTAGCAGACCTTGGCGCCTAGATCTTGGACGTGGTGCTTGAAGGTGCGGCTCGTGAATTGTGTGCTGTTGTCGGTTATGATCCTGTTAGGGATTCAAACGCAAACAATCGACCAAGAACTTGATCACGACCGTGTTGTCACCTTCCTCATCGCTTCCACTTCCAAACCACTTTGTGAACTTGTCGATTGCAACGCATAAGTACTCAAAGCCCCGACAGCTCGGGGAAAGGGGCCGAGGATGTCGAGCCCCGGACCGAAAATGGCCAGGATAAAGGGATCGTCTGAGAGCTTGAGTTGGCTGGTGTATCTGCTGAATGGAACTGCACGCTTCACACTTGGTTACTTGTGCGCTTGCATCCTGGAGGGCTGTCGGCCAAAAGAAACCTTTGCTTAACGCTTTTGACAAGTGCTCTGGCGCCAATGTGGTGACCACATATGCCTCCATGTATCTACGCCAACAGCTTTGTCCGTCTTCCCGTGAATACACTTCAATTTCACACCGTTGAGTCTTCTTCCATGCAGTGTCCGTCGACAAACTGGTACATACTTGACCGCCGAGCTACTCTTTCCGCTTCTTCTTGCTCTTCGGAAGTTCTCCTGTTCAAGGAAATGGACAATCTACTTTGCGCTCATGCTGGAGCTTGCGGCTCGACAACAAGGACTAAAGGCACATCTGCTGCTGCAGGAACATCCGCTTCTACGGCGAGAACCTGTGGCTCTGCCGGAGCTTGACATTCCCCGGCAAGCTTGCCGGAGCAAAACTTGTCGGGAGCGTCTGCTTCAACGAAACAAACCCTAGGGCTTGTCGGAGCAGACTGCTCCTCAGCACTGTTGGTGTTGATCTTGAGGACCTTCTTGGCGGCGGCTTCGGGAAGCTCTGCCGGAAAATAGTCACCAGAAATCAACTTCCTCTTCTTGCTCTGTCCGGTTGATGGTGTTACAGACGGTTGAGTCAGCTTGAGCATGAAAATCCCTGGTTCCATTGTGTAACTTAAGTGCAGCGCACTTGACGAACCATCGGCAATGTCGTTACGAGCTCTTGGAACATGTTCCATCTCGCAGCCCGTCAAAGTGCTCTTCTAGCTTTCTCACTTCATCAACATAAGCTTCCATCAACGGACTCGATAACTCTTGTTCATTTGGCGGATGACAAGCTGTGAGTCACCCCCGACAATGAGCTTCTTGATCCCAAGGTCTCTGCGCAATCCGAGACCGGCAAGCAAACCTTCATACTGCAGTATTGTTTGTTGCTTGCTCCTTGGGAAAGTGCATTCGACTACGTACTTGAGGTGCTCTCCGTGGGTGCAACAAGTAGCACGCCACACCAGCGCCTTGCAGCCGAGAAGGCACCATCAAAGTACATCAGCCACTCTTTGCATGCCTCCTTGACGGGATGCTCGTTTCTGAATTTCTTCATCTTGTGTTGGCGTCCATTCTGCTATGAACTCCGCCAATGCTACGCTTTTGGATAGTTGAAGTGCTCTCAAACTTGAGGCCAAAGCTTGATAGCCCAAAGGCCCACTCGACAATCCTGCCTGTTGCCTCTGGATTTTGCAGTATCCTCTTCAGCGGAAAACGAGTGACGACTGTGATCTCATGTGCCTGGAAGTAATGGCGCAGCTTTCTCGAGGCCATGAGGAGGCCGAAAAGCAATTTCTGCACACCAGAGTACCTTGACCTAGCCCCCTGCAGAAGGGAACTGACAAAGTAAACTGGGCGCTGCACCATCCTTTTCTGCATCTTCTCGCACGCCTGCGCAGATCCGTCCTTATCGGGACCAGAGCTTGTCGGTGAAACCCCCACGCTTGTCGCTGGATGCATCTCGCCATGGTTGCTAGCTCATCATCCGCCTCCCTCTCCGCTACTAACGCAGCACTAACCACTTGATTGGTTGCCGCTATATATAGCGACAACTTCTCTTGTGGCTTAGGTGCGACAAGTGTTGGAGTGGAGGATAGGTATCTCTTCAAGTCTGCGGCAGCGTAGCCTCCGCTTCGAGTCCATTGCATCGGACCTGCCTTTTCAAAATTTTGAAAATGGCGGTAGCGCTTCAACAGAACTCCAGAGATAAACTGCCGAGCAGCTCACATAACCAAAGCAAGCCTTCGTACATCCTTAACGCTTTGGTGCTTCAATCTGCTCAATGGATTTGATCTTGTCGGGATTGGCTTCACTTCCCGGCCGAGACACGAAGAACCGAGAAGCTTGCGGAAGGGACTCCAAACACACACTTCTCGGGGTTGAGCTTGAGGTTGATCTTCTTGATTTGCAAAGGTTTCGTCTAAAACTTGAATCGAGTCGCCTTGTCCTTTCTTTTGACCACTATGTCATCCATGTAGGCTTCTACATTCCTGTGCATTTGCGGCTCAAAGCGTCATGAACTACTCTTGCAAATGTTGAACCAACATTCTTTAACCCGAAGGCATCCGTACAAAACAGTATGTGCCACATGGGGTGATGAATGCGGTCTTCTCCTCATCCTCTTCTCGCCATGAAGATCTGATGATATCCACGAGTATGCATCCAGAAATGAAAGCAAATCACATCCGGCCGTGGAGTCAACAATCTGGTCGATGCGCGGCAAGGGAAATGGGTCTTTGGGACAAGATTTATTGACATCGGTAAAGTCGATACAAAGCCTCCATTTCCCGTTAGCCTTGCGTACAACTACAGGATTGGCCAACCACGTAGGATGGAGCACTCCTCTGACAAGGCCTGCTGCTTCCAATTTCTTGATTTCTTCTGCGATGAACTCTTGGCGCTCCACTGCCTGCTTCCTGAATTTCTGCTTGACGGGCCGCATGAGGACAAACGGATAGATGGTGCTCAATTACTTTCCTGGGAACACCGGGATGTCGGGGCGGTTGCCACGCAAACACGTCGGCGTTAAGCCCGCAGAGAAAACGAGCGCGCCTTCCTATTTAGGGTCGAGAGTGGCATTGATGGTGAAGGTACCACCAGTGCCGTCCTCCTTGGCGGACACCTTCTTGGTCTCTGGTGGAGCTGCCATCGTCTTTTTACACTTGCCGGTGGAGCTCGATGGTGCGTCCTCGACGGTAGCGCAGCACTCGGAAGAGGTGCGCTTCCCGGAGTGGGCATCAGAGCTCTTGCCGGACTTGGTCTTCTTCTTCCCCCCGGGAGCTTCAGCGGCAAGTGGCTTGCAATCTGCTGTAGCTGCTGCTTCCCGGTAGATCTTGTCGGCGCAGATAAGAGCATCCTTCTTGTCGCCGAGGGCGGAGATGACACTTATCGGGCCTGGCATCTTCGACATGTTGTATGCATAGTGAGAGGCTGCCATGAATTTGGCGAGTGCTTTGAATGACCAAGTATCCCATTGTAAGGCAATGGAAAGTCAACAACGTCAAAAGTGACCCTCTCGATCCTGAAGTTCAACTTCGCTGCCAAATGTCACCGGCAACGTGATCTTTCCCTTGACTTGCTCCTTCTCGGATTGATTCCTTGGAACGTGCGGTCTCCTCGAGCTTCGCCATCGGGGATCTGGAGTTTCGGAGCACCGCGGAGGAGATCAGGTTCAAGCCGGCCCGCCGTCAACTAGCATCTTAGTGACCTTGAGGTTGCGGATAGTTGGTGAAACCAACATCGGCAAGCACCCGACCCTTGATTCTGCGATCGGGGTGGTCCTCAATATCAAAGATGATAGGCGTCTTGGACCATTTCAAAAGGCTTGCGTGACTCGATGGATGGATTACGCCGCATTGACCTCCGCATCCACTTTGCTTGAGCTGGCGGTGTGAGGTATGCAGAGAAGCACCGCCGTCAACGCACAGGACCTCTGTGGCTTTCTGGAACTCCTGCTCATCGGTCTCGTCATCATCCATGTCTTCATCGTCATCGTCGTCGTCTTCATCCTTGTCGCGACCACGGGGAGGTCTATCTCCTTGCCGCTGCTTGGCCTTGCCGCGGCGTCCTCCCCGGCCGGGACATTTCTTGCTAGCTCCTCCAGCACCTTCCTGGGCCTTCTCCTTGTCGCGTCGCTCGTATTCAGCCTTCTGCTGCTCGACAAGCTGCTCGACCTTTTTGCAGCTCTGGAGGTCATGGCCCTTGGTGCGGTGGATCTTGCAAGATCGCTTTGTTGGAGCCGTCACCTTGTCGGCGACCGCCACAGCCTAGCAGTTGGTGCCGGTGACAACCTCCTTCTTTGGAGCTACCAGCCTTGGCTTTCTTGGCGCCACCTCCGTTGCCGGACTGCTCAACAACTAGTACATCTCTGCCTTTCTTCTTCCTGTTGCTCCGCCGCCGGTTTTTCCTTGCCGGAGCGGTCTCCTCACTATCAGATCCTCCTGCTTCAGTATTCTCTCCGGGGAGTCTCCTCCCTTCCTCAGCATGTGCACACTTGTCGGCCAGGGCGTATAGCTCACTAACGTCTCTGATCTTGCACATCGCCATCTCCTCCGCATCTCTGCGGTTTCGCGACGCTCGATGGAACGCAGCTGATTACTGCGGCAGGTGGACATCTGGGATGTTGTCTTTGTACAGCTGAATCTTTGAATATACTTGCAGGGGCTCTCCTTCCTTCTCGGCGGCAGATGAAGGTCGCTTTCTTGGCCATGGGGCTTGTGGCACTGTAAAGGCGCCGACAAACTGATGGCATAGATCTGCCCAAGAGGATATGGAGTTGTCCGGCAAGTGCATGAGCCAGGATCTGACGTTGGGCTTGAGTACCAGCGGGAAGTAGTTGGCTAGGATCTTGTCGTCTCGCCCCCGGGCAGCTTACACCGCAATGGTGTAGATGCTGAGGAACTCCAACGGATGCGTCTTGCCGTCGTACTTCTACGATGCGTCGGCTTGAAATTCTTCTTGCTGGGCCCTTTGGACTTGCCGCAGCTCACGAGTGAATGCAGGGCAACCTACCGCGTATGGCAAGTCGCCTGGTTCCTCTAGCGCATGCATGTCAACAGAGGGCCCAGCGCGCTTGTCGGATTGACGCCGCGCTTCTCTTCGGTGCTCGATGCGAGTTCGAGCGTCTTCTTGCTGTCGTTCGTGAAGAACTTGGCGCTGATCACGACGAGCTCGTGGATCCGATGATGCGGTGGAGTCACCGCCGAGGTGGATCCGGCGAGTCGGCGATCTTGGCCTTCGGGCGGAGAGTGCATGGTGGTTGCACCCTCACGGTTTTGTCGCCACCGGCTCGTGCTTAGGGTCTTGCCGGCGGCAGCGATGCACTTTCGGTATGTCGTGGGCGTCGCCGTTAGCAAAGCCGATGAGACTACGAATGGTGGCCTCCATTCATCAACCTTGTCGGCTGTTGGAGGTAATCCAGAGGCAGTTGAGCTCTTGCCAAAGCCTCTCTGCTGGAGTGGTGGGTTGCGATGGCGAGCGGCGCGAGGAAGCGGATATGCTCGGACTTCTAACTATGTTAGAAGGAAGGCGGTATCCCGTCGAGCGGACCGTGTTTTCGCTTCGCGCCAGCATGTTGGTGCGCATGCGGTCTTGAGCATCCCGAGATCCACCAGCTCGGTCTTGGTCCAACGAGCGTATGGCATTGTGAATACCATGGACGCTTGCCGGGTCCCGCGTCTCTGAGGCAGGCGCGGTGCATGTACGGACGCCGAGGTCTGCGCAGCCTTGTCCTTGGACTTGGCAGCACCGTGGGCTCCTCCGTCGACGTCCAACCTTCCGCCGGCGTCTACCCCACCACCCGTTTGCTCCGGTGGCGGTGGGTTCGACGCGGACGGAGCATCTGCCGCCGAAGCCTTCTTCTTCGATGGCATGTTGATGAAGATGATGAAGAAGATCTAGCTCGTGTGGACGCCGGATCAGGTTCACACAATCTCGACGCGCCCCTACCTAGCGCGCCAAAGATGTCGGGGCAGGCTGATCTGACCCACGAGCACCTATGGGACCGGCGGACCGAGCCCCTTTCGTTCGGCGGGAGCAGAGGTCGCCTGAAGAGCAGATCGAGGCGACGCACACGAGGTTTACCCAGCTTCGGAGCTCTCCGAAGATATAACACTCCTCTTGCTGCATGTCTAGGTGTATTGAGTTCTTGCTCGGGGCGCTTGGGTGCTCTGATACACACACGAGCTGCTAACGAGACCGGCGTGGGGAACCGCCCCCTCTACGTTATGCATGGGCCTCCTTTTATATGCTCAAGGGGTCTCCGACGGTGGCAACGGAGACAAGGGTAAAATGGAAAAGGAGTGGTTGGTACAGCTACATGCATTGTACGATTGTATCATACCTAACCACGGCGGCGGGGACAAAGGCATTAAATGCCCGCTTCTCGCCGCCCTAATAGTGCAAACGAGGACCGTCGGGCGCCACCGCTTGCCACGATGGCAATCTTGTCGGCGCCGCTTGCCACCCTCGCCGCTGCACAGCCTCCGCCACGCAGCGTGCACAGGAAAGGTCCTGAGCGACACGTTAGTGGATGTGCTGGAGCGCAGTCTGAGTGGTGGTCTGCGCGGCAAGCGCCTTGCCGCGGTTGTTGTCTTGTCGCGTCCGGAAGCTTGTCGCTCATCGGGCCTTCCCGACAAAGCTCCTCTTGCCGGGCCTTGTCTCCTAGGGTGCCTTGGGTGGCCTTCCGCAAGCTCCTCTTGCCGGGGCCTTGTCTCCTTGGCTTGAATACTTTGTTCTTGAATGGCTTCAAAGGAGCCACGGAGGACCTTGGCGGTCACCCGGTAAGCCTTGCCGCGGAGGGCTGCAACTGCCCGTGCACAAGTTCAGGATACTAGGGTACCCCTACTCTAGTACACCGACACTTGTGCATCAGATATTTTTCCCAACAAACTTTCAGGAAAGGCATACTTAGATTGAAGATTGCAAACTTCTCTACTAATATCATTAAGTTGTTTTGTAATAGCATCTAGCAGAACGGAGTGCTCCTTAAGTTCTTCAGTAAAATACTTATTATGCTCAAATTGTGTAGTCATATATTCCTTAGTACTTTTCTCAATTTCAAGCAAAATATTTGGGTAAGGAACAAGAACGCACACAAAAACAGATCCGGCAAGAAACGGCGAACGGGCAAAGAGAGGCGAATAAAACGGCAAATTTTTGTGAAGTGGGGGAGAGGAAAACGAGAGGCAAATGGAAAATAATGTAAATTGCAAGGAGATGAGATTTGTCATTAGGAACCTGGTTATGTTGAAGATCTTCCCCGGCAACGGCGCCAGAAATTATCCTTGATGGTAGCTGGAACTACGTCGGTATTTCCTTGGAGAGGGAGGGATGATGTAGCACAGCGACGGTAGGTATTTCCCTCAGTTATGAAACCAAGGTGTGAAGCCCGGATAATTAGGCTACAGTAAAACTCTCTTGATGATGCCTTGTCATCTATGTTACTGTTGCTAATTAAGTGGTAGTTCAAAAACATGGCAAATTCAAAAATGAATTAGCGACAAACACCCAAAGTTTTCAAAAGTCAACACAAAAATGTTCGGGGGTTGCCAAATATTGCATCGGTAATTATGGTGAAGTAAACACATTTTATAAAATGTCTAAGTAATTTAAAATGAGTTAAAACAGAAAAGAAAATAAATAAAAGAAAGAAAATACAAAGAGAAAGCAGAAAACAGAAGAAAAAAAGAGTAAACCCCTCGCTGGGCCTCGGCCCGGGCAACCGGACAAACCAGGCTGCCCGGCCTCACTACTAACCCCCCGCCTCCACCACCCACTCCACCGACACCCCCATTCCCCCATAAAATATCTCACCTCCCTCTCTCCCCGATTGGATCGGGATCGAGGAGGAGGACCCCGAACCTTCGCCCCCATTGCCCATCCGCCGCCCGCCCGAGACCGCGCCGCCGCCCGGAGCTCGGCGCTCCACACCGGGACTGTCGCCGCCTCGTCCTCTCCCTCATCGGACCGCCCCAACCTCCCCGAGCCCTTTGCCCGTCCCTACTCCCCCCGTGAGCGCCCCTTCCTTCCCTTTTCCCCACGGTCACCGCCCAGCGCTCAAACCACGCCGTCGCGGTCCCTCGGGCGGCCGTGCCGCCCCAATCGTCAGGCGTCGCCATTGCCAGCCTCGTTCCATGCGGCGCCTGCGTACCCCCCCTCGCTGGGCTGGCCATGGCCACGGCCGAGCCTCTTCCCCTGTCGCGTGGTCGGCCCGGCCCCGCCCTTCCGCCGGGTTGCCGGCCAGTTCCGCCGTACTCCGCCCACGCCCGCTGGCCGGCGCCCGTCGCCCATACGAATCCCTCGCGGACGCCCTCGCCGCGTCCTCGGCCGCACCTCTGGATGCGCCCACTCGATCACGACCGCTCATGCGCCTCCACGGACCCCGCGTGTCCGCGCCCTCCGCTTCGTCGACCGCCTCCCAGCCTGGCCACGGCATGGCGTGCCCCAGCGCCAGCCCTCGGGCTCACGCCCTTGGATCGGGCGCCCGTTACTGCGCCGGCGCCCGCTAAGCCCCTCAGGCCCACAGACACATGGGGCCCACCCTGTAACGCTTTAAAAAAGGGGAAATAAAAATAAAAAAGAATATATTAAATAAATAAATAAATAATAACTAAAATGATTAAAATATTAATTAATTAATTAAGTAATTAATTAAGTTAATTAATCCTGATTAGATTAACCTAATCACTAATTAAGATAATTAATCTGTTTTAGTTAATCATAGAGAATGATGTGGGTCCCCACAGACCCCACACGTCGAATTGACCAGTCAATGGTCAACGTTGATCTTGACATCACTCGATGTCATCTTTGGCGTCATCATTTACTATTCTCGATAATGTTGGATTAAATCATTAATTAAATTCCGTAAATTAATAAAATCTTTAGAAAATCATATCTTTTATTCCGTAACTTCGGATTAAAATATTTTCAACATGAAAGTTGCTCGTAGCGACGAGACGAATCCGTATCACGCAGTCCGTTAAATCGCCACACACCCCTAACCTATCGAACTCCCAACTTTTCCCTCCGCTCCTCCTTCAAGATTTAAAACGCCGAAACACCGGGATACTTTCCGGTTGTTTCCCCTTCACCGGTATCACCTCATACCGCGTTAGGGCACGCCTAGCATCACGCTTTGCTTTGTCATGCATCGTCATGCATCTGTTTGCTTAAATATTCATTGTTTCTTCCCCTCTTCTTACGCTAGACACCGAGATGTACGCTGCTGCCGCTTCGACTACGGAGTTGGACGACCTCTCTCTTGCGAGCAACCAGGCAAGCCCCCCCCTTGATCACCAGATATCGCCTATTCTACTCTATACTGCTTGCATTAGAGTAGTGTAGCATGTTATTGCTTTCCGTTATACCTATCCTGATGCATAGCCTATCCTTGCTACTATCAATTGTTACATTTACCGCAATCCTACATGCTTAGTATAGGATGCTAGTATTTTCATCTGTGGCCCTACATTCTTGTCCGTCTGTGTGCTATACTATCGGGCCGTGATCACCAGAGGTGATCACGGGTATATACTATATACTTTATACATGATACATGTGGAGACTAAAAGTCGGTCATTTGGTGGAGCACGCAGCGAGTGGATCTTTGTGGCGGAGCGATGGGCAGGTTGAGACCGCCTAGGAGAGAGGTAGGCCTGGCCCTGTTCGGTGTTCGCGGATACTTAACACGCTTAACGAGATCTTGGTATTTGATCTGAGTCTGGCTACGGGCCTATACGCATTAACCAACTACGTGGGAGAGATATGGGCACTCGGCGTCGTGGTATCGGCACTTCGTGACGCCGGCGGCCCGGCGGCGGCGCTACCGGATTGGAAACGTAAGCTTTGCTCTTGTATTAAGGGGCTAGTTTTGCTTTCGTCAGCCCTCATAGCGTGCAGGTGTGCACCGGGCGATGGGCCCTGCACCTCGTGGCGCTTAGGTTTTGACCGGCGTCTTTGGCCTCTGTAACGCCTAGGTGGGGCTCTGACGTGTTGATCTTTCCATGCAAGGCATGACCCAGAAAGTGTGTCCGGCCAAATGGGATCAAGCGTGTTGGGTTATGTGGTGCACCCTCAGGGAAGTTAATCTATTCGAATAGCCGTGATCTTGATGTGCAGGACGACTTGGAGTTGTACCTTGACCTTATGACAACTAGAACCGGATACTTAATAAAACACACCCTTCCAAGTGCGGATACAACCGGTGGTCGCTCTCTCTCGTGGATACGAGGAGGGATCGCCGGGTAGGATTATTGCTATGTGATGTTACTTGGAGGACTTCAACCTACCCTCTTCTACTTGTTGCAAGGCGGAGGTGACCAAGCGTAGTCTTCGATAAGACTAGCTATCCCCTCTTATTCTCGCATTCTCATGAGTTCAGTCCATTGATATGGCCCTTTACACATATATCCATGCATATGTAGTGTAGCTCCTTGCTTGCGAGTACTTTGGATGAGTACTCACGGTTGCCTTGTTCCCCCTTTTCCCCCTATCTCTACTCGGTTGCTGCGACCAGACGATGGAGCCCAGGAGCCAGACGCCACCGTCGATGACGACTACTACACTGGAGGCGCCTACTACTACGTGCAGCCCGCGGACGACGACCAGGAGTAGTTAGGAGGATCCCAGGCAGGAGGCATGCGCCTCTTTCGATCTGTATCCCAGTTTGTGCTAGCCTTCTTAAGGCAATCTTGTTTAACTTATGTCTGTACTCAGATATTGTTGCTTCACTGACTTCGCCTATGATCGAGCACTTGTATTCGAGCCCTCGAGGCCCTCGGCTTGTATTATGATGCTTGTATGACTTATTTTATTTGTAGAGTTGTGTTGTGATATCTTCCGTGAGTCCTCGATCTTGATCGTACCGTTTGCATGTATGATTAGTGTATGATTGAATCGGGGCGTCCTGAGTTGGTATCGAGCCATTGCTGTAGGAATCCCCTTTCCAACTCCTTGGCCGAAGTCGAGTCTAGACGTTGCAAAAACTTTTACTAACATGGCTGTGCGGCCCATGGGCCCACGTCTCCATTGGGTGGTATTAGGATCTTTTACTCCTCGACCTTTACTCTGGGACTCTGATCTCTCCTCTATTCGGGTTAAACGATTTTTTTTACTAAAATCTAACTTTAGGTTCTCGAAAATACTTTCTCCCGGAGAGGCCCTTCAATCCAGATGGTCACCGACTGCACCAGAAGATTTCGGAGATACTCTTTGATATTCTCTCGAGACTTTGTGCCCATCACTTTTGCTATTCCCGACCATCGATAAATCCTTATGGATAACTACTTACACTTGCCATTCTTACGATCATCCCCCATTGATCTTGTTATTACAAGATACCCGAAGTTTTCTCTATTGTTCCGAGAATACTTCGTGCCTATTGCCTAGCAGTTCTTTGCCACATGAATACCCCTTCAAAGAAATCCTCGCACTTGTCGAGTATCCGCTCATCCCGCTTGTTCATGAGTTTCACAAAAGTCTTCAAAATACTATTCGATCTTCCGAAAATCCTCTGAAGCCTTTGGCTCTTGAAATTCTTGCTTGCTCGCATTATGGTTAATCCCATAAGTCTCGTAGTCTTATTGACATTCCTTGTCATTATCATTTTGGGTCTATTGACTCAATATGTTTGTGAATACACGCAATCATCATTGATCCTTATATATTACCTTTCCGGCTGAGCTGCCATTCTTTTAACTAGGAATTGGTTCTCGACCAATCCAATTGTCGTTGATTGTACCCTAAGGCTATTCAACTTATCCATCCCTAATCAGAGCATTGCTTCTGATCCCTTGATTTGGAAATCATAATTCCTTGCATTTGACAATTGAGTTAGTCAGTTGTTTCTATAATCTGATCTCCTTGCATTCTTCTTCCTCTAGTTGAGTACCGATGCTCACGCCAGATCCCTTGTGGACCACCAGATCCTTTGTTGGATTTTATCTGACAACGCCCTTCATATTCAATAACCTTGTGAGCCTTTCCTCTGATACATAATGCCTTTGGTAAATTGTATCCTTTGCTTTCTCAACTATGCTCTGCCTTCGAGCTTGAGTTAATTACTTCTAAAGATTCTGGTATATGATTCTAAGATGCCCCGATGGGTTGAATCTATGCCTTCGTTAATATGTGTGAACTCGAAAGTTTTCACGAGTCGTACTCTTACGGTATTTTGCGGATAAAATTTCAACACTTTGCAACTTCATTGAACGCGAGAAGGGAATGGAAGGTTGTGCATTGCAGAAGTGGGAGTCGACCTTGAACCCTGTGTTCATGCCCATGGACATGATGTATACCTGATCATGGAAGGTTCTCTTAAAATAATTATCCCCTTGTTATAAGATCATCTTGTATCTGTGGACGTGGTTCTGACCATGTTTCTCCTTGATTCCGTTTCTCGTGCAAGTTTGATCACTTGTCTTCTGCAAAGCAATACCCTAGTCCAAACCCTACTTTGATCTGTCGTCGAGTAATACCCCCTGGTATCTCGAGGTTATCTTGGAACTGCATAACTTCCTATGAGTTCTTCATCAAGTACTACCTTCACACTGATTATAATTTTTCATGGACTCTGAGTTGTTAATCACTCAAAGACACCGATAACTGAACCGAGTCCGCACTTTTCACGGTTCAACAACTCTTCAAGAAGCTTCTATAAGTACGAAGTTTGTACCCGATCACGCCATTCCTAGCCTGTTTGACCTATATCATTGTCGTGATGATTCTAACTATGCTACCTGGTCCTTATTCTCGGAGCACCAATTTGCGACGATAGCTAAGCTTTACGCCGATTTTCCTCGTCATACCCTTTCACCTTAAACAACAAGCTTGAGTTCGAGTTTGTGTCAGAATCGTGATTCCAATAACCTCTTGCTGCATCATTCCTTTGACTTGACGTCGTTTGATTGATTACATCTTCATGAAATCTCTCGACAAATGTGTCGTGATCATCATCAACCTTATGAGCTCTTCCGGGATATCAACCGGATTCATGAAGAGAAATACCATCCTTGCCCTCGATGAGTTGTGTTATCATCGGCCACTTATTGCCTTCCCTCCAACACAAACTTGTTCGTGTTTTGTGTAAACCTTGAGATCCCTCGCTACTCCGGCAGCTTGATCTTCCTTACCTCGGAAGTATTACCATCTCTTTTGTCAAGAATGTGGTGAGAATTTCACCACCTCTTAAGAATTCTTGATATCATAATACTTCTTGCCATCTTCGCTCATTCCTTGGTCCCCGTATTGTTTTCAACCGGAATACCGACAATTGAGCTATGACGTGTGAATTCAAAACTTCCAGCAACCCTATTGCTTTGAAGTGAATGGGCGATAGTTCATTTTAAGTCTTTCGATAATTGAATCACCATTCTAACATTGACCGTGCAACCCAACCCATATTTCGGGTGCACCGTTCAACCAATGTTTAATTATGAATGTTTTCCTCGAGCATATCCCATTATATCATTTGATCTAACAAATGTCGTCTTCTTGTTCACATTATCGTGGAAATCCATCCGCTTGGAATTCTCGATGAATTGTCATTGAGCCCATCAGCCACCTCCTCATCCTCACCTTGGTTTAATGATGAACTATTGCTTCAGAACCCGCTCCCATAGTTCATTTCCGAGAATCTTGCAATGTCATTTTAAATGATTTGTGTTGCACCTTTTCGCTCGGACATCCACGAGTCGAGGTATCATGACACCAATTGGATCTGAATCTCGGTCGAGATATGATGGTTCGGACAACTTTCCGGGAGTTATGTTGTTGGTCCATTGATGACCCGGTAATATGATGTCATGCCTAGCACCCCACGGCCGGAGGACCTATCATTATAATTTCTTTTGCAAGGATAACCATTCCTCCTGGAGGAAATTGTAGGACTTATTTTATAAGTTACTCCTGATGGATCATTGGTGTATCCAAAGTCTGGCCCTTGATTGAAACACCATATCATTGCTAACTGAAGCATGTTTGTGGTACTCCGGTTTTCAAGAAGAACATTCGAAGCCCAAGGCTAAATGTTACTTGCTCTATTATCCAGGCACCGTTGTATGGGTAGTGTCATGAGGATTCTTTCCCCTTATCGAAAGGGGTTCTTACGTTATATCCTGGCACGAATATCATGATTTAATCTCTGCTTGTCCTTGGGAAGGATATACCCCTTAAATATGTGTTTAAACACATTTTCCTTTCCATTGTTCTGTTTAATCTGATGATCATCTTTTCATTTCTATTGTTTTGATTAATCTTGTTGTGATCTATATGATCTAAGCGGTATTAATCCATCGCTTATGTAGACACCACGGTGTACAACCCTATGATAAGACCACATTACTTTTGTTGATGACATTCCGGTAACCACCGATGGACGAGAACTTTGCCTATTGGTCCGCCTCGTTTCAACGAAGCAGGAAAATGGTTCTCTTCGTCCCTCGCCCTAGGTACCAACATTGTTGCCAACAAAACCGGCGGCTATCCTCCCGACATACCTTGTCATCTTGACCGTGCAAATATTAGCGCCTTCCCGCTTTTAACCCACATGGTGGGCCCAGTAACCACAGTTCCACGGGATCGAAACTGACTCTCTGCACACCTCGTTGTCGAGTTATTCCCGTGCTTGACTTTGTATGTAATTCACGGGCCACTTGCCTGTTGATCTATTACGGTATCGGACACAATACTTATTCCCGTTGCTCTGAACCCCTTTACTTTTCTGCTTGAGCAATGAGCGATTGCCTATCCGCTTGAAACTTCTTATTACACCGTCTTACTTTGCTCTCGATGTGTGTCATTTGTTCAACTCGAGAGATACTCATATGTTTATTCCTGGGATACCCCCAGATGAATTTCCCTTATAACATCTTATCATTGTAGAGTTGCCCCCTACCTATTCGTAAGTACGATGGAGTTCCCGAAGAAAGGGCGACAACTTCATCATGATGCTTTGGAATAAAGAATTGAAGGCATCAACGAAAGGATTAACTTCTTCAAGAAGATCCATTAGAATAACCGTAACTCCCCCCTTACTCCCCTCTTAAATCTCGGACGAGATTTCTTGTAATGGAGGAGAATTGTGGCCTTGGGATAATTAGGCTACAAGAAAACTCTCTTGATGATGCCTTGTCATCTATGTTACTGTTGCTAATTAAGTGGTAGTTCAAAAACATGGCAAATTCAAAAATGAATTAGCGACAAACACCCAAAGTTTTCAAAAGTAAACACAAAAATGTTCGGGGGTTGCCAAATATTGCATCGGTAATTATGGTGAAGTAAACACATTTTTATAAAATGTCTAAGTAATTTAAAATGAGTTAAAACAGAAAAGAAAATAAATAAAAGAAAGAAAATACAAAAGAGAAACAGAAAAACAGAAAAAAGAGTAAACCCCTCGCTAGGCCTCGCCCAAACCGGCAACCAACCAGGCCCGGCCGCCCACTACTAACCCCCCCGCCTCCACCACCCACTCCACCGACACCCCATTCCCCCACGCAAAATATCTCACCCCTCCCCTCTCTCCCCCGATTGGATCGGGATCGAGAGGAGGAGGACCCCGACGCTTCCCCACCGTCGCCGTCCCGTCGCCGCCAGATCAGCGCCGCCGCCCGAGCTTCGCCGCTTCCACGCCGGACTGCCGCCGCGTCCTCTCCCTCATCGGACCGCCCCAACCTCCCAGAGCCTTGCCCCGTCCCTACTCCCCCCCCTCCGTGGCGCCCCCTTCCTTCCCTTTTCCCGCGGTCATCACCGGCGCCTCACGCTGTCACGGCCGGTCCCTCCCACGGTCGTGTGCCGCCCTGCCAATCGTCGGCGTCGCCATTGCCGCCTCGTTCCGCACGGCCCGCGTGCCCCCTCGCGCTGGTAGGCCATGGCCACGGTCGGGCCTCTTCCCTCGCGTGGTCGGCCCGGCCCGCTTTCATTGGAGCCGGCCCAGTTCAGCCGTGCCAGCACCGGCCACGCCGTGGCGGCGCCCGTCGCCCATGTGACCCACAGCCGCGGCGCTCGCGCCTGAACCCCTCGCGCGCCCTCGCGCGTCCTCGGCCGCCCTCACAGGCCAGCGCCCGCGCCTCGATCCCGGCCGGCTCATGCGCCTCCACCGGACCAGCGTCGCGCCTCCACTCATGGGAGCCCGCCTCCCCAGCCTGGCATGGCGTGCCCAGCCAGCCGGCCCTCGGGCTCATGCCCGTTCGGGCGCCTCGCCCCGTTGCACGCCCGGCGCCCGCTAAGCCCCTCTGGGCCACAGACACATGGGGCCCACCCCAGAACGTTTAAAAAAAGGGGGAAATAAAAATAAAAAAGAATATATTAAATAAATAAATAAATAATAACTAAAATAATTAAAATATTAATTAATTAATTAAGTAATTAATTAAGTTAATTAATCCTGATTAGATTAACCTAATCACTAATTAAGATAATTAATCTGTTTTAGTTAATCATAGAGAATGACAGTGGGTCCCCACAGACCCACACGTCAGTTGACCAGTCGATGGTCAACGTTGATCACTGATATCACTCGATGTCATCTTGGCGTCATCATTTACGATTACGGATAATGTTGGATTAAATCATTAATTAAATTCCGAAATTAATAAAATCTTTAGAAAATCATATCTTTTAATCCATAACTCGGATTAAAATATTTTCAACATGAAAGTTGCTCGAGCGGCGAGGCGAATCCGGATATGCAGTCCGTTCGTCCGCCACACACCCTAACCTATCGAACTCCCAACTTTTCCTCCTCGGCTCTTCTTGCAAAACGCGAAACACCGGGATACTTTCCCGGTTGTTTCCCCCCTTCACCGGTATCACCTCATACCGCGTTAGGGCACGCCTAGCATCACGCTTTGCTTTGTCATGCATCGTCATGCATCTGTTTGCTTAAATATTCATTGTTTCTTCCCCCTCTTCTTCCGCTAGACACCGAGACCGATCTTTGCTGCCGCCCGGTTCGACTACGGAGTTGTGACCCCTCTCTCTTGCCGAGCAACCAGGCAAGCCCCCCCTTGATCACCGGATATCGCCTATTCTACTCTATACTGCTTGCATTAGAGTAGTGTAGCATGTTCTTGCTTTCCGTTATACCTATCCTGATGCATAGCCCTTGCTACTACTGTTGTTACCTTTACTGCAATCTTACATGCTTAGTATAGGATGCTAGTATTTTCATCTGTGGCCCTACATTCTTGTCCGTCTGTGTGCTATACTATCGGGCCGTGATCACTCGGGAGGTGATCACGGGTATATACTATATACTTTATACATGATACATGTGGAGACTAAAAGTCGGGTTTGGTGGAGCACCCATGAGTGGATCTTTGTGGCGGGCGACAGGCAGGTTGAGACCGCCTAGGAGAGAGGTGGGCCTGGCCTGTTCGGCGTTCGTGGATACTTAACATGCTTAACGAGATCTTGGTATTTGATCTGAGTGCAGCTCACGGGCCTATACGCACTAACCAACTACGTGGGAGAGATATGGGCACTCGGCGTCGTGGTATCGGCCAAGCACTTCGTGAGGCTGGGCCGAGCGGCGCGCACGGATTGGAACGTAAGCCTGCTCTTGTATTAAGGGGCTAGTTACGCTTTCGGCCGCCCTCATAGCGTGCGGTGTGCATTGGGCGATGGGCCTGCACCCTTGCGCTTAGGTTTAGACCGGCGTCTGGCCTCTCTGTTGCGCCTAGGTGGGGCTGCGACGTGTTGATCTTCATGTCGGCATGACCCGAGAAAGTGTGTCCGCCAAATGGGATCAAGTGTGTTGGGTTATGTGGTGCACCCTGCAGTGAAGTTAATCTATTCGAATAGCCGTGATCTTGATAACAGGGCGACTTGGAGTTGTACCTTGACCTTATGACAACTAGAACCGGATACTTAATAAAACACACCCTTCCAAGTGCGGATACAACGGTGGTCGCTCTCTCTCGTGGATACGAGGAGGGATCACGGTAGGATTATTGCTATGTGATGTTACTTGGAGGACTTCAACCTACCCTCTTCTACTTGTTGCAAGGCGGAGGTGACCGAGCGTAGTCTTCGATAAGACTAGCTATCCCCCTCTTATTACGGCATTCTGCGATTCAGTCCACTAATATGGCCCTTTACACATATATCCATGCATATGTAGTGTAGCTCCTTGCTTGCGAGTACTTTGGATGAGTACTCACGGTTGCCTTGTTCCCCCTTTTCCCCCTATCTCTACTCGGTTGCTGCGACCAGACGATGGAGCCCAGGAGCCAGACGCCACCGTCGATGACGACTACTACACTGGAGGCGCCTACTACTACGTGCAGCCCGCGGACGACGCCCAGGAGTAGTTAGGAGGATCCCAGGCAGGAGGCCCGCGCCTCTTTCGATCTGTATCCCAGTTTGTGCTAGCCTTCTTAAGGCAATCTTGTTTAACTTATGTCTGTACTCAGATATTGTTGCTTCCGCTGACTCGTCTATGATCGAGCACTTGTATTCGAGCCCTCGAGGCCCGTGGCTTGTATTATGATGCTTGTATGACTTATTTTATTTGTAGAGTTGTGTTGTGATATCTTCCGTGAGTCCCTGATCTTGATCGTACACGTTTGCGTGTATGATTAGTGTACGATTGAATCGGGGGCGTCACACAAGGTATTGAACCAGTAGGAATACCAAGCAACACAACGTAAGCAGCACCTACACACAAACAACAACACCTCGCAACCTGATGTGTTAAAGGGGTTGTCCATCCCTTCCGGGGTACGGCGCCTCAAGATAGGCAAACAGACGTGAGGTAAATTGTAGTAGATTGATAGATCAAACGCCAAATAAAATAAATAAAGATAAAACGCAGCAAGGTATTTTTGTATTTTTTTGGTTTAATAGATTTGAATAAAAATGCAAAGGAAAAGTAGATCACAAGGAAAATATATGAGAAACAAGACCCCGGGGTCGTAGGTCACTAGTGGCTTCTCTCGAGAAAAATAGCAAACGATGGGTAAACAAATTACTGTTGGGCAATTGATAGAACTTCAAATAATTATGACGATATCCAGGCAATGATCATTACATAGGCATCACGTCCAAGATTAGTAGACCGACTCCTACCTGCATCTACTACTATTACTCCACACATCGACCGCTATCCAGCATGCATCTATTGTATTAAGTTCATGGAAAAATGGAGTAATGCAATAAGAACGATGACATGATGTAGACAAGATCCGTTTATCTATATGGCGGTAGATATAGATCTCGTCTTTTTATCCTTAGTAGCAACGATACATACGTGTTGGTTCCTTTACATCCTTTGGGATCAAGCACCGTAGGATTGAACCCACTACCGGGCACCTCTTCCCATTACAAGATAAATAGATCAAGTTGGCCAAATAAAATCCAAATATCAGAGAAGAAATACGAGGCTATAAGAGATCAAAGAAACTCAAATAACTTTCATGGATATAAAAAGATATAACTGATCATAAACTCGAAGTTCATCAGATCCCAACAAACACACCGCAAAAGAGTTACATCATATGGATCTCCAAGAGACCATTGTATTGAGAATTCAGCGAGAGAGAGAAAAACATCTAGCTACTAACTACAGACCCGAAGGTCTACAAAGAACTACTCACGCATCATCGGAGAGGCATCAATGGAAATGATGAACCCCTCCGTGATGGTGTCTAGATTGGATCTGGTGGTTCTGGACTGCGGCGGCTGGATGAATATTTCGTCGACGCTTCTAGAGTTCTGATATTTTTGGGGTATTTATAGAGCAAAGAGGCAGTCCGGGGGCAGCCGAGGTGGGCACAACCCACCAGGGCGCGCCAGGGCCTCCTGGCACGCCCTGGTGGGTTGTCCCCTCATCGGGACTTCCCCCAGGTGCAACCAGGGCCCATCTGCTTCCTTTTGGCCCATAAAAAATCATCGTGAAGTTTCGTGGCATTTGGACTCCGTTTGATATTGATTTCCTGCGATGTAAAAAACATGGAAAAAACAGCAACTGGCACTTGGCACTATGTCAATAGGTTAGTACCAAAAAATGATATAAAATGACTATAAATGATTATAAAACATCCAAGATTGATAATAAAACAGCATGGAACAATAAAAAATTATATATACATTGGAGACGTATCAGCTGCACGCTTGCAACCAAGTAGAGAGGTCGTGCTTTCAGTCTTCGGCTCGAGGGATCATTTGCGGACGGCTCGATGGACTCCAAGTACGATCTACACCGACACGTTCTTCTCCTGCTACAACTCGGTGAGGGTAAAGATCGTGATCCCAACCCGTTATGCATCTTCATATTGATCTTCGGGGATTGTAGGCATGGATTTTTTTTTCTACTATGTTTCCCAACAATCTCCCACTTATTTGTTTTACCAAATATATGTATTAATATTTATCGATGCATTATTGATCTATCTTTTTGTAATCCCAAGTACATGTACACAGCTTTAGGTGAAAACTTAGCTCTGGCCTGTTTCTTTACTATTATGACCTCTACAATATTTGTTCTTCTGAGGAACAAAAACAATTTGTGATAACAAAGACTTGCAAAAATTCCTTACCACGCGTAATCACTTCCTAGATTAAATAAATTCTAGGGTCTTTAGGGAAAAGAATATTACTATATCCGAAACTAGACCGAAGGTAATCAGGAACTCAAACTTAGATGGTTGAAAGAATATGTGAAAACCAATTTACAATGAAAAATCATTTAAAAGTTTATGTTAAGAGGGTGGTCTTCTATTATCATACGAAATTCCAAGTTTAAACACAAATTCATTTACGAGGCATGAGAAGGACAAATTTAGCAATGAATAGTAACATTTACTGTTTGATAGCTTTCATTGCTGAATTTATTTTTTGTACCAGGTAAATTATGAGAATTTGTTTCAAACTCGAATTTTACATGTCTAGAGAAAACCATCTCTTTGACATATTGAATTTCTTTGAGAAATTTTTGAAACTTCAAAACATAGTTTCCACGTTGTCTTCATTGGTTTCCACCAGATATTCTCCCTGGATGGTTTGAGTGGAACCATATCACACATTTTATTACATTGGGAGGGTCTTCCCTAGAATCTGTCTACAAAATATCATTGTTAAGGAAATCGATAACTGGTAGCTACTCGGTCGGCTTGGGAGTAGCGATTAATCAGTGAATCGGCCTATTAACTGAATTAATCGGTAGGTTAAGTAGGAACCTGTCAACATATATCTATTTTTTAGGTATTATACCATACTCTCATGCTTTCAACTATGTAATATACAAAATATGCTATGATTTGGTTGAACCCTGGCTATTGAAGAGCGAGAGGGGGATCAGAGGGGTTACGGGTCAAAAATTTGGGCTTTGTTTGCCCCTAAGTTAATGGGCCAGCATGGATTAATCGACCTAAGAACCTATTAACCAATCTTAGGGCAAGTTAATCGGCTTCACAAGTTAAGCAACCAATAGGTACAATTCGATTCGGCCATCCTACGAGTAGAGATTAACTGGCCCATAGTCTAATTAATCGAACGAATTCTTGAACAGTGCAGAATATAAAGAACACCAAGTCGCGTTCCCATACCCTTTTTCGTCGCGACCCTGTGGAGCATAGCTAGGCTTTCTGTGGCTCTTGCTAGCGTCAACACCGGTCTGCCTCGTCTCTTATGGTTCTAGGACCACGGAGACGCGATGGATCCCGGTCCTTGCTGGCGGGAAGGTTCTGTTTTTAGGTATTTTTCTAGGTTTTGTTAGGTTTTGTGCCATGATCAGGACGACGAGGCGGCGGCGGCTTTTTGAAGATGGAATAATATTCTCCCCGCCCAACTCCCACCCCGGTGGTGCTTCTAGCGTCGTCGGAGGGCGTGTGGAGGTGTCTCTCCGGCGGATCTTGTGGGATCCGATCGACGTTTGTCTTCGCAGGATCCACTTGTATCCAGTCTGCATCTACATATCTGCAGGTTGGATCCTTCCGATCTACGCTTCTCTTTATCGGCGACGGTTGCTGTTCTGGTGCGCTGGTCATATGGGTCTTAGCAAAACGACTTCCCGATCGTTTGCTACAACAATGTTTGCCCAGATCAAATGAGGGAGGGGCAATGATGGCGGCGCAGCTTCACCTCGCTCCAGTGCTTGCAGTCATCGCTAGGTGGTCTACGGATCTGGATGTAATTTTTGCTTCTCATGTTCTTTTTACTACTTTAATAGTTGATGAATATATTTGAAGTTTTATCGCAAAAAAAAGTCTACAAAATGGTGTTAACTTTAGAAGTTGTATGCAAAATCCGTCTTATGCCCCAACATAGTGTAGATATCCAATGGCGCAACCCGACGGTTAAATGATGGTGCATCATTGAAAGTGCGCTTAGAATATTTATCTAGTAAAGAACAGCTAGTCCTGGCCATGGGAAGCCTGGCCCGGCCAAAGCCGACCCGGCTGGCCTGCCCGGGCTGCCTGCCTAGTTTTTTAGCCCGAAGGCCGGGCCGGGCCGAGCTCGGGCCCGTTGTTTTTCCATTTTTCTGAAGGTCGGGCCGGGCCGGCCCGAAGCCCGACAGGCTTTTACGTGCTCGGGCCCAGAAACACAGGCCCGATGGCCGGGCCGGGCCGGGCCCGGGCCTGGGTTTTTTGTGTCGGGCTTGGCTAGGCCCCGCCCGAAGCCCGGCCCGGCCCGAGGTTTGGCCAGGTATAAGCACAGCTATGGGGTACTTCCCTCCCCATAGTTTACCTTGTGTTCCTCTTCCAATTCATAGTTTTCCTTCTTTAGATATGAAGGAGTATCTCTCCAAGAATCCGCCTATAAGATGGTATTAACTTTGGAAATGGCTAGGTGTCAGTCGACTGAATTTATTTTTGGGTCAGTTGATTTATTCCCTACCATTGGATGGAAAAGGAACAACGAGATCTCCTTCTTCTACCTTTTAAAAATAATTGTTATCAGATTCCTCCCCGATTTTGATCTCGAACCGTCCTGGCGCCGGTGAACCACGTGCCTTAAATGCTTGCATGACTAACAACGCTCCTTCGACCGCCTCACCGCCCCGCCCGCCCCCACACCGCTGTGTTTGCCGCCACACCCGACCATCCTTTAAACCGATGAACCATTTGAATTTTTCGGCGAACATGCACCCCTAAGACACCCCCCCCCCCTCCACGCGCATCCCATGTATCGTAACATAGAGAAGGTGTTAAGATAATAGACAAGATCAAACTTACCGCCGGCGGCTTCGGTGCTCTGCGACTGTTGCCTCCTTCTCCACCGTGTCGATTGACCCAAATTCTAAATTCAGGCAACCGGCGTCCGACAAAACAGTTTAACTTTATTCAAACATATCTGCCGATTTCGTATTAAATCCGATCTGACGTATAAGCATAGGAGATGTTCGATGGCCCAACCCAACCGTTCATAACTTGAGCTAGGGTAAAACAGTGCTTGAATGCCCTTCCCGGCCTCCCCCGTTTTGTATCACGCGTTCCTGCCACTGCTCCTGCCAATTTGCTTGCTGCAAGCAATGACCCAACAAGAAATGCAGCAGAGGCGATATACAGAGCAAGGATTTGAATTTTGTATAGTAGTCCGCAAACAACTCTGCATCTCCCAGCCCTCTGCGTCAAGCTCTGTTCCCACGGCAGCAGGTTAAACAATGAAGCGCAGAGCATGGAGAAGAGCGAGAAGGCGGCAAGGCCCAAGGAGGATTCATGTCGGCTTGCTCGGCAATGGGGGCATCTCGCGCGCGCACAAAGGCGGAAGACTCTATACACACACACCATGGCAGGCTGCTGTTCGCTTCTCCTCGGGGCGTGCTCAGGTGGACCGCACTGACGCATGATACGCATCGCATCCAAGTTTGCACGCACCAAAAGAGACGTGTTATCTGTTATGAATGGGCCCGTGAGCCTAGGATAAACATTTGCTTGCTGCAAACCTGCAACGCTATTCTCTGGTTATTTTAGGGGCTGGGTTTGGTTGGACCCACATGTCTTGCTAATAAACCCTTAAACGGTTGGTTTTGAGTCATGTAGTTCCACTATGTTTATCCTTGACAAAACATGTATCTATAAGTCTGCATGAGAGCTCCTAGACCTGTGCATGGGCGGCCCGGCCCGGAGGCTGGAGCCCGAAAGCCCAGCATCCGGGCTGGGCTCGGGCTCCACTTTCTCGCCCGAAGCCTGTCTGGATGCTTAGAAAAGCACAAAATGACCATATTTTATTTGAAATAAGCTATTTTTTTGAAAAGAAGGATTATCCCCGGTCTTTGCATGGAGCGATGCACACAGTCATTTTTATTAATTTTCCAAAAGAGTGCGACAAGGTAGATACATGGATCAACCCAAAGTCATCTTCCTAGCGACCTCAATCGCTACACCTACAAGTCTCATGGAGTGCCCTGGCGCATCGATGTACACCATCTAATCCGGTGGCCACCCCAGGCTGCCCGACGAGCATAAAGCACCAACCGGTGTAACAAACCCTCAACACACACCGTATGCCCACACTAGAGAATCTGTCGTCGCCATCTTCCGTTGTCCCATCTTCAGGAGAGATCAATGCATATGCCTGGCCAGGCCCAACTGTCGTCGACGCCACCACGACACCAGCCAACGGCACCCTCCTACGCGCATCCATCAACACGCGACCGTCGTAGAAAACCCGCTGCCCCATGGCTCCGTGACCTGTTGATGTCGGCGTATCAGATGTCACGCCGCTCCACCGTTGTAATCGTCCACTGGTCCCTCTAGCCGATGAACCCCTCCAAGACTGATGCACCCAATGGGGAGACGACACTAACAAGAGCGCTGCCATCATCCGATCGACTGATCTTGGGTTTCTGTTGGGGAACGCAGTAATTTCAAAATTTTCCTACGATCACGCAAGATCTATCTAGGTGATGCATAGCAACGAGAGGGGAGAGTGTTGTCTACATACCCTCGTAGACCGAAAGTGGAAGCGTTATGATAACGTGGTTGACGTAGTCGTACGTCTTCACGATCCGACGATCCTAGCACCGAACGTACGGCACCTCCGTGTTCAACACATGCATGTTCAGCTCGATGACGTCCCTCGTACTCTTGATCCAGTTGAGGCCGAGGAAGAGTTTTGTAACCACGACGGCGTGGCGAGGGTGATGATGAGGTTACCTGCGCAGGGCTTCGCCTAAGCACTACGACGATATGACCGAGGTGGAAATCTGTGGAGGGGGGCACCGCACACGGCTAAAACAATTGTCAACTTGTGTGTCCTAGAGGTTCCCCCTCCCCCGTATATAAAGGAGCAAGGGGAGGGGGCCGGCGGCCTCATAGGGTGCGCCCCAAGGGGGGAATCCTACTCCTACTAGGAGTAGGTTCCCCCTTTCCTAGGCCAACTAGGAGGGGAAGGAAAGAGGAGGAGGGGAGAAGGAAAGAGGGGGCCGGCCCCCCAAGCCCTAAACCAATTCGGTTTGGGCCTAGGGGGGCTCAACTCCCACAGCTCCCTTGCTGCCCTCTATTTCCACTAAGGCCCATGAAGGCCCATTGGCCCCCCGGGGTGTTCCGGTAACTCCCCGGTACTCCGGTATTTATCCGGTGACCCCTGGAACCTTTCCGGTGTCTGAATATAACCTTCCAATAT
This sequence comes from Aegilops bicornis, assembly GCA_021605145.1. Taxonomy (NCBI): domain Eukaryota; kingdom Viridiplantae; phylum Streptophyta; class Magnoliopsida; order Poales; family Poaceae; genus Aegilops; species Aegilops bicornis. Next base: position 256,530,873 of record CM038675.1, on the reverse strand, counting down.
GTCAATCTTTATGTCTCGACTATTTCAAGACTCCTCGTCATGTCCGCGATCTTATCCGGGACTCCTAACAATCTTCGGTACATCAAAACACATAAACTCATAATACCGATCGTCATCGAACGTTAAGCGTGCGGACCCTACGGGTTCGAGAACTATGTAGACATGACCGAGACACATCTCCGTCCAATGACCAATAGCGGAACCTGGATGCTCATATTGGCTCCTACATATTCTACGAAGATCTTTATCGGTCAAACCGCATAACAACATACGTTGTTCCCTTTGTCATCGGTATGTTACTTGCCCGAGATTCGATCGTCGGTATCTCAATACCTAGTTCAATCTCGTTACCGGCAAGTCTCTTTACTCGTTCTGTAATGCATCATCCCGTGATTAACTCATTAGTCACATTGCTCGCAAGGCTTATAGTGATGCGCATTAACGAGAGGACCCAGAGATACCTCTCCGAAACACGGAGTGACAAATCCTAATCTCGATCTATGCCAACCCAACAAACACCATTGGAGACACCTGTAGAGCATCTTTATAATCACCCAGTTACGTTGTGACGTTTGATAGCACACTAAGTGTTCCTCCGGTGTTCGGGAGTTATATAATCTCATAGTCAGAGGAACATGTATAAGTCATGAAGAAAGCAGTAGCAATGAAACTGTAACGATCATAATGCTAAGCTGACGAATGGATCTTGTCCATCACATCATTCTCCTAATGATTTGATCACGTTCATCAAATGACAACACATATCTATGGTCAGGAAACATAACCATCTTTGATAAACAAGCTAGTCAAGTAGAGGCATACTAGGGACACTCTGTTTTGTCTATGTATTCACACATGTACTAAGTTTTCAGTTAATACAATTCTAGCATGAATAATAAACATTTATCATGATATAAGGAAATAAATAATACCTTTATTATTGCCTCTAGGGCATATTTCCTTCAGTTTTCCCCGGAGGTAGCGGGAGGAGTTGTGGGCTTCACCTTGATAATGCCTTCAAGAAGGAAACAACGTCATTGCCTCGCCATCATCGGCTCCGGCCAACTTCCGAAGACAAGAACTTCACCCGGATCTGCCGCACGAGCCACCGACCCACAACTGTACATCTGCGAGACCACCTTCAAAGCCCCAGATCTGGCCGTTGAGATCCGGCGACCATCCACCGCCTCTGCCACCGTGGCGGACCCTGACGCTCCGGCCATTGCCGAAGGGTGCCACCACTGGAGCATGGAGAGAGGGCTGCCACCTCACCGCGCCATGCCGGAAGAGGCGTTAGGAAGGATCCCAAGCACACTCTTCACTATCTTTGTACGAAGCAGGAATTGGGGTCGAAGCCGCCGGACCGCCGGAGCAGCTCCGCCTTAGCCATAGGTACCTCCACGCCATGCAACTGAGGACAACCTTGGCCTCACCGGTCTCCACCGCACGGGGCCGTCGCCCCGGCATTCGTCACCATGCAGCGAGGTCTACATCTAGCCATCCCTTCCGGGCGCCACCAAACCCGCTAGCGCTCGTGCGACGCTAAGGCGGGCCGCGGTCCAAATAGCGCACAACTCGGTCGCTTGGGCACCCCTATGTCTCACTATAAGCAAGATGTAGGGAACCCTCGCGTGAAGGCGAGGCCAGATGGGCCGACCCATCTTGCGGGAGGCCACAACCTCGTTTTTTATCTTGTTTTCTTCACTTTTTAATTTTTATTTTTGCTTTCTTTTTACTTTTGTTTACACTTCCAAATAAATGTTAATCTAGCATTAGAAAAATGTTAATCTAGCATATAAAAAATGTTAAATGTGTATAGAAAAATGTGTGTGTGAAAAAAGTTCATCATGTATTTAAAAAATGTTAATCATGCATTTGAAAAAAAGTTGATCATGTATCAAAAAATGTAATCATATAATTAAAAAAAGTTAAACATGTTAACTATTACAAATATATACGGAAAGTGTACAATGTGCATGAAAAAAGTAGTCATCGAACACAAAAAAGTTTATACAAATTTAATCATCTATTTTTAAAATTTTAAAGGTGTACAAAAAATGTTCCCGATGTATATAAAAAAGTATAACGTGTATTAAAATATTTGAACATAAAAACTTCAAATTTCAAAAATATTGATCATGTATAGAAATCTTGATCATATACAAAAATGTATTAACATGTTTCTGAGATATACCAAAAATGAACAATGTGTGTCAAAAAAGTAGTCATAAAAACAAATTTTAAAAAAATGTTAATCATCTATTTGATAAATGTTAAAGGTGCAGAACAAAATGTACAAAAAATGTAGGACGCCGACTAATTTTTTTCAACATAAAAACATAAATATTTAAATTTTGATCATGTGAACAGAAAGTTAATCGTGTATTGAAAAATATTAAACATGTAATAAAAACATGTTCCTGATATATATATATCAAAAATGTACAATCTGTATGACAAAAATAATCATCAAACATATTTAAAAATAATGACACTCACATATTTGAAAATAATTAAACAAGTATACAAAAATGTTCTTGATGTATACGTAAAATGCAAAAATGTGTATAAAAAATGTAGACTTGTGTTGACAAGAAAATGAAGAAAAAGCGATGAAAACCGAAGAAATGGAAGAAAAAACACGTCAGAAACGAATAAAAATGAAAAACCTATAGAAAACAATGAAACCCCATGAGAAAACGAAGACAACCATAAAAAACAAAAGATAACCAACGAAAAAGAAAGAAAACTCGTGGAAACTAAGGAAGGAAAAAAAGAAGAAGAAAAATAAAAAAATAGGATAGCAAGGAAAAGAAAAGGAAACAAATCTATAAAAACTAAGAAAGAAAACAAAAAATGGTGAAAAACTAAAATTATAATGAAGAAAAAAGAAAAACGAAAGAAATCGGTATGAAAAATAATCAAAGGACAAAAATGGAAAGCGAAAAGACTAATAGAAAACAGGAGCAAACCTACTGCGAGCATCAGTAGCGACCCTACACTAATGGTGGAGAGAGCGAGAGCAGCGACCCCACACTAATGGGCTAGCTCATATAGACGCACCTACAGCGAGAGATGCTATGGTCTCGCTTTAAGCGCGAGATAGCTCTCGCAGGTTCTGCTAGGCTCGACCTGCTAACTTTTTTTACAGCGGCTGTATTGTTCAGTTGCACAATACACAAAACAGTAAAAGTGACCAACATCCATTCGTTCTGGAAAAAAATAGACTTCTGGTTTTCTATAGATTAAAAAAGAATAGGTTCAAAAAATGGTGCACGTCTTTAAACAGTTCATGAATTTGAAAAATAACCGCGAACACAAAAAAAATCGTGAATTTGGAAAAATATATATTGTTGAATTTGAACAAAACGATCCCCAAAAATAAATTTTCAAGAATTAGAAATTATTCATGACATTAAATATTCATTGATTTGAATAAATTTCATGAATTTGAATTTTTTTGATGACTTTGAAGAAAATTGCATGCATTTGAAAATGTTCATCGATTTGAAAAAGATTAGGAATTTGGAAAGAAAATATTCGCCAATTGAAAAAACTTCTCGGATTTGAAAGTTCATGAATTTTGAAATGTTGATGAATTCAAAATAATTTAAAGAATTTGAAAAAAGTTCATGAACTAAAAAAATGTGAAATTAAACGTTTGCAAATTTGGATAAATGGTTGCACATTTGAAAAATGTTTGCAGATTTGAAAATCTTCAGGATTCCAATAAGTTCACTTAAAAAATATACTCCCTCCATTCCAAATAACATGTCGTGGCTTTAGTTCAAATTTGAACTAAAATGAACTAAAACCATGACAAGTATATTGAAATGGAGATATTACTATTTTCCCGTGTTTATGAAATATAAAAGCAAAAACAACAATTGAAAAGTTGCAAAACAAAAAAAAGAACAAAGAAACACCACTACAACCGGTATACACGACCGAACCACCTGTGACACAAACTAACTGGCCCATCTGCGTTGCTCGGTGCGTTTCTCGACAATTTGAAAATAGGAGATCCCAAAGAAGGATCAATAGGCAGATGAAACACTATTTAGTGCTTATAGCGCCACTTATAGTAGTAATTCTACGCAACACTCAGACAACAAATCGTCGTTAGTTCTAATAGGCTGGCCAATGTTTTTCTTTTATTTTCTCATTAGTTTTAGGAGATTCTCCTTGGTTATTTGTGCCTTTTTTCTCAATTTCAAGAACATTTCTAAATCTGCAAAAAAAATCCAAATTCAAGAACGTTTTCAAAATTTGAGAATATATATATATATATATATATATTCATGAACAGTTTTCCAAATTCATGAATTTTTATTCAAATCCACAAACTCTTTCCAAATCCATGAGCATTTTTCAAATTTGCAAACTGTTTGCAATTTCAAGACTTTTTTTTTACTTCGTGAACTTTTTTCGAAGTTGTGATCTTTTTTTTCAAATTCATGAGCCTTTTTGGGGTTCATGAACTTGTAAAATCCGTGAATGCTTTCCAAATTCACGAACTTATGAAATCCGTGAACGTGTTTCCAATCCATGAATGATTTTCCAATCCGTGATTTGTTTAAAAAAATGAAATTATTACTTTTGAATATTTATTTTAAAAATCATAAATATATATCAATCTTTAATTCTTTTTATAAAAGAACATGAACATGCTAATGAAACATTTTTTCGGACTTAACAGTTTTGCAAAAATGCATTAACATTTTCTAAAATATCTAATATTATCAAAAATTTATGAACATATTTTTGAAAAGAAATGAAAAAATAAAATAAAATAATAAGAAGTGAACATGAAAATAAAAATCCAAAAAGAAAACCGGTAAAGAAAAGAATAGTAAAACAAAAAAATTGATGAGAAGCACATGGAACCTTCCTAAAATCGGGAAACTACACACATAACCTTGACAAAGTAACGTTGACTGGTCAACCTATTCGCTCACTCAGGTCGCTTGGTGTGTGCATTTGCCTCACATCTTGTCATAATGAGTGAAAAATAGGAATTACACCTTTCTATAACCCGCACTAGATCTTGGTAGCTCATACTAAATCTAACAATGGTTTGCCTAGCCGAGCGACTCGTCCTGATTTTATCGCTTCAGGGTGGGCTTGGGTCTAAATTTGTAGTCCAAATATTTTTCAAGGCTTTAAATTTGACTTAAGAAACCCATCAAGCCCAATTTATTCCTTTGTAACTAGGCCATATATCCCACGCCCCAACATCCCTCCACTAGTGTCCATCCTAGGCAACTCTAATCCTATATACCTAAGAGATTCATCCCCACTACTTGATTTATCTTAACATGCATGCATTCAGTTACTAAAAAGTGCATGCATTCATGTCCTTCCACCTCTTAAAAAATGGCATGGTCTGACATTTTCCTGGGTGTTGCCCCCGACTCTTCTTGCGTGTGGGATGCCCAAACCAAGTGGGCTCCATAGCTGCTCCCCTTTACCCACCCTGAATCAGCCCTAGCGCTTCCACTTCGCCTCTTCATTCACTAAAAAAAATCGCCTCTTCACTTTGCCTCTTCATTCACTAAAAAAAATGCCTCTTAAATGCAGCGAATCAACCAAATCATCTTCTGGCTGTCAACCCTTCCTCTTCATATTCTCTTCCACACGTTGGATCTTCTTCCTCTTCCTATTCTCATTATAGAGCAATCTCATTTCGATGGTGTTTTGCTGATTTTTCTCCTATTTCCTCAACTAATATTTTATATTCGTGGCTCCGCAGGTACAAATACGATATAATTGTACATTGCAATTGAAGATCGATGTGGCTTTGCTTGCACCAGACGAATCGTCGATGCCTACATGGGTCAAGTTTAACTGCACCCCCCGTCAGGCTATAATCTTTTTCTTCGTCCTTCCTCTGGTCTTTGGATTCACATGAGATTTTGCCTTCGTTGGGTGTTTTCTGGCCACCTAAAAGCATGGACCTCTCTCTCTCTGATTAGGATGATTTCTAATGGAATAACATTCTTTCTCCAGATCTAATCTTCATTCTTCATGGTAGAATTTCATTTCCAGGTACGTTTACCCATAGTTTCTATGCGTACTTTTATGTTCATGTGTGAAGATTGAGGATGTTGTAGATTGACTACAAGAATTACTATAGATCCATGTTTTGCCTTATTGTTCTTTTTCACAAGTTTCATTGCAATCCATGCCTAAAGTGAACATGAAGATTTCTTTTTTGTCTTTCTATTTTGTCCTGTTGGTATATTCCCCTCTCCTTTTACTTTTAGAGTTCACTCATATTTTGATTTGAAGGTGCACCTACAATTTCTTCAAGAACACCAAGCGCAACCCAGGAACATAATAGGTATTATTTTTAAGCTATGTAGATTAGCTATCTTGATTCAGAATACATACCAAGTCCCACAGTTTATGAATTCTCATTTATAAATGTTTCTCTCTATATAATAGAGAAGATAAGTATCTGACAACATATCCTATACACAAGATACAACCTGGCGCATATATAATTCCTTTGCATCACTCATCCTTTGAAACTTTAAGAGGTAAATAGCTGAGCTATGTACTAATGATGTCTTCGGATGTTTAAACCATATCAGGTGTCTGCTCATGTCTCTGTCTTGGCGGCCTGATACCTAACTTTCATTTGTGTTTCTCCTCTCCTAACATTTCTTATCTTACATAGTACTGCTTGCACAATACAATCTTTAAGCAAAAAAAACCACGTTTCTGTTTTCGTCAAAGTATATGCATTCTTTTGTGAGCTGCAAAAAAAGTGAGCTAAATACCAAATAGCAATGCTCATGCGTGATCATTGCAATTTGCAGTTAAACATTGCACAACAATATATTTGTGAGTGAACTATTTGGATCTTCTTTGTGTGATTTGAATCCCTTTTTACTCAAGAGCATATGAGTGAAAAGCAATATCACATGGCCCTCCTTTATTCTTCAATTCAAAATCTAAAAGATTCAACATTTCAGTACAAGTGAATTTCATTGTCGTTTGAAATACATGTATTCATTCAACGGAGTATAGCCCAAGTCTATACCATGTATTCAGGTTTTCGTTCAACATTTAAATGATAATTCTACTATTCCATCAATTTTATTTCATGTCCACTTTGCTTTTTCTGTTTCAAGTAATTTATGTTTTTTCGGATAGTTTATGAAAAGTATAGAACTTAGAAGTCCTGCAGCCACGCGCATCTAGTATAATCTAACACCTGGCCCCTCTTTGACCCACCTTTATCCCCTCCTAATGCATCCCTTGTGGCGGTTGTAGTGAGCTACTCGCTCGTTGCACCCCAGTCCATGTTTGCTATCATTGGCGTTATACCTTACTACACTCGGTCGACAGTTGCTCCGCCTCTCCCAATGCTCTGCCACAAGCATTTTCCCCTCACAACACTCGGTCGCTCCCCTACTGCCACTCCCATGCTACATCATTGCTCCTGCCATGCTCACCTAGAGGCCGACGTTCATCTCCTCAAGATCAAAGGATAGAAACCTCCAATGACCATTTCCACAAGCCCCAACCTCAGTATTGAACTTGACCAATGTTGCCGCTCCCCACGGTCTTGCCCACCACTCTGATGCTCACTGCGACGCCTATAGTCGTCTTCCCTCCCCACCATCAGTAAGCCTTCTCCTTTGCCTACCATTTGGTCTTATCTCCATACTTGCCGATTAGCGCACAATATGTGAGTTGCATAGGCATATGAAGTGGTAGAGTTTAGTGTTTCGTTTTATGGTTCACACTTCATAGCTAGCAGAAACTTGTGCCACATGGTTGTGGTGGAATTGAATATGCATTGTAATGTCATTTGTGAACTTACTGTCAACCTCAAGTAATGTGATTTCCATGGATTGTATAATGTTGCATTGTTGATTGTATAATTGCTAAATTCATAAAATATGATGTTGTATCTCAAATTTATGTTATGTACTAGGTGTGAATGCAAGTACTTGGATCCCCATGTAATGTTTCTAAGGAGAAGATGACAAGGTGTATGGTTCGAATCATGATCATTATTGACTAATACCGATGATCAGGGGACCGTCTCCATAACAAAGGAATAAGGAAGATTCAAGTGTCGAAGGCCAAGGGTAGTACATGCTCAAGGAGCTTTAGAATGGTATCATGGTGAATACTAATAGTCCAACGACTTTGGTTTGGCCGGGGCGGCACGGTAGTTAACCCCTACCAACCTTCCCCATTGGGGTACATGATTCATAGCTCTGTAACTTTGCCACAGTGCTCTTGTGTAGCACTTAGATTTTATTATGACTAATGAAAGTTCAAAACTTTTTGACTTCCAATTTGTCTTTCATAATTGCTAGCCCTCTTAGACATCAAGCGTTGCCCTCTCTTACATTGAGACATGGTGCACACTTCATTGATATATCCAAATCATGTGCCCATAAGTACAAACATCTTCATCAAACTGTCTACCATACCTACCTATCATGACATTTTCAAGTCATTCATTCTATTACATTACACATCTACATATTTTTTTCTTTATTGTCATCTCCTTTACTTGATCATATAGCTAGCTTCAAGATATTTGATACGCATGGTCATTTGATTATCACTATCACGTGTGATGCTAGATCATGTAATACTAGTATGCCGCCAGAGCATTCATATAGAATTTCTTTCATGTCCAGAGATTGAGTTATGATTACATTCAGTATAACTAGTCAAAACAAAAATTTATCGTTCATAACTGTAAGGTGTTGCTTTTACCAAAGAAATATCAAGTAAAACACGCACCATGGAGGTGTCACAAAAAGAAAAGGGAAAATTGAGAAAATAAATAAAACACAAAAAGAGAATGAAAGAAAAAGGTGTTTGGGAGAAGGAGCAACACCATTATGTTTTTTAGTATACCTTTAAAGCGCTTCAAAGTAGCACTAATTTATGCATTCTAAAGTGGAAAGTTTCATGAGCTTCATGTTTTAATGTACACTAGTGGGCAATTTTGTAAGATCAATAAGTATGTCTAGAGGGGGGGGGGGGTGAATAGACAACTAATCGAAAGAATGACACTTTTCCCAAATATAATTTTGTTGGCAATTTTAGGCTTTTCTATCAATATCAAGCACCCTACACATGCAAGTCTATAAGAGTATAAGTAGTAGAAAGTAATGACATGATACTGATAGTAAACAACCGGAGTTAGAGATATGTGCATACATGATTTGGCTTGTTGAAGATTTTTCTAGTGGTTCGGATATTTGGCGATATCTTAGATCGTGTATTTTGAAGAGTAATGATTATGTTTTTGTATTCATTGATATTATCATGTTGATATCAATTGCTTGATAGTTTCTTGATACGTCTCCGTCGTATCTACTTTTCCAAACACTTTTGCCCTTGTTTTGGACTCTAACTTACATGATTTGAATGGAACTAACCCGGACTGACGCTGTTTTCAGCAGAATTGCCATGATGTTGTTTTATGTGCAGAAAACAAAAGTTCACGGAATGACCAAACTCCACGGAACATCTTATAAAAATAATAAAAATCCTCGCCAAAGATGAAGACTAGGGGGCCCACACCTGTCCACGAGGGTGGCGCGCCCTAAAGGCGCCCCCTACCTCGTGGGCCCCCTGGAGACTTTCCGACGCCAACTCCAACTCTATAGATTTGCTTTCGGGGAGAAAAAAATAGAGGAGAAGAAATCGTCGCGTTTTACGATATGGAGCCGCCGCCAAGCCCTAAAACCTCTCGGGAGGGCTGATCTGGAGTCCGTTCGGGCTCAGGAGAGAGATTCGTCATTGTCGTCATCATCAACCATCCTCCATCACCAATTTCATGATGCTCACCGCCGTGCGTGAGTAATTCCATCATAGGCTTGCTGGACGGTGATGGGTTGGATGAGATTTATCATGTAATCGAGTTAGTTTTGTTAGGGTTTGATCCCTAGTATCCACTATGTTCTGAGATTGATGCTGCTATGACTTTGCTATGCTTAATGCTTGTCACTAGGGCCCGAGTGCCATGATTTCAGATCTGAACCTATTATTTTTTCATGAATATATGTGAGTTCTTGATCCTATCTTGAAAGTCTATAGTCACCTACAATGTGTTAAGATCCGCAACCCGAAGTGACAATAATCGGGACCACTCCCGGTGATGACCATAGTTTGAGGAGTTCACTATGTGCTAATGCTTTGTTCCGGTTCTCTATTAAAAGGAGGCCTTAATATCCCTTAGTTTCCATTAGGACCCCACTGCCACGGGAGGGTAGGACAAAATATGTCATGCAAGTTCTTTTCCATAAGCACGTATGACTATATTCGGAATACATGCCTACATTATATTGATGAATTGGAGCTAGTTTTGTGTCACCCTACGTTATGAATGTTACATGATGAACTACATCCGGCATAATTATCCATCACTGATCCGATGCCTACGAGCTTTCCATATACTAGTTTACGCTTATTTACTTTCCCGTTGCTACTGTTACAATCACTACAAAATACCAAAAATATTACTTTTGCTTCCTTTACCTTTGCTACCGTTACCACCACTATCATATTACTTTGCTACTAAACACTTTGCTGCAGATAGTAAGTTTCCAGGTGTGGTTGAATTGACAACTCAGCTGCTAATACTTGAGAATATTCTTTGGCTCCCCTTGTGTCGAATCAATAAATTTGGGTTGAATACTCTACCGTCGAAAACCTGCTATGCGATCCCCTATACTTGTGGGTTATCAAGACTAATTTCTGGCACCGCTGCTGGGGAGCATAGCTCTATTCTTTGAGTCACTTGGGATTTATATCTGCTGGACACTATGAAGAACTTGAAAGACGAGAAAACAAAAATTTATCCCTCAACTACGAGGGGAGGTAAGGAACTGCCATCTAGCTCTGCACTTGACTCACCTTCTGTTATGAGTAAGCTTGCGACACCTAAACCTGCTTCTGCTATTCGTTCTGATATGTCGCATGTTATTGATGATGCCACTTCTGCTATGCATGAAACTTATGATGAAACTACTTCTATGCTTGATACTACTGTGCCCCTTAGAGAGTTTCTGGATGAACAAATTGCTAGGGCTAGAGAGAAAGAAATTATTGAAACTGATTGTATTGATGAAATTGATGATGAAGACTTGCCTGTTATTCCTGAGGTTATGTTTTTTATAAAGAATCTTTTGTAGCCATTTTAGCTTGCAAAGATAGAAATGAGCTTAAGAGGTTATTAGCTAAATGGAATAAGCAATCTTTTAATGATAGAATGAGACCTGGCCCTGCTTTTGCTACTTCACCTATCTGTGTTACCGATAAGGATTATGAATTCTCTGTTGATCCTGATATAATTACTTTGGTTGAATATGATCCTTTTCATGGCTATGAATCTGAAACTGTTGTGGCACATCTTACTAAATTAAATGATATAGCCACCCTTTTCACTAATGATGAGAGATCTCGCTACTTCTATATCCTTAAAATATTTCCGTTCTCGTTAAAGGGTGATGCTAAGATATGGTTTAATTCTCTCGATCCTGGTTGTGTGCGTAGTCCCTGTGATATGATTTATTACTTCTCGCTAAATATTTCCTGCTCATAAGAAACAAGCTGCTTTGAGGGAAATATACAACTTTGTGCAAATTGAAGAAGAAAGTCTCCCACAAGCTTGGGGGAGGCTTCTCAAGTTACTTAATGGTTTGCCTGATCATCCTCTTAAGAAAAATGAAATACTTGATATCTTTTATAATGGACTAACCAATGCTTCCAGAGATTACCTGGATAGTTGTGCTGGTTCTCTTTTCAGGGAAAGAACACCGGATGAAGCTGAAATTTTATTAAATAATATGTTGACAAATGAAAATAATTGGGCACCTACTGAGCCAGCTCCTGAGCCATCTCCTGCTCCAATTACTGAGCCTATTCCTAAACCAACTCCGAAGAAGAGAGGTGTTCTATTTCTCGATCCAAGATATGCAAGAGGCAAAGAAATCTATGAAAGAAAAAGGTATTAAAGTTGAAGATGTTAAGAATTTACCTCCTATTGAAGAAATACATGGTCTTAATATACCGTCTGTTGAAGAAACATATGATCTTGATCCATTACCTATTGAAGAACCCCCAGACCTCGATAACCCGACACAGGTAGTAAAGGTAAATTCTCTCTATAGATATGATAAAGCTGAAATCCCTCCTACTAAAATTGCTAGTCGGTGCTTGGATGAGTTTGATAATTTTATTGTCAAACAAGAAAATTTTAATGCTTATTTTGGTAGACAATTGAAATACGATTCCAATATGATTAAACACTTGGGTGATTATATGGCTAATATTAGAGGTGAACTTAAACTTGTTAGCAAACATGCTTCTATGGTTACCACTCAAGTAGAACAAGTACTTAAGGCTCAGAAAGAATTGCTTGATGAAATGAATATTAAGAAGAATGATTATGCTGTTAGAGTGGCTACTAGAACTAGTAGAATGACTCAGGAACCTTTGTATCCTGAAGGCCACCCTAAGAGAATTGAGCAAGATTCTCAGAGAAATAATATCGATGTACCTAGTTCTTCTAAAAGGAAGAAAAAGAAAAATGATCGGACTTTGCAAACTTCTAGTGAACCTATTGCTGAAACATCTGAGAATCCAAATGACATATCTATGTCTGATGCTAAAACACAATCTGGTAATGAACATGAACCTAATGAAAATGTTAATGATGATGTTCATGATGATGCTCAACCTAGTAATGATAATGATGTAGAGGTTGAACCTGCTGTTGATCTTGATAACCCACAATCAAAGAATCAATGTTATGATAAGAGAGACTTTGTTGCTAAGAAACATGGTAAAGAAAGAGAACCTTGGGTTCAGAAACCCATGCCTTTTCCTCCCAAACCATCAAAGAAAAAGGATGATGAGGATTTTGAGCGCTTTGCTGAAATGATTAGACCTATCTTTTTGCGTATGCGATTGACTGATATGCTCAAAACTAATCCTTATGCTAAGTATATGAAGGATATTATTACTAATAAAAGAAAGATACCGAAAGCTGAAATTTCCACCATGCTTGCTAATTATACTTTTAAGGGTGGAATACCAAATAAACTTGGAGATCCAGGAGTACCTACTATACCATGCTCCATTAAAAGAAATTATGTTAAAACTGCTTTATGTGATCTTGGAGCCGGTGTTAGTGTTATGCCTCTCTCTTTATACCGTAGACTTGATTTGAATAAGTTGACACCTACTGAAATATCCTTGCAAATGGCTGATAAATCAACTGCTATATCTGTCGGTATTTGTGAGGATGTGCCTGTTGTGGTTGCAAACGTTACTATTTTAACGGACTTTGTTATTCTTGATATTCCCGAGGATGATAGTATGTCAATTATTCTTGGAAGACCTTTTCTGAATACTGCAGGGGCTGTTATTGATTGCACCAAAGGCAATGTCACTTTTCATGTTAATTGTAATGAGCATACGGTACACTTTCCGAGGAAACAACCTCAAGTTCATAGTATCAACTCTATTGGAAAAATTCCATCGATTATATTTGGAGGTTTTGAATTTCCTCTTCCTACTGTCAAGAAGAAATATGATATTCTTATTATAGGGGATGTGCATATCCCCGTTGAGGTAACATAGTGTTATTCGAAATTTCTCCGGCTTCATGATTATTCGGAATAAGTTTATTAACAAGACCTAATCAACCTTGTTACTGGATTCCTTTTGATGAGCATGAGACGGATGAAACTAGAAGCACAAACTTCTGTACCCTCTTTATACTTTCTGTTATTTAGTTGAAATAAAGTAAAAATAGTATTTTTCTGTCTATTTCCTGATTTATCTGTGCAATACAAAAATATCCCGAAAATAAAAGTCCTCAGAATGCCATGCCAATTTAATATGATTTTTTTTGGGAATATTTGAGGATTTATGGCGCAAAAATCACCATGGGGGGAGCTGCCACATGGCCACGAGGGTGGAAGGCGCGCCCTACCCCCTGGGCGCGCCCCCTGCCTCATGGGCCCACGGTGGCCCTCATCCACTTATTCCTGCACCCATCGTCTTCTTCTTCCTCCCACAAACCCGAATAACCAGCTCAAGCACGAGTTATAGCTCACTTTGCTGCAATTTTCGATCTCCTTGCTCAAAGCACCTCTCGCAAAACTGCTTGGGGAGATTGTTCCTTGGTATGTGACTCCTCCATTGGTCCAATTAGTTTTTGTTCTAGTGCTTTATTCATTGCAAATTTGTGCTGCATAGGTGACCATGTTCTTGAGCTTGCATGTCAAATTTATATGGTTCCAAGTAGTTCTAATGCTTGATATAGGCTCTAGGCACTTTTAGGAGTAGTTGCTATCAGTTTTATTGAAGTTGGTTCACTTTTGTTTGAAGTTACTAAAATTTCAGAAATTTTTCAGAGAAAAACAATATGCTTAGGAAGATGTTCCAAGGTGGTTCGTCTAAGAAGCAAGGACCCAGGCTTGCTATGCGTGATGCTGACGAGGAACCACCAAGAGACGCTCTAGTGCGGCCTTGTGAATGGCCGTCGGAAAATTTCATGGATCGAGCGGGAATTAAAGAGGAATTTAACGCATATTTGCGTAACACCGGTCTTGTGGACTTTGAGGCAGACAAATGCCCCCAGTATCATAATCTCACAAGCTCATTTGTGAGGAGGTTTGAGTTTTCATCTTCGCGTAATTCTCCTTCAGTCATGTTTGATCTTTATGATAAATCTTATACCATGCACTTAGAGGATTTTACTTTTGCTTGCAAAATCCCACAATGGGGTAGTGTTAGGGATCCCCCTAAATCTGAATTTAGAAACTTTCTTGCTAATATAACTGTAGGGGAATCTAGAGATACAACGCAAGCTACCATAGGGAGCATTCATTTTCCTGCTATACATTACTTTGCTCTCTTCATAGGTAGGTGCATAAATGCTAAGGATGAAGCATGTCACATGTGTGTCCCTGACCTTAGCATTCTCAGGAGTGCTGTGTTAGGAGACCAATCTTATCATATGGGAGCCATTGTAGCTCATAGGTTGCATCATAATAGATATAGATATAACGGATATTTCTTTGGAGGAATTTATGCAACCCGCTTAGCTAAGTTTCTTGAGATAGACGTTCGTGAAGGAGACATGGAGTTGCCTCCTACTTCTTTAGATTTTGATTCTATGGTTTCCCACCAGTTTGTCGAGAGGGCTGAATCACCTCTCCAGTATCGACTAATCTTTAACAAACGGCATGTTGTCCGTATTACTCTCCCTGCTCCTGCCTTCTTTGATTACCAGGCGAACGGAAGATATACTATTATCAGAGAGGAGGCAGATGAGTACGAGAGGAGAATGGAGGCAGCCCGACTCCACGCTGCATCGCAGTATGATCCTAACTACTCTTCATCACAGTACGACTCTAGCTACACCTACGGGTATCCGCCAGGCCATCCTTGGCAATGAACCAACTTAGGCCAAAAGCCTAAGCTTGGGGGAGTATGTATTTCTCACTGACATTACATTTATGTTCACACACTCATTTCTAGATGTCGGTGCTCATACTCTTTCATTGTAATATCCATGCTAGTTTATTTTCTTTTTCCTGCCTTCTTCTTGTGTGTTTGATAAACCTTAAGAAAAAACCAAAAAAATTAGTGTAGCTTTTAGTTACTTTACTTTTCTTGCTGTAGTAGTAACAATTAAAAAGAAAACCCAAAAATATTTCTCGTTCTTCTTTTGCTTGTTGGGAGCTTTCCCGTGTAAATAGTTTTATTTCTTTCTTTTTCTTTGGGGTCGGTAGGAGAAGACCATGATTAAATTGTTGAAGTGGCTCTTATATGCATTACTGTTGATTTAACCCAGAGCCCATATTGCTTTGTCTTCTCCTGTTTATTGAATGCTCACAGATTCCAGCTTAGTCCAATGCACGTGCACTCCTATTATTATTCACATCGTTCGGTCGTGCAAGTGAAAGGCAATTATGATGATATATGATGTACTGACTGAGATGAGAAAAGCCGGTATGAACTCGACCTCTCTTGTTTTTGTAAATATGATGAGTTCATCGTTCTTGATTCAGCTTATTATGAATAAACATGTTTGCAATGACAATTAGAGATCATAGTTGCTTATGCCATGCTTGATGAGCTATGAGTTATAATGGTTTACCTTATGCGTACAACATGCTATCGAAATGGTTATGATGTGGTATGATGGGGTGTTATCCTCCTTTGAATGATTTAAGTGACTTGACTTGGCACATGTTCATGCATGTAGTTGAAACAAATCAACATAGCCTTCACGATATTTATGTTCATGGTGGATTATATCCTACTCATGCTTGCATCCAATGTTTATTAATTTTAGTGCATGTACATGGCTGTTGTCGCTCTCTAGTTGGTCGCTTCCTAGTCTTTTGCTAGCCTTCACTTGTACTAAGCGGGAATACTGTTTGTGCATCCAATCCCATAAACCCCAAAGTTATTCCATATGAGTCCACTATACCTTCCTATATGCGGTATCTACCTGCCGTTCCAAGTCTAAACCTTCAAATAAACATTCTATTTTGTATGCTCGAATAGCTCATGTATCAACTATGGTTGTCCTTATCTTCCATGTTAGGCGGGTTATTCTCAAGAGGAGTGGACTCCGCTCCTCACTCACGAGAAAATGGCTGGTCACCGGGATGCCCAGTCCCATGCTTTATGCAAATTAAATCAAATTACTTGCAAACAAAACTCCCCACAGGACACGATGTTAGTTGGAGACACTTTCGTTGTTTCGAGCAAGTCATGGATTGATGCTTGTTGGTGGAGGGGGAGTATAAACTTTACCATTCTGTTTGGGAACCGCCAATAATGTGTGTGACATGGAAGATATCGCCATCTCTTAGTTGTTATGTTGACAATGAAAGTATATCGCTCAAAATATTATTTATCTCTATTTCAAAACCGAGCTCTGGCACCTCTACAAATCCCTGCTTCCCTCTGCGAAGGGCCTATCTATTTACTTTTATGTTGAGTCATCACCCTCTTATTAAAGAGCACTAGCTAGAGAGCACAGTTGTCATTTGCATTCATCACTATTAATCTATATTGGGTATGACTACGACTGGATCTCTTTTACCATGAATTACAATGTCTAGTCAGCCCTTGATCTTTGAAGGTGCTCTGCATTTATGTTTTGCGGTCTCAGAAAGGGCTAGCGAGATACCATCTTGTTATATCATATTATGATTGTTTTGAGAAAATGTTGTCATCCGAGATTTATTATTATGGCTCGCTAGTTGATTATGCTATTGATATGAGTAATTATGAGACACGAGAATTATTGCAAATGTGGTTAGTTATGATCTTTCTTTGAAAACTTGAATGTCGGCTTGACATATTTACAACAACAAGAGCAAACAGAGTTTGTAAAAGTTTTTCTTTTTCTCTTTCAGTTTGTCAACTGAATTGCTTGAGGACAAGGAAGGGTTTAAGCTTGGGGGAGTTGATACGTCTCCGTTGTATCTACTTTTTCCAAACACTTTTGCCCTTGTTTTGGACTCTAACTTACATGATTTGAATGGAACTAACCCGGACTGACGTTGTTTTCAGCAGAATTGCCATGATGTTGTTTTATGTGCAGAAAACAAAAGTTCTCGGAATGACCTGAAACTCCACGGAACATCTCATAAAAAATAATAAAAAATCCTCGCCAAAGATTAAGACCGGGGGGCCCACACCCTGTCCACGAGGGTGGGGGGTGTGCCCCCCTAAGGCGCGCCCCCTACCTCGTGGGCCCCCAGGAGACTTTCCGACGCCAACTCCAACTCTATATATTTTCTTTCGGGGAGAAAAAATAGAGGAGAAGAAATCATCACGTTTTACGATACGGAGCCGCCGCCAAGCCCTAAAACCTCTCGGAAGGGCTGATCTGGAGTCCGTTCGGGGCTCCGGAGAGGGGGATTCGTTGCCGTCATCATCATCAACCATCCTCCATCACCAATTTCATGATGCTCACCGCCGTGCGTGAGGAATTCCATCGTAGGCTTGCTGGACGGTGATGGGTTGGATGAGATTTATCATGTAATCGATTTAGTTTTGTTAGGGTTTGATCCCTAGTATCCACTATGTTCTGAGATTGATGTTGCTATGACTTTGCTATGCTTAATGCTTGTCACTAGGGCCCGAGTGCCATGATTTCAGATCTGAACCTATTATGTTTTCATGAATATATGTGAGTTCTTGATCCTATCTTGCAAGTCTATAGTCACCTACTATGTGTTATGATCCGGCAACCCCGAAGTGACAATAATCGGGACCACTCCCGGTGATGACCATAGTTTGAGGAGTTCACTATGTGCTATGCTTTGTTCCAGTTCTCTATTAAAAGGAGGCCTTAATATCCCTTAGTTTCCATTAGTACCCCGCTGCCACGGGAGGGTAGGACAAAAGATGTCATGCAAGTTCTTTTCCATAAGCACGTATGACTATATTCGGAATACATGCCTACATTATATTGATGAATTGGAGCTAGTTCTGTGTCACCCTAGGTTATGACTGTTACATGATGAACCGCATACGGCATAATTATCCATCACCGATCCGATGCCTACGGGCTTTCCATATACTGGTTTACGCTTATTTACTTTCCCGTTGCTACTGTTACAATCACTACAAAATACCAAAATATTACTTTTGCTTCCTTTACCTTTGCTACCATTACCACCACTATCATATTACTTTGCTACTAAACACTTTGCTGCAGATACTAAGTTTCCAGGTGTGGTTGAATTGACAAATCAGCTGCTAATACTTGAGAATATTCTTTGGCTCCCCTTGTGTCGAATCAATAAATTTGGGTTGAATACTCTACCCTCGAAAACTGTTGCGATCCCCTATACTTGTGGGTTATCATTTCTCAATATTCATACTGTAAAAAGATTAAATGATAAACATGCTAGGTAGCATTCAATATCACAAAAATTCTATTTTTATCATTTACTTACTCAAGGACGAGCATGAATTAAGCTTGGGGATGCTAATCGCCAATGTATCTATAATTTTTGATGGTTTAATGCTATCATATTATCAATCTTATATACTTTATATGTAATTTTATATCATTTTTTGGAACTAACCTATTAACCGTGCCTAGTGACAGTTGTTGTTTTGTGCTTTTTTTGGTTTTATTGAAAATCTATACCAAACGGAGTCCAAACACGATGAAACTTTTTGACGATTTTTTTCTGGACATAAGAGACCCTAGAAGCTTCAGGGGAGGACCAAAATACCTATGAGGAGACGACAAGACAACAGGGCACACCCTAGGAGTTGGCGCACCCTAATGTCTTGTGTCCCCCTCGTCGCTCTGTCTGACTTAATTTCAACGCTATAAATTCTCTAATATCAGAAAACCCCGAGAGCATCCATCGAAACAATGTTTCCGCCGCCGCAAGTCTCTGTTCTTTTGCGATTCCGTCTATAGGCCTTTGCCGGTACTTTGTTGAAGGGGGAATCGATCATAGAGGGCTTCTGCATCAACATTTCCGCACCTCCAATGATATGTGAGTAGTTCCCACGGGACCTATGGGTCCATAGTGAGCTCTTTGATCTTTAATACAATGTTCTCCATGGAGTTCTATTTGATGTAATCTTCTTTTGTGGTGTGTTTGTTGGGATCCAATGAATTGTGGATTTATGATCAGATTATTCATTGAAAGCAATTGAGTCTTTTTCAAATTTTATTATGTGTGATTGTTATATATAGCTATGTATGCTTTCCAATCTATGATTTTTCTTTGGCGAAGTTGATGAGTAGATCTTTAGTGGAAATGGTGCATAGTAGTAGGTTCAATCTTGCGGCGTCCTCACCCTATGATAGGAGGGGTAGCGAGGCACATATTTATATTGTTCCTACTAAGGGGAAAACGAGGGGTTCAATCATATTGCTTGATTTCATTCTATCTACATTATGTCATCATACTTCATGCATTACTCTGTTTGTCATGATCTTAACACGTAGAGAGGCAAGCATATAAGCACTCTCGAAGTGGAGTAATAGTAGTAGATGCAGGCAAGAGTCGGTCTACTTGTCACGGACGTAGTGCCTATTTACATGTTCATGCCATGAATAACATCATAACTATGCACTTTTCTATCAATTGCCCAACAGTAATTTGTCTACCCACCATATGCTATTTTTATGAGAGAGATGCCTCTAGTGAGAACTATGGCCCCCGGGTCTATTTAATCATATTGTTAAAATTAAAAATATCTTTCTGCAATTTATTTATTTTTACTTTGCAATTTATCTATCTACTACCGTCAGATTTGATCCTTGCAATTAACGAGTACAAGGGGATTGACAACCCTCTTGCCCGCGTTGGGTGCAAGTATTTGCTCTTGTGTGTGTATTTATTGTCAATGATTGTTTGCGTGGATCTCATATTGGTTCGATAACCTTGGTTCTGTACTGAGGAAAATACTATCTGCTACTACATTGCTTCACCCTTCCTCTTCGAGGAAAATCCCAATGCAGATCACAAGTAGCAGCCGGATACGACCTGTCGGACGGAATGAACACAATTCCATGCTAACATCATCCCAATAAACCTGCCGAACAGAAAGAATACAGTTCCACCTGGACACTGTGGCCAGATAGGACCCAATAGGTGGATAGGCAGGAACCAAAGGGAAACAGTCAGGCGCATACCAAAGGAGCAACCCCACCTTATCCGACTAGCAAGACACCGGCTCCAAAACGTAACCAAAAGCATCGACCAGAAGGAACAACCAGGTGTTGGGCGGGATAGCCGGGTGGAGTCCAAGAAAGATGCATGAGCTGCCTAGCACACGCACGCACGCCGCCGTGCATGCTTCACGCATGACAGTGTGCTACTTGTGAGCTGCGTTGGGATTTCCTCGAAGAGGAGAGGATGATGCAGTACAATAGAAATAAGTATTTCCCTCGGTTATGAAACCAAGTTTATCGATCCAGTAGGAGAACCAAGCAATAATATGTAAACAACATCTACACACAAACAAAAAATACTTGCAACTCAATGCGTAGAGGGGTTGTCAATCCCACAATGGTTACGAGCAAAGCTTAAACAATATAGTTTTTAATAGATAGATTTGACAAAAATACAAAGTATTTTTGTTTTAATATATGATAGAAAATAGACCCGGGCCATAGTTTTCACTAGAGGCTTCTCTCATAAAAATAGCATACGGTGGGTACACAAATTACTGTTGGGCAATTGACAGAAAAGCAAATAATTATGATGATATCCAAGGCAATGATCATGTATATAGGCATCACGTCCGAGACAAGTAGACCAAAACTATTCTGCATCTACTACTATTACTCCACACATCGACCGCTATCCAGCATGCATCTAGTGTGTTAAGTTCATGGAAGAACAGAGTAACACCTTAACCAAGATGACATGATGTAGACAAGATATACTCACGTATGAAATAAATCCCATCTTTTTACCCTTAATAGCAACAACACATGCGTGTCATGTCCCTTTTTGTCACTGGGATTGAGCACCGCAAGATCGAATCCATCTCAAAGCACCTCTTCCCATGGCAAGATAAATCAATCTAGTTGGCCAAACCAAACCAATAAATCAGAGAAATACGAGGTTATAACAATCATGCATAAAAGAGTCCAGAGAAAACTCAAATAATATTCATGGATATATTTGATCATAAGCTCACAATTCATCCAATCCCAACAAACACGCTGCAAAAAGTCATTACATCAAATAGATGTCCAAAACACCGAGGAGAACATTGCATTGAAGATCAAAAAGAGAGAAGAAGCCATCTAGCTACTAACTATGGACCCATAGGTCCGTGGTAAACTACTCAAGCATCATCGGAGGGGCAGCAAGGATGATGAAGAACCCATCCGTGATCGTTTCCCCCTCTGGCAGAGTGCCGGAAAAGGCCTCTGGATCTCATGGTTCTAGAACTTGCGGCGGCAGAAAAAGTATTTCACGGACGTCCTTGGCAATGATCTTCATGAAAGTTTTTATTATATCCCCCTTGGATATCTATCACCTTGGGACCGAATTCATATCTTATGCAAATTACATTGTATGATCAATTCTTGAAAAGATCTAATTGAAGCATGAGAGCAAATTTGTTTAAAAAAAATCATGTATCAACGCTCAAATTAATATAAGTGAAGCATGCAAGTGCATTTGTTTAAAATTTACTAACTCTCAAAATAATATAAGTGAAGCAAGAGAGTTTATTTCTTTAAATATAACCACCGCCGTGCTTAAAAGATATAAGTGAAGTACTACAGCAACTGCCTAGCTGAAAAGATTTAAGTGAAGCACATAGAGTATTCTAGCAAATCACGGTATGCGTGTGGCTCTCTCAAACAAGTGTGTTCAACAAGGATGATTGTGACAAACTAAAAGGCAAACAACGCAAAGACTTATATAATACAAGAAGCTCCAAGCAAAACTATATGTGACGAATAAAAATATAGCTCCAAGTAAAATTACCAATGGTCGTTAGAAGAAAGAGGGGATGCCTTCCGGGGCATCCCCAAGCTTAGTTGCTTGGGAGTCCTTGAATAATTCCTTGGGGTGCCTTGGGCGGTCCAGATTCCCCACTAGCATGCAGCTATAGCGGCGCCTAAACAAAATGCTTCGTCAGATTCCTAAACCACTTTGCATTGTATATTTGTGGGCAGAAATCAGTACAGATATGTGCATGCACTCCGCAGCCCCGTATCACATACATCACCACCGTTCTTCCCCACTCCGGTTACCAAATAGTGACTAAGGGGAAAAAGGTCCCCGTGGACGCTGCCTATAAGTGGTATCTGTTTAACCACTGTTGCAACGGTCCGGGACGAGGGAGGTGGGGCCTGTCACGCACCGATAGTAATAACCTTTCGTCCAAAATTGGCATATGTTGGATGGTCGACTTCACCCGGCATCAAGAATACTATCATCATAAACATGCAAAGAGGATATTAAATCATAATACCAAATGATCTATTACACGCTAGGGTTCATCCATATCCCCAAGAACTAAGGGAACTACTCACACATGGAGGCAATAAACATCATACAAGTGGTAATAGTGAACATGAACGGTTACACATGTGACACAAAAGTTGATCCACTAGGGTTCTTAATGTTACAATGAGATGGATGGAAATGATGCTGATGATGATAGTGGGATGATGCTGAAGCCCTCCATCTGGATGGTGGTGAAGACGGTGATCTTCTCCTTGCCAATTCCCCCATCCGGCTTGCTTTGGAGGCTAGGGTTCCTCCTTTTGGGTGAGTTTCTGGTGTCTCTGGGCGTCTGATCTCCGACCCGATTCCACGGGGTGGAAATAATTGACGAGGTGGTTCTCCTGGCACATCATACGACCGCCCATACAAGCGGTCGCGCTCGTATGGTTGGCCTCCTTTTGCTTTGGAGCCTCCACCATCACATCTCCTCTAGCCCCCTACTTAATTCTTTTATAGTACAAGATTATCCCATTAAATAACGTGATTCCACCATAATTTCTTGGGATTCCTTCCTTAGGAATTTATTTTCTCTAAAAGTGTTTCCTAGGGGGAAACGACAAAAAAGTGTACAAACCCGGTAAAACTCCACAAACCCTATCATGTAGGCACAAAATAACCACCAAAATTATCACATAATTTGGACTCATCAGATAATGATGTCTACTACGCAACTTTATTCTTGTAGACTCGTGTTAGTTTTGTAGGACAGTAGCAATTTTCCCTCAAGTGGATGACCTAAGGTTTATCAATCCGTGGGAGGTGTAGGATGAAGATGGTCTCTCTCAAACAATCCTGCAACCAAATACAAGAAATCTCTTGTGTCCCCAACACACCCAATACAATGGAAAATTGTATAGGTGCACTAGTTCGGCGAAGAGATGGTGATAAAAGTGTAATATTGATGGTATAAATATATTTTTATAATCTGAATAAATAAAAACAGCAAGGTAGCAAATAGTAAACGGGCACAAAAACGGTATTGCAATGCTTGAAAATGAGGCCTAGGGTCCGTACTTTCGCTAGTGCAACCTCTCAACAATGCTAACATAGTTGGATCATATGATTATCCCTCAAAGTGCAATAAAGAATCACTCCCGAGTTCCTATTAGCGAAGAACAAAAGATAGAAAATGTTTGTAGGGTACGAAACCACCTCAAAGCTATTCTTTCCGTTCGATCTATCCTAGAGTTCGTACTAAAATAACACAAGCCATTCTTTCCGATCGATCTAATCAAGAGTTCTTACTAAAATAACACCAAAGCAAATTCATATTCATAATACTCAATCCACACAAAGAACTAAAAAGACACCCCAAAGTTTCTATCAGAGAAAAGATAATAAAAACGTGCATCAACCCCTATGCATAAATTACCCCAACGTCACCTTGGGAATTCGCAAGTTGAATGCCATAGCATATATCAAGTGAATCAATATTATATCCCAATTGTCACCTCAAGTATTCATACTGCAAGACATACATCATGTGTTCTCATCTCTGAATATTCAATCCGACAAAACAAAACTTCAAAGGGTAAAGATTCAATTCATCACAACAAGAGTATAGAGGGGAGGAACATCATATGATCCATCTATATTAACAAAGCCCATGATATACATCACGAGAGAGAGAGAGAGAAAGAGAGAGAGAGAGATTTATCACATAGCTACTGGTACAAACCCTCAACCCCGAGGGTGGACTACTCCCTCCTCATCGCGGTGGCCGCAGGGATGATGAAGATGGCCAGCGGAGATGATTCCCCCCTCCGACAGGGTGCCGGAACGGGTCTAGGTAGGTTTTCGGTGGCTATAGAGGCTTGCGGCGGCGGAACTTCTAATCTAGGTTTATTTCTGGTGGTTTCTCTATTTATAGGATTTTTGGGCGTTGGTTTCACAGTAAGATGGACCTTGAGGTGAGCACAACCCACCGGGGCACGGACGGCCCATCAGGCGCGCCCTTGTGGGTTGTGCCCTCCTCGTGGCTCTTCTAGCCCTCCCACAAAGCTTAGGGGGTCTCTTTTGTTCCAAAAAAAATCGTCAAAAAGTTTCGCCCAATTTCGAGAACTTTTATTTTTGCACAAAAAACAACACCACGGTAGTTCTGTTGAAAACAGTGTCAGTCCGGGTTAGTTCCAAAAAATGATATAAAGTTGCTATAAAATGATTGTAAAACATCCAAGAATGATAATATATTGGCATGAATACTTCAGAAATTATAGATACGTTGGAGACGTATCAGCATCCCAAGCTTAATTCCTACTCATCCTCGAGTAGGTAAATGATAAAAATAATAATTTATGAAGTGTGAATGCTAGCAAAGTGCATAAGTTTGATCAATGATAATTTCAATCACTTTTCCTGGCATCATAACAGTAATTCTTTCTTATGAAACTTCTCATGTTAAAGTAGCAACCAATTCACATGTTAAGGTTCAAACAATGAATTCTCTTGAAACACAACAACCTATGTTCTCAGTCACCAAGCAATTGCAATTCAACTTATTCAACAGAGTCAAAGTAAGAGCTCCACATACTCAACCATCTTATAGTCTTCTATGGTTGCTAACACTCACCACATACACATGAGCAAAACGTTTCAATTGGACACATAGAAAGATAGGGGCTTATAATTTCGCCTCCCAGCGTATTCACCTCAAGGGTGAGTCAACAATAATAACTCATGTGTAGCGACCCGACCTCAAACGGTCAAGTCTCTGTGTTTCAGTGTCATCCCTGGATCGGTAATGCTGACACACACAATACTCGAAGGATTTATAACAGAGTAGCAATCACACACTTATTACATCGAATGTCTCAAAAGAGAACTTATTACAATAAATATGGCTTAAGGCCATCTAATACGATAACAACAGAAGGATTGGAAGATAAAGTGAGTCCATCAACTCCAACGGCATAGCTGAGCTGCACGACAACGACCTAACGAACCTTACTCCTCGTCTGAAAAGTCTGCAACATAATACGTTGCAGACCGAAAATGGGTCAGCACATGGAATATGCTAGCAATATAACACAGTAGAGCAAGAACAGGATAAATGCTATCACTACATGCATATTTGGCTGGTGGAAAGCTCTATGGTTATAGTTTTGCGTAGAGCCAGTTTTTCCCTACAACAAAGGAATAAGTTTTACTTAACTATCATGGTAGTTGAAACATCATTGAGAAGGTTCCTCCAACTCAATCCCAATTAAAGTATTATCAACCCAACAATATTAATTTAGAGTGATGAGATGCATACGATAATCCAAGTACTAGATACTCAAGATGTCCATAACCGGGGACACGGCTAACCATGATTAGATTGTACACTCTGCAGAGGTTTGCGCACTTTTCCCCACAACACTCGATCTCCTCCGTTGGATTTCTCGCACTGCATGATGTTTGAGAAACGGATGACCGAGACACAGTCTTTCAGAAGCATTAACTCTAACCCCGGGTAGACATTACCAACCTACATCCCTCTACATCTGCTAGCCTACCACTGGAAGAGGTCATGCAACTTACTCAACTATGATAGAGCCCATAATAGCTTGTGGCTGCACACGGAAGTTTCTAGCATGAAATATCTCGATTCCCTTTGAGCACGGGTGGCGGACCTTAGGATGATCACACGGGTACTCGGGATATCCTAGGACAACACTGGATTCTCCAGGTGCCCGACAAGCAATCCACCCAGATGTGTATTAAAGTTGCCACCTTAAGTTGAACCATTAATTAACAAGCTCACATATGTCATGGATTCACTCACCCAAACCACGTCTATGAGCATAACATAGCAATATAAGCATTACGTAGAAGTAACTCCCAAGGGTTTTATAATAACAGGGCAATAGGTTCTACCTCATCAAATTCTTCCCAATACCCACATGTTAATCACCTCCTAATCATGCAATGTTTGAGGATTTGGAGCTAATGCATAAAAACTGGGTATTAAAAGAATATGATCAATGTGTTACTTGCCTTGCTGACGATCCGCAAAACCTAGAGACTCGTAGTAGCACGCTTCGCACTCCGGGAATTCTATCACAAACAAACAATAACATACATAAGCAATCAAGCAAATATGCACGGGTAAAACTCAAATAAAAAGAATTGACCAGAAATTTCAACTTAAGAACTCCGGTTTGCAAAAAGAATCAAATCAAATGGAGCAACGAAACTCAAACTGCGAAAGAAACAAAATTTGTTTACTAATATGGACTAAAGTCAAGTTTTACAGTACCAAAATCTTGTTCAAGTTGGTTAAACAGAAAGAGGGTTTCGAGGCGAAGATCTAGGCGCTTGAATCGCCTGATTCCGATAAACGAGCAAAAAGATAAACTGAAACGAAAATCGGATCAGAAATCGCAATCGAAAATAATCGCGAAAAATCCGAGAAAAAGAAAAACTGACGAACAGGCTAACGAACGAACGTTCGTTGTTTGTGATTAATGGGCGAAAACCGCTCGTTAAAACGAACATACGGACGAACGTCCGCAATATAAACTAAACTGAGTAAACCGACGAACCGATCTAAATAACGAACTAGGGTTTTTTTTAAAACGTCGGTTTTTACCTAAACCGAAAAAATGAGCGGCTCCGGATGGGATCGGCGGCGGCGGCTCCGGCGCGAGGTGGGGTTGCGGGTGGCGGCGACGGCGGGCGGTGTGGCACGGCGGCGGAAATCTTGTGGCGGGCGGCGGGCGCTTAGGCGAGGCGAGGCGGCGGCGGCGGCAATGGCGGGCTGTCACACAAGGCAAGGTGGTGGCGACTTGGGGCGGCGGCGGCGGGGTATGTAAGATGGGGAGGGGAGGGGTTGGCTTGGGGAAGGGGCACCCCGAGGCGGCGGCGGTTTCCCGGACTCCATGGAGTCCAGTCTTGGGCACGGGCGCGCGAGGAGGCGGTGGCGCAGGTGGGCTGGCTCTCTACCGGGCTTCGCCCACTCACTGGCCAAGTGTTTTTAACAGATTCCGCAGAAAATAAATCTAGAAAAATAAATAAAAATCTAGAAATGCCAAAACAAATTTTCACCGTCTAAATAAAATATTTAGAACGAGATGAACATTTTCTTGGCCCTAAAA
Organism: Aegilops bicornis; assembly: GCA_021605145.1. Classification (NCBI taxonomy): domain Eukaryota; kingdom Viridiplantae; phylum Streptophyta; class Magnoliopsida; order Poales; family Poaceae; genus Aegilops; species Aegilops bicornis. Next base: position 256,502,771 of record CM038675.1, on the reverse strand, counting down.
TGCAACTTTGAAAACATGCAATTTTTCCTATGCAATAAAATATCAATAAAAATCCGAATAAAAATAAATATTCGATTTTACTATTTTCCCCCAATATCTCATTTGTTTTGGAGAAGTCATATTATCTCCTCTCATATATTGTAATATGAAATATTTTTGGAGAGAAAAATAATAAAACAAATAATCCTCGTTTCAATATTTTATAAAATTCAAATATGAAAACAGTGAAATCCCCAACTCTCTCCGAGGGTCCTTGAGTTGCTTAGAATTTTGAGGATGGCGAAACGAAATGCAACAAAATATGATATGCATGAATTATCTATGTATAACATTCCAAATTGAAAATTTGGGATGTTGCAAACCTACCCCCCCCCCCTTAAGATGAATCTCGCCCTCGAGATTCGGGTTGGCTAGAAAATAGGTGTGGGTGGTCTTTGCGGAGATCATCCTCTCGTTCCCAGGTGGCTTCATCCTCGGTATGGTGGCTCCACTGAACTTCTCAAAACTTGATAACCATGCTGCGGGTGACTCGACTGGCAAATTCTAGAATCCTGACTGGCTTCTCCTCATAAGTCCGATTACTATCCAACTGAATTGCTTCTAAAGGCACTGTATCTCTTAGTGGTGTATCGGCCATCTCAGCATGACACTTCTTCAACTGTGAAACATGAAACACATCATGCACTCCCGACAGTCCTTCAGGTAACTCCAATTTGTATGCAACTTCTCCCATACGCTCCAAAATTCGGTACGGTCCTACAAATCTCGGGGCTAACTTTCCCCTAACTCCAAAATGTTTCACTCCTCGCAGAGGTGATACTCACAGATATGCTCGATCTCCAATTTCATAGGTTACTTCCTTGCGTTTCGAATCTGCATAACTCTTCTGCCTGGACTGAGCTACCTTTAGTCTATCTCGAATCAACTTAACCTTCTCTTCAGACTCCTTGATCAGATCGGGTCCAAACAACTGTCGATCTCCAACTTCATCCCACATCAACGGTGTTCTGCACCTTCGTCCATACAGGGCTTCGAACGGTGCCATCTTCAAACTGGCTTGGTAGCTATTGTTGTATGAGAACTCCGCGTAGGGCAAGTTGTCATCCCAACTAGATCCATAATCTAGTGCACAAGCTCTCAACATATCTTCCAGAATCTGGTTGACTCTCTCGGTCTGTCCATCTGTCTGCGGGTGGAATGTTGTACTGAATTCTAGCCTTGTACCCAAAGTCTGGTGCAACTGATGCCAAAACTTTGAGGTAAAGTGTGTTCCTCTATCTGATACGATGGTCCTCAGAACTCCATGCAGACATACGATCTTGGTCATGTATATCTTGTCCAGCTTCGCGCTTGTATAGGTGGTTTTCACTGGGATAAAGTGAGCCACTTTGGTCAAGCGATCAACTACTACCCATATAGAATCATATCCTGATTTGATCCTGGGCAATCCGGTGATAAAATCCATGCCAAGCTTATCCCACTTCCATTCGGGTATTGGCATAGGCTATAACAATCCTGCTGGCTTTTGATGTTCCACCTTCACTCTCTGACATACATCACATACGGCTACATACTCGGCAATATCCTTCTTCATACCAGTCCACCAGAAACGTTCCTTCAAATCCAAATACATCTTGGTGTTTCCGGGGTGTATCGAGTATGGTGAGTCATGGGCCTCCTGAAGTATTAACTTCCTCATCTCTCTGTTATTGGGCACATAAACACGGTCCTCAAACCATAAGGTGTCATGCTCATCCTCACGGAAACCTTTGGCCTTTCCTTTGCTCATTTTCTCTTTTATCTCGGAAATTTCCTTGTCATCCTTCTGAGCTTCTCGAATCTTTCCTAACAATGTAGACTGAACTTCCATTGCTGCAACAAAACCTCTAGGAACAATCTCCAATCAAAGTTCCCTGAGATCCTCTACTAACTCCTTTGGCAATCCTGTGCTTACGAGGGTGTTAGCATAACTCTTCCGACTCAAAGTGTCTGCTACGACATTGGCCTTGCCTGGATGATAGTGAAGCTTCATGTCGCAATCCTTTATGAGATCCAACCATCTCCTCTACCCAAGGTTCAACTCCTTCTGTGTGAAAATGTACTTCAAACTCTTATGATCCGTGTACACATCACAATGGTTTCCAATAAGGTAATGCCTCCAAGTCTTGAGCGCATGTACTACAACTGCTAACACCAAATCATGTGTGGCATTATTCAATTCGTGTGGTTTTAGTTGTCGTGAGGCATACGAAACAACTCTTCCGTCCTGCATAAGCACACTTCCAAGTCCTAGGCGGGAGGCGTCGCAATACACTTGGAAATCCTTACGTATATCCGGCAAAATCAGCACTGGGGCTATAGTCAAACGTTTCTTTAACTCCTGAAAACTTGCCTCACATTCTTTCGTCCATTTAAATTTGGTACACCACAACAAACTTATCCAAATATTCCATGAACACCTTGTTCATCATGCTCATGAAATAGGTAGGGGCGTTAGTCAGCCCAAATGACATGACCGTATATTCATACAACCCGTACCGTGTGGTGAATGTTGTCTTTGGTATATCCTTCTCTCAAATCTTCAACTGATGATACCCTGATCGCAGATCGATCTTCGAAAACACTTTAGCTCCTTGCAGCTGGTCAAACAAATCATTGATCATCGGCAATGTGTATTTGTTCTTGATCGTCACCTCATTCAACGCCCGATAATCAACAACCATCCTCAATGATTCATCCTTCTTCTCAACCAAGAGCACTGGGGCTCCCCACGGTGATTAACTTCGTCGGATGTAACCTTTCTCCAATAACTCCTTGATCTGCTTCTTAATCTCCTCTAGACCATTTGCGGGCATCCGGTATGGTCTCTTCGATATAGGCCCGGTGCCTGGCAACAGTTCTATCAAAAACTCGATGTCCCGATCTGGCGGCATGCCTGATAATTCCTCTGGAAATACATCTGGGTAGTCCTTTACGACAGGCACTTCTTCTTGAACAACTCCTGAGAGGGAATTTACTTGGCTCCTCCTAGGCGCATGCCTAGATACATACTTGATCCTTTTTCCCTCCGGGGTGGTGAGATAAATCGACTTACTAGCACAGTCAATGCTTCCTCCATACTTTGACATCCAGTCCATGCCTAATATCACATCGATTCCTTGTGACTCCAAAATTATTAGGTCGAACGAGAAAACATGCCTACCAATGGTTAAGGGTATCCGGTCGCACCATCAGCTAGCCATATACTCTGCTCCAGGTGAACTTACTAACAGAGGGGTCCTAAGGGCTTGGGTTGGTAGTTTAAACTTATCCACGAGCCCCCTTGATATGTATGAATGCGATGCACCAGTATAAAAAAGAACAAGGGCGGTAAAAGACTTAACCAAAAAAACTCACCGATAACTGCATCTGGCTGCTCTTAAACCTCCTCCACGTTAACGTGGTTCACTTGTCCTTTGTTGAATGGATTGGGCTTCTTCCCAGCGCTCCCATTACCGCTTCCATTCTTCGCTTCAGGGCACTCCGTGGCATAGTGTCCAGTCTTCCCACACTTGAAGCAAGTAATGTGACTTAGGTCTCTCTTGGCGGGTGTGGCTGGATTGGAGCGGTTCTGATTGTTGCTTGTTCTGTTCCCAGTCCCATTCTTGGTACCATTATGGTTATGCGAACTTCCTCCGTTGTGGTTATGACCTCCATGGTTATGAACAATTCCTCCCGAGTTCGGGGTTAGACGAGGCTTCTGCTGAGCTCCCGAGTTGTATCTTCCTTTCCCATACTTCCTCTTATGGCTCTCAATCTGCTGCTGCTTCCCTTCAATCATAAGAGCCTTATCTACCAACTCCTGGTAGTTGTTGAATGTTGCCACCATCAATTGCATGCTCATCTCATCATTCAGCCCTTCCATAAATTTCTCCTGCTTCGCGGCATTTGTGGCCACATCATCAGGGGCATAGCGAGATAACATGCTAAACTCATCCACGTACTGAGCTACAGTACAGTTTCCCTAGCGTAAGTTACGGAACTCACGCTTCTTCATGTTCATAGCTCCAGTTGAGACATGGGATGTGCGGAAAGCTTGCTGAAACTGATCCCAAGTGACGTTGGCTATGGGGAAAGTGGCCGTATAATTCTCCCACCATGAGGCTACTGGTCCATCCAATTGATGTGCGGCAAAGCGCACCTTCTCAGCATCTGTGCAACCTGCGGTGGTCAAATCCCTTCCAATACGGCGTAGCCAATCATCAGCAACTATAGGCTCGGTACTACTAGAAAACACCGGCGGCTGCAACCTCAGAAAGCGAGCTAAGTTATCAACTGGAGGCGGGTTGTTGTTGTTGTTGTTGTTGTTGTTGTTGTTGTTGTTGTTGTTGTTGTTGTTGTTGTTGTTGTTGTTGTTGTTGTTGTTGTTGTTGTTGTTGTTGTTGTTGTTGTTGTTGTTGTTGTTGTTGTTGTTGTTGTTGTTGTTGTTGTTGTTGTTGTTGTTGTTGTTGTTGTTGTTGTTGTTGTTGTTGTTGTTGTTGTTGTTGTTGTTGTTGTTGTTGTTGTTGTTGTTGTTGTTGTTGTTGTTGTTGTTGTTGTTGTTGTTGTTGTTGTTGTTGTTGTTGTTGTTGTTGTTGTTGTTGTTGTTGTTGTTGTTGTTGTTGTTGTTGTTGTTGTTGTTGTTGTTGTTGTTGTTGTTGTTGTTGTTGTTGTTGTTGTTGTTGTTGTTGTTGTTGTTGTTGTTGTTGTTGTTGTTGTTGTTGTTGTTGTTGTTGTTGTTGTTGTTGTTGTTGTTGTTGTTGTTGTTGTTGTTGTTGTTGTTGTTGTTGTTGTTGTTGTTGTTGTTGTTGTTGTTGTTGTTGTTGTTGTTGTTGTTGTTGTTGTTGTTGTTGTTGTTGTTGTTGTTGTTGTTGTTGTTGTTGTTGTTGTTGTTGTTGTTGTTGTTGTTGTTGTTGTTGTTGTTGTTGTTGTTGTTGTTGTTGTTGTTGTTGTTGTTGTTGTTGTTGTTGTTGTTGTTGTTGTTGTTGTTGTTGTTGTTGTTGTTGTTGTTGTTGTTGTTGTTGTTGCCTTGGTTCTGACTAACAATTGCATCAAGGCATTCTCTTTGGATCAACCGAGTGAGCTCCGGTGGGAAGGCAAATCCGTGTCACGTCTCGGAGGCATCGATGGGTTTAGAGGAGAGATTAGAATAGAAAAGGGGGTCTAGTGAGAAAACACTACCCATATGCACATGAGACAAACACAATCATATCACTCAATCAATCAAGCAAGGGCATACAAACGGTCTAGAACTATCGTTAAAAGTGCTCAACTACTACTATATACATGGGGAAATACTACTAATCATTTTGTGGTCATCTAGAAATTTTGATCGGTGGAAGACTCCATGATGTCTGCTCCAGCTTCGTCTTCAAAGTCATCTTCACTGGGGTCGGGGTCGGTGTCGTCGATGATGATGTAGTTCTCCAGGCAAGTGGAATCGTCGTCCTCTCCTCCTAGCGCGGGGTCTCCCATGAATACTCCGATCTTATTTATCAGGTCGTCGTTCTTCTCCAATAGTGTTGCAATTTCCTCCTCGTATCCATCGCGTGTAGACTTAAGTTATTCTTCCAACTCGGTGATCCTCGTCTTCACCTTCTTCAAATCTATCATGTCTGCGCACATCTAATTCTCCTGGCGTTGAATGTGCTGGTTTAACTCCTGGATGAAAGCTGCAATGGATCTATCCTTCCTGGTGCTGATCATCTCCGATTGCTCATCTCGGCGCCCACATATCTGGTAGATAGTGTCCTTGAGATCCTTATTGTAGACTTCTCCAATACGTCCCATGGCAATGTGGGCTGCCATTCTCTTGCCTAGACTCTAGGTTGGTGCTTCAAAAGAAAACTCTATGGGCTCAGTGGTTGGCGAGAACGTCCTTCCTGGAACTTGAACTCGAATCATCCAGCGCTCCTCTTCTGGTAAAGTGGCGTTGTAGGTCCCGGTGAAGCTTGGTATTCCGATGTTCAGGTACCTAGTGACTTCTTTCAAGTGGCGTCCAAAGGGTGTGTCTTCATTCGGTTGTGCAAACTTGTTCCTCGAATCCGCCATCCTAAGAGTAGAAAATGGAGAGGAGTCAGAAATGAGTAGAGAAGAGTGACCTATGGTTTATCTTAGTGGTCGTGTCCTACACTCGGCGTGTCTTTGTGATACCATCTTGTAGCGACCCGACCTCAAGCGGTCAAGTCTCTGTGTTTCAAAGTGTCATCATTTGGATCGGTAATCTTGACACACAGTACTCGAAGGATTTATAGCAGAGTAGCAATCGAACACTTATTACATCGAATGTCTCAAAAGAGAACTTATTACAATAAATATGGCTTAAGGCCATCTAGTACGATAACAACGGAAGGCTTGGAAGATAAAGTGAGTCCATCAACTCCAATGGCATAGCTGAGCTGCACGGCAACGACCTAACGAACCTTACTCCTCGTCTAAAAAGTCTGCAATATAATACGTTGCAGCCCAGCGGGTCAGCACATGGAATATCTTGGCAATATAACCACGATAGATCAAGAACAGGATAAATGCTATCACTACATGCATATTTGGCTGGTGGAAAGCTCTATGGTTATAGTTTTATGAGAGCCGCTTTTTCCCTACAACAAAGGAATAAGTTTTACTTAACTATCATGGTAGTTGAAACATCATTGAGAAGGTTCCTCCAACTCAAGCCCAATTAAAGTAATTATCACCCCAACAATATTAATTTAGATTGATGAGATACATATGATAATCCAAGTACTAGATACTCAAGATGTCCATAACCGGGGACACGGCTAACCATGATTAGATTGTACACTCTATAGAGGTTTGCGCACTTTTCCTCACAAGACTCGATGTCCTCCGTTGGATTTCTCGCACTGCATGATGTTTGAGAAACGGATGACCGAGACATAGTCTTTCAGAAGCATTAACTCTAACCCCGGCGAGACATTACCAACCTACATCCCTCTACATCTGCTAGCCTACCACTGGAAGAGGTCATGCAACTTACTCAACTATGCTAGATAACATAAAAGCTAGTGGCTGAACACGGAAGTTACTAGCAAGAAAATATCTCATTTCCCATTTGAGACTGTGTGGCGGACAAAAGGATGATCACACGGGCACTCCGGATATCCTAGGACAACACTGGATTCTCCAGGTGCCCGACAAGCAATCCACCCAGATGTGTATTAAAGTTGCCACCTTAAGTTGAACCATTAATTAACAAGCTCACATCTGTCATGGATTCATTCACCCAAACCATGTCTACGAGCATAGCATAGCAATCTAAGCATTACGTAGAAGTAACTCCCAAGGGTTTTATAATAACAGGGCAATAGGTTCTATCTCATCAACTACTTCCCAATACCCACATGTTAATCACCTCCTAATCATGCAATGTTTGAGGATTGGAGCTAATGCATAAAAACTGGGTATGAAAAGAGTATGATCAATGTGTTACTTGCCTTGCCGACGATCCGCAAAACCTAGAGACTCGTAGTAGCACGTTTCGCATTCCGGGAATGCTATCGCAAACAAACAATAGCATACATAAGCAATCAAGCAAAGATGCATGGTAAAACTCAAATAAAAATAATTGACCAGAAAGTTCAACTTAAGAACCCCGGTTTGCAAAAAGAATCAAATCAAACAGAGCAACGAAACTCAAACTGTGAAAGAAACAAGATCCGTTTACTAATCTGGACTAAAGTAAAATTTTACAGTACCAAATCTTGTTCAAGTTGGTTAAACACAAAGAAGGTTTTGAGACGAAGATCTAGGCGCTTGAATCGCCTGATTCCGATAAACGAGCGAAAAGATAAACTGAAACAAAAATCGGATCAGAAATCACGGTCGAAAATAATCACGAAAAACCCGACAAAAAGAAAAACTGACGAACAGGCTAACGAACGAATGTTTGTTGTCTATGACTAATGGGCGAGAACCGTTCGTTAGAACGAACGTACACACAAATGTCCAAAAAATAAACTAAACGAGAAAACCGGCGAACCGATCTAAAAAGCGAACTAGTTTTTTTTAAAAACCCATCGGTTTTTACCTAAACCAAAAAAACGAGCGGCTCCGGATCGGATTGGTGGCGGCGGCTCCGGCGGCGCGTGGTGGGGCTGCGGGGTGGCGGCGACGGCGGGCGGTGACGCAAGGGCGGGCGGGCGCTTAGACGAGGCGAGGCGCGCAGCGGCGGCGGGCGGCGGCGGCGGTTGTGCGGCAATGGTGGTGGTGGCGACTTGGGGCGGCGGCGGCGGGGTATTTAAGAGGGGGAGGGGCGGGGTCGGCTTGGGGAAGGGGCAACCCGGGGCGCCGGCGGTTTCCTGACTCCGCAGAAGTCTCAAAAGTGCACGGGCGAAGCGAGGAGGCGGCGGTGGGCTGGCTTGGCTCGGCATTGGCTTTACCAACAAGTTTTTAAAACAGATTCATTTAAAATAAATTCTAGAAAAATAAATAAAATCTAGAAATGCCAAAACAAATTTTCATTGCCTAAATAAAATATTTAGAACAAGATGAACATTTTCTTGGCCCTAAAATGCAATTTTGAAAACATGCAATTTTTCCTATGCAATAAAATATCAATAAAAATTGAATAAAAATAAATATTTGATTTTAATATTTCCCCAATATCTCATTTATTTTGGAGAAGTCATATTATCTCCTCTCATATATTTTAATATGAAATATTTTCAGAGAGAAAAATAATAAAACAAATAATCCTCGTTTCAATATTTGATAAAATTCAAATATGAAAACAGTGAAATCCCCAACTCTCTCCGAGGGTCCTTGAGTTTCTTAGAATTTCGAGGATCGCGAAACGAAATGCAACAAAATATGATATGCATGAATGATCTATGTATAACATTCCAAATTGAAAATTTGGGATGTTACATCATGCCACCCGTATCCAACTGGACATATGTGCCTAGATATTTCCTCACCACATGATGCTTGCCAAAAGAGAAAAATAAAAAGGAATAGAGAGAAAATTTTTGACTCTTTGCATAAAAGTAAATACTGAAAAGTAAAAGATAGGCCCTTCGCAGAGGGAAGCAGAGGTTGCCATGCGCTTATTTGTTTGTATGCTCAACCCCTTAGTGCAAAAGAACGTCACGTTATATTGCCCCTTATGATAGCAACCTTTATTATGCAGTCTGTCGCTTTTATTCTTTGCCATCACAAGTTCGTACAACGCTCAATTTTCTCTTACACTAAATGATCTAACACTTTTAGAAGCAATTTTTATTGCCTTATTGCATCGACGACAACTTACTTGAAGGATATTGCTCAATCCTTAGTTAGGTATTGTGGACTCTTGAAAATAAGATTTGGGTTTAAGGGTTTTTGGATGCACAAGTAGTATCTCTAGTTGGTGTGGAATTTTTGGCTAGCAAAGATGGGGGGCAAGCACCACATGTTGAAGGATCTATGACAATAGAACTTCTATGTGAATATGAACAAACATAAACCATTACGTTGTCTTCCTTGTCCAACGTCAACAATTTTGGCATAAAATATTTTGATGGGGGCTCACAATCACAAAATATTTCCAAGATAGTGTATTTGCATGTGAAAGTTCTCTCCCTTATACTAATTATTCATGAATTGCTTGTATGACCAATATTGTGATTGTCAAGCCTCAAAAGATTTCACTTTCTAAACCCAATGTGAAGCTACCACTAGGCATGATATAATTTAAACTTCATGATATTCAATTCATTCAACAATTTACTCATAGGATATAAGTGAAGCACAAGAGTAAATGACAAGCTACTCCAAAAAGATATAAGTGAAGATCAAACGAGTAGTTAAGTAAATAAGTAGCTAATTGTGGACTCTCTTTTATTTTAAAACTTTCAGATCTAAGTATCTTATTAAAAAAGCAAGAAAAACAAAATAAAATGATATTCCAAAAATAGCACACATCATGTGAAGAAGCAAAAACTTAGGCTCAACCAATACTAACCGATAATTGTTGAAGAAGAAAGGTGCGATGCCTACCGGGGCATCCCCAATCTTAGATGCTTGAGACTTCTTGAAATATTAACTTGGGATGCCTTGGGCATCCCCAATGTAACATCCCAAATTTTCAATTTAGAATGTTATACATAGAGCATCGTTGCATATCATATTTTTCATTGCATTTTAATTGCATTTTGCTCGATCCTAGAAATTCTACACAACTCAAGGACCCTCGGAGAGAGTTGGGGATTTTCGTTATTTTCAAATTTGAGTTTTCTCAAATTTTGAAATAGGATCATTTGATTTTAATTATTTTATATTCAATTATTTATATTACAAAAATATGTGAGAGGGAATAAAATGACTTTCCCAAAATAAAGAAATAATTAATATTTAATAGTAAAATCAAATAAGATTTCATTTTGGAGTTTTTCGCCTTTTTATTTGAATTTAGGAAAAATGCGCGTTTTTCAAATATTGCATTTAGGCCCAAATAAATGTTCACTAAATCCGGCTTAATTTTAGAAGCCGGGGAAAATTTATTTCGGGATTTTTGGAGTCAGTTTAGTACTTCTTTTGATTTTTTTTCTGTGCGTAATGTTTTATTTAAAAAACGCGACCGCTTTTCGGGCCGTGCAGGCGGGACTCCGCTCGGGCGCTTATATAAATAGTGGCCGCCCGAGCCGCCTCAGCCCACCCGAGCCCTGAAACCCTAGCCGCTTCATGGCCAGCCGCCACACATGCCGCGTCGAGTCGCCAGACGCCTTCCGAGGTTCGCCGCCGCCTCGATTTCCGTGCCGGTTTTTTTAAACCGATCGGTTTTCTTCGGATTTTTTTCGGTTTTTTTATTTTATTTATTTTATTATTATTTATTCTTTTTCCGTTCGAATCTGTTTGTCGTTTTTTTTCTTTTGCTCGGATTTAATCCGCGATTTTTCTGATCGCGATTCCAGATCCGATTTTCGTTTTACTATAACTTTTCGCTCGTTTATCGGAATCAGGCGACTCAAGCGCCTGGAGTTTCGTCTCGAAACCCTCTTTCCGAATAATCTACTTAAACAAGTTTTTGCTTCTGTAAAATTTGACCTAGATCCAGATTAGTAAAACGAAGCTGTTTTCTTCCGCCGTTTGACTTTCGTTGCTTCGTTTGATTTGATTCTTTTTGCAAACCGGAGTTCTTAAGTTGAAATATCATGTTAGATCTATTTGAGTTTTGCCTGTGCATTAGATGAGTACTTATTGTATGCTTGTTTGTTTGTCTGCGATAGATTACCCGGAGTGCGCCGCCTGTTACTTTGAGTCTCTAGGTTACGCAGATCATTAGCAAGGCAAGTAACACTTTGATCATACTTTTCTCATACCCAGTTTTTATGCATTAGATCTATTCCTCAAACACTTGCATGGTTAGGATCTAATTAAATTGTGGGTTATGGGAAGTAGTTGAGGTAGTACCTATCACCTGTTTTATTATCAACCCTTGGGAGTTACTTCTACGTTTGCTTATTATGCTATGCTATGCTAGTAGACGTGGATTGGGTGAGTGTATCCATGACAGATGTGAGATTGTTATTTAATGGTTTATTTAAGGTGGCAACTTAAACACACATCTGGGTGGATTTCGGCACCTGGTTTCTATCTGGACTTGACTTTTTTTCTTCTGACCGCCACCAAGACTCAAAGGGATCATGAGATTATTCAAAATAGATACTTCCGTGTGCAGCCACAAGCCATTATGGGCTCTGGCGTAGTTGACTAAGTTGTGCGAACTCTTACGGGTAGACTAGCAGATGTAGGGGAAAGTAGGTGTACCGGTCTACCCACAAGTAAGGTGCTAGTGCTTCTGAAAGACTATGTCTCGGTCATCCGTTTCTCAAACACCATGTAGTGCGAGAAATCATACGGAGGTGATCGAGTCTTGTGGGGAAAAGTGCGCAAACCTCTGCAGAGTGTATAAACTAATCAAGGTTAGCCGTGTCCCCCGGTTATGGACATCTTGAGTATCTAGTACCTGGATATCATGTGAATCTCATCATGTTACTTCTAATTAATATTGTTGGGTTTGTTAATGAGTAATTTTAATTGGGATTGAGAATGCTGTCAACCATTCTCAATGTTTCACAACCACCATCTTAGTTAAACAAATTTATTCCTTTGCAGTAGGAAAAAATTGGCTTTATGCAAAACTGTAACCATAGAGCTTTCCACCAGCCATATATGCATGTAGTATAGGCTTATCATTCCATTATTCTCTATGTGTTACATTGCCAGCATATTCCATGTGCTGACCCGTTTTGGCTGCAACGCTTCATGTTGCGTACTTTTCAGAACGACAGTAGGGTGCTTAGGTCGTGGTTCTATACTCGGTGATGCCGTTGGAGTTGATGGACTCGCTTATTCTTCCAAGCCTTCCATTGTTATCGTTATTAGATGGCCTTAAGCCATATTTATTTTATTAAGTTCTCTCTTGAGACATTCGATTGTAATAAGTGTGTGATTGCTACTCTGATATAAATCCTTCAAGTACTGTGTGGTGTCAGCATTACTGATCCAGGGATGACACTGAGCACAGAGACTTGACCATCTGAGGTCGGGTCGCTACAGAGATGGTATCAGAGCACACACTGACTGTAGGACACGACCATTAAGCTAAAGCCCTATATCACTACTCTCTCTTCTCATTTCTGACTCCTCATCTTTTCTACTCTTTTAGGATGACGGAAGCGAGGATCAAGTTCACTCAAATTTGATGAGGATACACCCTTTGGACGACACACGAAGGAAGTCACTAAGTACCTAAACATTGGATTACCGAGCTTCACCGGACCTACAATTCCACTTTACCCGAAGAAGAGCTGGAAGATTCAAGCTCAAGTTCCGGAAGGACGTTTGCGCCAATCACGGAGCCCATAGAGTGTGTTTTCAATGCACCAACTTGGAGTCTGGGAAAGAGTATGGCAGCCCATATAACCATGGGGCGCATTGGAGAAGTTTACAAAGAAGATCTCAAGGATACTAACTACCAGATTTGCGGACGCCGAGATGAACAATGGGAGATAGTTGGCACTAAGAAGGATCGATCCATTGCAGCTTTCATCCAGGGGTTAAACCAGCACATTTGACGCCAGGAGAACCAGATGTGCGCAGACATGATGGAGTTGAAGACAGCAAAAGCCAAGATTATCGAACTAGAAGGAGGCGAAGGCCACTCGCAAGGACTACATGGAGGAGATTGTAGCTCTAGTGAGACAAAAGCGGCGATCTTAAGGAGAAGATTGAAGAACTCATGGGAAATTCAGCACCGGAGGAGAAGATGAAGATAGCACTGTCGAGAGAACTACATCATCATCGATTTACACCGATTCCGATCCTAGTGATGATGATTACAAAGATGAAGCTGGAGCGGATATCATGGAGTCTTCATCGAGCAGTTTTTCTAGTTGACCACCATAACAGTAGTAGATTACCCCATGTTATTTTAGTTTTAGTTTCAAAGACTTTGTAACGATAGATAGACCGTTGTATGCCCTTGTTTGAATTGATTGGAGTGATATTGTGTGATTTGTCTCATGTGCATATGGGTAGTGTTTCTCTCTAGACCTCTTTCTATTCTAAATTCTCGTCTTTTCTTAAACTCTTAAGACACCCATGCTAGTAAGCTCACCGGGAGCGGAGTATATGGCCAGTCAAGGATGCTTTCAAGTGCCATTAAGTATAGGGAGGCATGTTTTCCCAACGGATTTAATCATATTGGAATCCCAAGGATTGGATGTAATTCTTGGTATGGATTGGTTGTCGATGTATGGAGGAAACATCGATTTGCGCCAAGAAGTCAATTTTGCTTACCACCCCGTAAGGGAGGAGAATCAAGTATGTATCACGGCATGAGCCGAGGAGAGCACATGTAAATTCCTTATCGAGTTGTGCAGAGGAGGTACCGGTGGTAAGGGATTACCCAGACGTGTTTAGGAAGAGTTGTCGGGCATGCCACCGGATAGAGACATTGAGTTTCGATTGAACTCTTGCCGAACCTTTGGGCCGATATCTAAGAGACCGTATAGGATGCCAGCCCAAGATTTGGAGGAAATTAAGAAGCTGATTAAGGAGTTACTGGATAAAGGTTTTATTCGCCCAAGTTCTTCGCCTTGGGGATCACCAGTACTTCTAGTGGAGAAGAAGGATGGATCATTAAGAATGGTTGTTGATTATCGAGGATTGAATGAAGTGACCATCAAGAACAAGCACCCGCTGCCGATGATCAATGACTTGTTTGGCCAATTGCAAGGAGCTAAGGTGTTTTCCAAGATCGATTTGCGATCAGGGTACCGTCACTTGAAGATTCGAGAGCAGGATATACCTAAGACGGCTTTTACCACCAGGTACGGGTTGTATGAGTACACCATTATGTCATTTGGTCTGACTAACGCTTTTGCCTATTTTATGAACATGATGAACAAAGTGTTTATGGAGTTTTGGATAAGTTCATCGTGGTGTTCATTGATGATATTTTGGTTTACTCGAAGAATGAAGAGGAACATAAGGAGCATTTATGCGTTTGGTAGTCTAGAAGCTCATAGAAATTCAGTTGTATGCCAAGTTCAGCAAGTGTGAGTTTTGGTTGAAGGAAGTTGGATTTCTTGGACATGTTATATCCGGAGAAGGTATAGCAGTTGACCCCACTAAAGTTGTCACTGTAACAAACTGGGAAGCACCAACAACAGTTGGAGAGATCTGGAGTTTCCTTGGACTAGCAAGATACTACCGGAGATTCATTGAGAATTTCTCAAGGATTGCGAAGCCTATGACAGAATTGTTGAAGAAGGATACCAAGTTCATTTGGACCGAGGAGTGTGAAGCTAGTTTCCAAGAGTTGAAGAAACGTTTGGTTACCTCACCAGTGTTAATTCTGCCAGATCAGACCAAGGATTACGAGGTATATTGCGACACTTCACGTCGAGGACTTGGAGCAGTGCTTATGCAGGAGGGAAGAGTTGTTTCGTATGCTTCACGACAGCTTAAGCCTCATGAGCTAAATTATGCTACACATGATTTGGAGTTAGCAAAGTAGTGCATGCATTGAAAACATGGAGACATTTCCTCATTGGAAATCATTGTGAGGTGTATACGGATCACAAGAGTTTGAAATACATTTTCACGCAGAAGGAGCTGAATCTCAGGCAAAGGAGATGGTTGGAGCTTATCAAAGATTATGATATGAGATTGCATTACCACCCCGAAAAGGCTAACGTTGTAGCAGACGCGTTGAGCCGTAAGAGTCACGTCAATACATTAATGAAGGGAGAAATACCAAAGGAGTTAGCCAAGGATCTTCGAGAGCTATGTTTGGAAATAGTTCCGAGAGGCTATGTATCAGCATTGGAGATTCAGTCAACTTTGATGGACAAGATCAGGGAAGCTCAGAAGACTGACAAAGAGATTGCCTCTATAAAGGAGAGAATGAGCGAAGGAAAGGCTAAGGGATTTCGTGAGGATGAGCACGATACCCTATGGTTTGAAGACCGTGTTTATGTGCCCAATGACCCAGAGATCGAAGTTGAGTTTGCAAGAGGCACATGATTCACCATATTCGATTCACCCAGAAATACCAAGATGTATTTGGATTTGAAGAATACTTTTCGGTGGACCGGAATGAAGAAGGATATTGCAGTACGTGGCAGTTTGTGATGTATGTCGAGGGTGAAGGCGTAACATCGTAAGCCAGCAGGATTGTTACAGCCATTGCCTATACTCGAATGGAAGTGGGATAAACTAGGAATGGATTTCATCACGGGATTTCCCAGGACTCGTTCATGCTATGACTCGATTTGGGTTATAGTCGATTGTTTGATGAAGGTAGCTCATTTCATTCCAGTAAAGACTACCTATAGCAGTGCCAAATTGGCTAAGATATACATGACCAGGATTGTATGCTTGCATGGAGTTCCGAGGAGTATCGTGTCGATAGAGGAACCCAATTTACCTCAAAGTTCGGAAGCGATTTGCATGAGACTTTGGGAACCATCTTTGAGTTTAGCACAACTTTTCATCCACGCATGTATGGACAAACCGAGAGAGTCAACCAGATTTTGGAGGATATGCTTAGAGCTTGTGCTTTGGATTATGGATCAAGTTGGGATGATAATTTGCCGTATGCGGAGTTTTCTTATAGCAACAGTTACCAAACCAGTCTAAAGATGGCCCCTTTCAAAGCCTTGTACGGAAGGAGGTGCAGGACCCCGTTGTTGTGGGATGAAGTTGGAGACCGCCAGTTGTTTGGACCAGATTTGATTAAGGAGTCTGAACAGAAAGTAAAGTTGATTCGCGATAGGCTCAAGGTAGCCCAGTCAAGACAGAAGAGTTATGCGGATTCAAAACGCAAGGAGACAGAATACGAAGTCGGAGACAGAGTTTATCTTCGAGTATCGCCGCTTCGAGGAGTTAAGCGTTTTGGAGTTAAAGGAAAGTTAGCACCTCGATTTGTCGGACCTTATCGTGTTTTGGAACGCATGGGAGAAGTTGCGTACAAGTTGGAATTGTCCGAAGGATTGTCAGGAGTTCATGATGTGTTTCATGTTTCACAGTTGAAGAAGTGTCACGCAGAGATGGCTGATATACCACTGAGAGATACAAAGTACACCGGAAGCGATTCAGTTGAATGATGATTTGACCTATGAGGAGAAACCAGTTAAGATTTTGGAGTATGCCAGCCGAGTCACCCGCAGCAAGGTTATTAAGTTTTGGAAAGTTCAGTGGAGCCACCACACAGAGGATGAAGCCACCTGGGAACGAGAGGAAGATTTGCTTAAAGATCACCCTCACCTATTTTCTAGCCAACCCGAATCTCGAGGGCGAGATTCATCTTAAAGGGGGTAGGTTTGTAACATCCCAAATTTTCAATTTGGAATGTTATACATAGAGCATCATTGCATATCATATTTTTCATTGCATTTTAATTGCATTTTGCTCGATCCTAGAAATTCTACACAACTCAAGGACCCTCGGAGAGAGTTGGGGATTTTCGTTATTTTCAAATTTGAGTTTTCTCAAATTTTGAAATAGGATCATTTGATTTTAATTATTTTATCTTCAATTATTTCTATTACAAATTGAGAGAGGGAATAAAATGACTTCCCAAAATAAAGAAATAATTAAGATTTAATAATAAAATCAAATAAGATTTTATTTTGGAGTTTTTCGCCTTTTTATTTGAATTTAGGAAAAATGCGCGTTTTTCAAATATTGCATTTAGGCCCAAATAAATGTTCATTAAATCCGGCTTGATTTTAGAAGCCGGAGAAAATTTATTTCGGGATTTTTGGAGTCCGTTTAGTACTTCTTTTGATTTTTTTTCTAGCGTAATGTTTTATTTAAAAAACGCAGACCGCTTTTCGGGCCGCATTCGAAGCGGGACTCCGCTCGGCGCTTATATAAATAGTGGCCGCCCGAGCCGCCTCACACCCGAGTTCGCCCAAACCCTAGTCAGCCTTGTTGTCGTCGCCATTGCCGCCACACACATTGCCGAGTCGCCAGACGCCTTCCGAGGTTCGCCATCGCCTCGCCGTGTTGTTTTTTTAAAAACCGATCGGTTTTCTTCGGGTTTTTTTCGGGTTTTTTCGTTTTTTATTTTTTTTATTTTTTTCCGTTCGAATCTGTTCGTCGTTTTTTCTTTTTCTCGGATTTAATCCGCGATTTTTCTGATCGCGATTCCAGATCCGATTTTCGTTTTAGTATAACTTTTCGCTCGTTTATCTAATCAGGTGCTTCAAGCGCCTGGAGTTTCTTCTCGAAACCCTCTTTCCGAATAATCTATTTAAACAAGTTTTTGCTTCTGTAAAATTTGACCTAGATCCAGATTAGTAAAACGAAGTTGTTTTCTTCCGCCGTTTGACTTTCGTTGCTTCGTTTGATTTGATTCTTTTTGCAAACCGGAGTTCTTAAGTTGAACTATCTGGTTAGATCTATTTGAGTTTTGCCTGTGCATTAGATGAGTACTTATTGTATGCTTGTTTGTTTGTCTGCGATAGATTACCCGGAGTGCGCCGCCTGTTACTTCGAGTCTCTAGGTTACGCGGATCATCAGAAAGGCAAGTAACACTTTGATCATACTTTTCGCATACCAAGTTTTTATGCATTAGATCTATTCCTCAAACACTAGCATGGTTAGGATCTAATTAAATTGTGGGTTATGGGAAGTAGTTGAGGTAGTACCTATCACCTGTTTTATTATCAACCCTTGGGAGTTACTTCTACGTTTGCTTATTATGCTATGCTATGCTTGTAGACGTGGATTGGGTGACAGATGTGAGATTGTTATTTAATGGTTTATTTAAGGTGGCAACTTAAACACACATCTGGGTGGATTGAGGCACCTGGTTTCTATCAGGACTTGCCTGTATTTCTTCGGACCGCCACCCAGGCTCAAAGGGATCATGAGATTATTCAAACTAGAAACCTTCGTGTGCAGCCACAAGCCATTATGGGCTCTGGCGTAGTTGACTAAGTTGTGCGAACTCTTACGGGTAGACTAGTAGATGTAGGGGAAAGTAGGTGTACGGTCTACCCACAAGTAAGGTGCGAAAGTGCTTACGAAAGACTATGTCTCGGTCATCCGTTTCTCAAACACCATGTAGTGCGAGAAATCAAACGGAGGCGATCGAGTCTTGTGGGGAAAAGTGCGCAAATCTCTGCAGAGTGTATAAACTAATCAAGGTTAGCCGTGTCCCCCGGTTATGGACATCTTGAGTATCTAGTACCTGGATATCATGTGAATCTCATCATGTTACTTCTAATTAATATTGTTGGGTTTGTTAATGAGTACTTTTAATTGGGATTGAGAATCTGTCAACCATTCTCAATGTTTCTAACCACCATCTTAGTTAAACAAATTTATTCCTTTGCGATAGGAAAAAATTGGCTTTATGCAAAAGCTGTAACCATAGAGCTTTCCACCAGCCATATATGCATGTAGTATAGGCTTATCATTCCATTATTCTCTATGTGTTACATTGCCAAAGATATTCCATGTGTTGACCCGTTTTGGCTGCAACGCGTTTCATGTTGCAGACTTTTCGAACGCATTTAGTAAGGTGCTTAGGTCGTGGTTCTATACTACTCGATGATGCGTTGGAGTTGATGGACTCGCTTATTCTTCCAAGCCTTCCGCTGTTATCGTTAATAGATGGCCTTAAGCCATATTTATTTTATTAAGTTCTCTCTTGAGACATTCGATTGTAATAAGTGTGTGATTGCTACTCTGATATAAATCCTTCGAGTACTGTGTGGTGTCAGCATTACTGATCCAGGGATGACACTGAGCACAGAGACTTGACCGTCTGAGGTCAGGTCTACACCCAAGCATGAGATTTTGTGTGTACTTAATTCCTCTCATATCACGGTTTTCCTAGATCTCAAAAGCTTCATCCACACAAAACTCAACAAGAACTCGTGAGATAAGTTAGTATAAACCAATGCAAAAACCTTATCATTCTCTACTGTAGCAAATCACTAAAATTATTACTCAACATTGTGTACTAAATGCCTCTGCATATTTAATACTTCTATCCTCGAATAGAATCATTAAACAAGCAAACATATGCAAACAATGCAAACATAACAACAATCTGCCAAAACAGTACAGTCTGTAAAGAATGCAAGATTCATCATACTTCCCTAACTCCAAAAATTCTGGAAATTTACAACACTGTAGAAAATTTATCAGAGACCATTTTGCAAAAAAATTCAAAAATTTATCACATTCTGACTTTTCTAGGGAATTTTTGCAACAGCGGTAAACTTTTTGTTTTCAAACATCAACATGTAGACTTGCAAAATAAGCATGGCAAAGGCTATCATTGCCACTTTTATTGAGATAAAAGATGAAAAACATTATTATAAATAACAGCAAGGAAATCCTAACAAAATAAATTTACGCTCCAAGTAAAACACATATCATGTGATGAATGAAAACATAGCTCCAAGTGAGGTTACCGATAATGTTTGAGACAAAAGAGGGGATGCCTTCCGGGGCATCCCCAAGCTTAGTTGCTTGGATCTACCTTGGATATTATCTTGGGGGTGCCTTGGGCATCCCCAAGCTTAGGGTATTGTCACTCCTTATTCTCCTCACATCGATATCTCACCCAAAACTTGAAAACTTCAGTCACACAAAACTTAACGGAACTTCGTGAGATGCGTTAGTATGATAAAGAGCAAACCATTTCACTTTGGTACTGTCAAAGACAAGAATCATAATTGTTATCACACAATTACTACTGTAGCATTTCATCTCTACAATTTATATTGAGCAATATAATCCATAGAAACTAGAAAACAAGCAAACTATGCATTGAAAACAGAATCTGTCAAAAATAGAACAGTCTGTAATGATCTGTACTCAAACTATATTTCTGATATTCCAAAAATTCTGAAAAAATAGTAAAACCTGGGCAATTTGTCTATTAATCCTCTGCAAAAATAATCATCATTTTATCATGCTTCTGTTAAAAATTAGAATTGTTTTCCTGAGCGCAAAAGTTTCTGTTTTTCAGCAAGATCAAATCAACTATCACCGTAAGCCATCCCAAAGGTCTTACTTGGCACTTTATTGAAACGAAAGAAATAAAACATGATTAATACAGTAGCCTAATCATGTGAACACACAAAAATAGTAGGTACAAGTGTTGGGTTGTCTCCCAACAAGCGCTTCTCTTTTATGCCTTTTAAGCTAGGCATGATGATTTCAATGATGCTCGCATAAAAGTAAAGAATTGAAACATAAAGAGAGCATCGTGAAGCATATAACTAGCACATTTATGCCTAAACTACTTCCTATGCATAGGGAGTTTGTGAGAAAACAACTTATGGGAACAAGAATCAACTAGCATAGGAAGGCAAAACAAGTGCAACTTCAAGAATTTCAACACATAGAGAGGAAACTTGATATTATTGCAATACCTGCAAGCTTATGTTCCTCTCTCATAATAATTTTCAGTAGCATCATGAATGAATTCAACAATATAGCTATCACAAAAATCATTCTTTTCATGATGCATAAGCATAGAAATTTTCTCACTCTCCACACAAGCAAATTTATTCTCATGAATAGTAGTGGGAGTAAACTCAACAAAATAACTATCATGCGACTGAAAATTAAAATCATGATGAAAAGTTTCATGGTTATCATTATTCAATATAGCATACATGTCATCACCATAATCATCATAGATAGAAACTTTGTTGTCATAATCAATTGCAACCTCTACCGGAATAGTGGATTCATCACTAAATAAAGTCATGACCTCTCCAAATCCCCTTTCATCAATATAATCATCATAAATAGGAGGCATGCTTTCATCATAATAAATTTTCTCATCAAAACTTGGGGAACTAAAAATATCATATTCATCAAATATATCATCCCCAAGCTTATGGCTTTGCATATCATTAGCATCATGGATATTCAAATAATTCATACTAACAACATTGCAATCATGCTCATCATTCAAATATTTTGTGCCAAATATTTTATTGACTTCTTCTTCTAACAATTGAGCATAATTTTCCGAACCATCATTTTCAAGAAAGATATTATAAAGATGATCAGTAATACGATGCAACCTCAATTCCATTTATTATGTAGTTTTCTTTTTATAAACCAAACTAGTGATAAAACAAGAAACTAAAAGATTCAATTGCAAGATCTAAAGATATACCTTCAAGCACTCACCTCCCCGGTAACGACGCCAGAAAAGAGCTTGATGTCTACTATGCAACTTTATTCTTGTAGACTCGTGTTGGGCCTCCAAGCGCAGAGTTTTGTAGGACAGTAGCAATTTTCCCTCAAGTGGATGACCTAAGGTTTATCAATCCGTGGGAGGTGTAGGATGAAGATGGTCTCTCTCAAACAACCCTGCAACCAAATACAAGAAATCTCTTGTGTCCCCAACACACCCAATACAATGGAAAATTGTATAGGTGCACTAGTTCGGCGAAGAGATGGTGATAAAAGTGTAATATTGATGGTAGAAATATATTTTTATAATCTGAATAAATAAAAACAGCAAGGTATAAAATAGTAAACGGGCACAATAACAGTATTGCAATGCTTGAAAATGAGGCCTAGGGTCCGTACTTTTGCTAGTGCAACCTCTCAACAATGCTAACATAGTTAGATCAGATGATTATCCCTCAAAGTGCAATAAAGAATCACTCCCGAGTTCCTATTAGCGGAGAACAAAAGATATAAAATGTTTGTAGGGTACGAAACCACCTCAAAGCTATTCTTTCCGTTCGATCTATCCTAGAGTTCGTACTAAAATAAC
The DNA here is from genome assembly GCA_021605145.1 of Aegilops bicornis. NCBI lineage: Eukaryota > Viridiplantae > Streptophyta > Magnoliopsida > Poales > Poaceae > Aegilops > Aegilops bicornis. The sequence continues at coordinate 256,480,479 of CM038675.1, read as the reverse complement.
GCAAGCCATTATTGCCGATCATTCTAATCAAGCGTTCGTAATAAAATAACACCAAAGCAAATTCATATTCATAATACTCAATCCACACAAAGAACTACAAAGAGACCCCAAAGTTTCTATCGGAGAAAATATAATAAAAACATGCATCGACCCCTATGCATAAATTACCCCAGCGTCACCTCGGGAATTCGCAAGTTGAATGCCATGACATATATCAAGTGAATCTATATGATACCCCAATTGTCACCTCAAGTATTCATACCGCAAGACATACATCATGTGTTCTCATCTCTGAATATTCAATCCGACAAAACAAAACTTCAAAGGGTAAAGATTCAATTAATCACAACAAGAGTATAGAGGGGAGAAACATCATATGATCCATCTATATTAACAAAGCCCAAGATATAGATCACGAAAGAGAGAGAGAGAGAGAGAGAGAGAGAGAGAAAGAGAGAGAGAGAGAGATTTATCACATAGCTACTGGTACAAACCCTCAGCCCCGAGGGTGGACTACTCCCTCCTCATCGTCGTGGCCGCGGGGATGATGAAGATGGCCACCGGAGATGATTCCCCCCACCGGCAGGGTGCCGGAACGGGTCTAGATTAGAGGCCTGCGGCGGTGAAACTTCTGATCTAGGATTATTTCTGATGGTTTCTCTATTTATAGGATTTTTGGGCGTCGGTTTCACGGTAAGATGGACCTTGAGGTGAGCACAACCCACCGGGGCACGGATGGTCCACCAGGCGCGTCCTGGTGGGTTGTGCCCTCCTCGTGGCTCTTCTAGTCCTCCCACAAAGCTTCGGGGGTCTCTTTTGTTCCAAAAAAATCGTCAAAAAGTTTGGTCCAATTCCGAGAACTTCTATTTCTGCACAAAAAACAACATCACGGTAGTTCTGCTGAAAACAGCGTCAGTCCGGGTTAGTTCCAAAAAATGATATAAAATTGCTATAAAATGATTGTAAAACACCAAGAATGATAATATATTGGCATGAATACTTCATAAATTATAGATACGTTGGAGACGTATCAGATAACCACCTCTACCCGGTGGCCCTAACGTCAGACGCTCCCACACAAGCGAGCAAAAATGTACACACAGGTCAAGGGCACCGGGAGACAGATGAGGCGTTAGATGGGGTGTTAAACAATAATACCCTAAAAACCAATTTTATAGATACACTTATCTAATAATACACTAGAAACCATTTTTAAAAGATTTTTGTTAGACAATACGATTTTAGAAAGCTCTACCATGATATTTTATGATATGAAAATAAACATAGGTGCACACGCACACACATAATATATAAGTATACACTATAATTTGTGTAGCCGTCAATATATGAATCAATGTACTTTTGATAAGAGACATAACTTAAATACAAAATATACTTTTAGTGATGTACGTTACAATTGTATGACAAATAACTCAATAAATAACATTTAGCAATATATCGTGTGATTACTATGCCAACTAAGTGTAGAACTTCATACTTTTTATGTTGTAGCCTGATAAAATAATATGTTTAGAAGAATATAAATGTTCAGTATAAAACTATATGTGAATATATGTAATTTTATTTCACCCATGGTTCCAAAATATGTTTGTACCGGCCATGTGCCATTGTCATCTCCTCCTTTAATTTCTCTGATTTTGGATACTTGTCCTGCATAAACGTGACCAATAAAGCATCCACTAGATGATATGTGTTATTTACATTATTTTGTCTTCTCGTCTACACATGGTCCTACCTTTGTTTCCCTATTTTAATCCAACAAACTAGGGATGGCAATGAAAGCTACCAACATAAGAGCATCACAACATCACAAAACTTTTAGGAATGGAACTTTGAGAAACAAAAAACAAACTCAGGTTGGTATCTACAAGCAAAATTGGAGGGAAGTTAGACAATACCTTAAAGTCAGCGCAATGGAAAATGGACAGAAAGGCCCAAGTCCAGCCCGGCTTGGTGTGGTGCCTGACCGAAAGTGTCTAGATGCGGCACAACATATATCAAAAGGCCATGTGTGCCATCTCGTGGAATGAGAGGCTACCTAGTTGGACTAACAAGCCACAGAGGCGCCATGGTTGATAAGTTCGTTGTCCCTTTCTCGTTGCCCTAGATGTATCATAGGATGAAGGAGTAGATGAAAGAGCCAAATCCTCCAGATAGGAGTACATCAACGTGGAAAGCGCATTTATTAATGATGCAATTGGTTGCGAGGATTGAATGCATTCGTAATGGGCTAGACCGGTGCGTTTGATTTCGACAAATGGGAGGGCAACCTGTCGGATTTCGGGTTCCGCAGACCCTTGAGAGGTTTGAACTCTGGGGTGCGTGCGAAGAACTCATCCTCCCCAGTCTGCCTACTCGCCAATCTCATGGCCTAGCTCGATGAATGTGGAGGAAAAGGGACACAACAGTTTACCCAGGTTCAGGCCACCTTGCGGTGTAAAACCCTACTCCTGCTTTGTGGTGGATTGGCCTCGAGGGGTTGAGGATGAACTAGTACAGTGGGAGAACAACCTCAGAAGGAGGAGTGTTCTGGGGCTCGAGTGAGCTGGTGAGGGAGGGTATGATCTGAAATGATCCGTCCCCTTCTATGATGGTGGCTAGGTCCTATTTATAGCGGCCTTGGTCCTCTTCCCAAGTGCAAGGCGGGAAGGGATCCCACAACGGCCAAATTCGAAGGGAGACAACTAGTACATGCTATCCTGACAAAAGTAGTCTTTGCCTGCAAAAGCCTCTAGTCATGACGCCGCGGTGGGCTCGGCGATGACCTCCGTCCTGCCGTCCTGGCGGTCTTGGTCTTGTTGCACCGGAATGAAAACCTTTGGATGATTCCTCGGGACCCCGCGCCTGCGCTTGCCTCCTTAGCACCAAAGAGAAAACTGGTACACCGCGCGTCACCGGGCGCCTGATCTTGGTCGTCATGGCTCACGTCTCCCGAACCTCGCGAGGTGAGGCTTGCATAGAAATCTCTGCTCCTGAGGAGCCAGCCTGGGGAGGCCGTTCCTCGTGGAGGTCTTGGCGCCGTCCGCCTCGCGGGGGTCTTGAGTTGTTGATGCCGAAGCTGGACCGTACCAGGCCGTCGATGAGCCACGCCGTGGGCCGCAGGCAAGCAAGTCTGGGTACCCCCGTTCCTAGAACGCCGACAGTAGCCCCCGGGCTGAAGGCGCGCTCGAACTTGGCTTCGAGGCAAAGCCAAAGGGCAAGTGCGGAGCTCCGCGAGCCCTAACCGCCCGCGCCGCCTGCGAACTTGGCTTCGAGGCAAAGCCAAAGGGCAAGTGCGGAGCTCCGCGAGCCCTAACCGCCTGCGACCTTGGTCGACGCATGGCGATTGATGGGACATGGGCGCCTCCGCTTCCCCACGCTGCCTCGGCAACCGTTCTACTTGACGAGACCCTGCTGCATGCAGAAAAAACCATCATTGCATGCGATCATGGAGGCCGGCGGTTGGCCTCCCTTCGGCTATAAATGAGGGGAGGGGCAGAGCCCCCTACTCATCTCCGTCTTCTCACCGCTCGCTCCTTCTTCTTCCTCTTTGTATTGCCGTCTTGCTATAGCTCCCATGGCGCTGGTCAGGAGATTCCCGGCAGCGGAGAAGGGAAAAGCTCCTGGGGAGGATCCTGAGCCGCTTCCGCCGAAGAAGAGGTCCAACCGTCCCCACGACGCCTGCATAGGGCAGGAGGTGATGAGACCTTGGCATGAGTAGCCTTCGCCTGGCTTCTCGCTTCCTCTGTACGCCCGCGCGCAAGGCCTTGGGCAAGGCTGCGGTGCCCAGCGCCGTGCGGTCCGACATCGCGGAGGACAGGTTGAAGCCATGCGGCCAGCCGGCCCGTGAACTCATGTCAAGGGCAGCTCGCATGAGTTCGTCGTGTGGGCAGCAATGCCGCCGCAAAAGTGGATCCGGTTCCCGAGGTTCTTCGCCGAGGAGATGCCGCCGAGGGGGCCGCTCGAGCTGTGGCTGCAAAACGCCGGGTGCTGCATCCTGGCCACAGGGGCGGAGGTCGAGGTCGCCCCCGGCGGCATCTTCATGACCCGCGGCTGGGGCGAGGTTGCCCGCGCCTGTCGTCCAGACGGGGCCCTCGCGATCCACTTTGAGTACGACGGCGCCTACATTGTTCTTCAAGGTCTTTGCCAAGGAGGGCTGGCGACTGGAGTGCTGCCCCGGGGGAAGCAGCCCGCGTGGCACGGTTGCGGGCGTTGAGCCCGCCTCCGGCCTCGCCGGCAGCTCCTCCAACAGTAGCGACGACTCCTCGGAATCCAGAGACTCTCTCGAGCCGAGCTGAAAGGATCGAGAAGAGGTGTCTAGAGGGGGGTTTTTAGACCCTCAACAAAGAAAAGTAGCAGTTTTTTATTTCTTCAAGTTAAGGTGGAGTATTAGCACAAGTTTAAACATTCTCAATAAATTTCAAGCAAGCATGGCAAGAGTATATGAGCAGCTGAAAGTAAATCATGCAAGTTGCAAGAATGTAAAGGGATGAGATTGGAGTATGCAAACGCAATTGGAGACACGGAGATTTTTGGCATGGTTCCGATAGGTGGTGCTATCGTACATCCATGTTGATGGAGACTTCAACCCATGAAGGGTAACGGTTGCGCGAGTCCACAAAGGGCTCCACCCACGAAGGGTCCACGAAGAAGCAACCTTGTCTATCCCACCATGGCCGTCGCCCACGAAGGACTTGCCTCACTTGGGTATATCTTCACAAAGTAGGCGATCTCCTTGCCCTTACAAACTCCTTGGTTCAACTCCACAATCTTGACGGAGGCTCCCAAGTGACACCTAACCAATCTAGGAGACACCACTCTCCAAAAGGTAATAGATGGTGTATTGATGATGAACTCCATGCTCTTGTGCTTCAAATTATAGTCTCCCCAACACTCAACTCTCTCTCACAGATTTGGATTTAGTCGAAAGATGATTTGAGTGGAAAGCAACTTGGGGAAGGCTAGGGATCAAGATTCTTGTGGTTGGATTGGAATATCTTGGTCACAACACATGAGTAGGTGGTTCTCTCTCAGAAAATGTATGCTGGAAGTGTAGGCACGTTCTGATGGCTTTCTCCGCGAATGAAGAGTGGGTGAAGGGTTATATATAGCCTCCACACAAAATCTAGCCGTTGCACACAATTTACCAAACTCGATGGGACCGAATCGTTAAACTCGGTCAGACCGGTTTAGTTCAAAATGTGAACATTAGGATTTTCGGTGGGACCGATATGATCAACTCGGTGGGACCGATGTGCTAGGGTTAGGGTAAAACCTCAACTCGGTTTGACCGATTACACAAACTCGGTGGGACCAATTTTGGTAATGAGATAAACAGAGAGTTGGTCAGGCAAACTCGGTGGGACCGATTGCTTATCTCGGTGCGACCGAAATAATTGCAACAGGAAATAGAGAGTTTGCAATCCCATCTCGGTGAGGCCGAGATCCCATCAGTGAGATCAAACTGATTAGGGTTTCTGGCAGTGGCTATGTCAAGTGAACTCGGTGGCACCGGATAGATCAAATCAGTGGGGCCAAGTTTGACTTTAGGATTAGGACATATGAGGAATTGAGAAAGTGGTTGAGGGCTTTGGAGCATATAATTAAGCACTTTGAGCAAGCAAGCCATTAAGAAACACCTCATCCCCTTTTAATAGTATTGGCTTTTCCTATGGACTCAATGTGATCTTGGATCACTAAAATGAAAATGTAGAGTCCCGAGCTTTTGAGCTTTTGCCAAACTTCCGTCCTTAGCATCTTGAAGGGGTTCCACATCCTCTAGTCCATGCCACTCCACTGTTGAACTCATTTGAAATATACTAGATAAAAGTATTAGTCCAACAAGAGATATGTTGACATTAATTACCAAAATCACCCAGGGAGCACTTGTGCTTTCAATCTCCCCCTTTTTGGTAATTGATGACAACATACATCAAAGCTTTAGATAAAGATATAGAGAGTAGCAAGTAAAGCTTTGGAAGGACATGTAACATGCATAGGCTCCCCCTACATGTATGCAATCATGTAAATATAGTATATAAGAGCATGTGAATGCATAAGCATGACAGAGCAAGCAATTAGTTACATGTATCTTGGCTATATGCATCAGAGCAAATGATGTGAATAAGGAAATATACCTTCATGTTCATGAGTCCCTCTTGCAAACAGTATGTACATCAGCAAGAGATCTTCATGCACATGAGTGTGATGCATATACTTACCTTGTGGTCTTGAGCTAGCTTTGGAAGAAATGAACCTGAGTGAACAAGGTTAGATAACACAGGAACATCTACTAGACAGAGCAAGAGCACCAAACCACAAGAGTACCAAGATTGGGATGACATGTAGAGAGTGAGTACTAGGTACTCTATTTGATAATGACATGTCCCCAAAGGTAAAGATATGCAATGAATTCAAAGATTTCCTTCCCTTAGAAGTCTTTCTCCCCCTGAATCTTATATTGGATAATGGGAGAATGTAGGGCTCTTTCCCCTCTTAAAGACATGGGACTTCTCTCCTCTTGAATACCAAGCATCTGGGCTCTTTGATGTGATTAAGCACTCTCCCCCTTTGAACTACTCTCCCCCTTTTGAAGTGATTAAGCTTTGATGTGATCTCTCTCTTCCCCTTTGACATCAATTTCCAAGAAGGGATCTTTTGGAGCGTGAGTCGGATAGGTTTGGTCCTTGAGTCACATGGCAAAGCAGGATGTAGAATGTGATGCAGGTAGAGGACAAGAATCATTAAGTGGAGCTGGAACAAATATGCAGGATGCAAATGGCAAAGTGTCTTCTCAGTGTTGAATTCAGTTTCTCCGAGTTGTTTTCTTCGGTGGCACCGAGTTGATTTGGTTTGACCGAAGTAGACAACCCGGTGAGGCCGAGTTCAACATAGAGAGAGCAATTGTCATCTCAACTCACTAGGCTAATAAGATCTCACAAAGATTTGCAAGGAATTAACAAAAGGATTTGCAATGAATTGGATGCAGGGAATGTAGAACAAAAAAGACAAAGAAAAGAAATCTAGATGAAGTTTTTTTTATAAAGGAATGGGAACAAGCATGCAAGAGACAAATGCAGGAACACAGAGAAATACTAGAGAACTTCATCTAGAATTGGTCAGCGACAAAGTCACCTATGTTAGAGTATATTGACTTAGGAGTCAAGTGAAGGCACTTGATCATAGGTCATACTCATCGTTTAAGCTCAAAATGGGGTTACCATTTTTTGTTTAAGCATTTTGATGTATTCACATCTGGTTGAGCTGCTTTGACCCATGACTTGGGGTAAAGTTCTCTGAGATGGAATAACATACGTTGGGTGGTGGTGTTGAACTTGATCATGTAGTTGAACTTGTGTGGGATGCTCAAGGTTGATGTAGCTCATCACGAATTGGGAGCACCACTTGTAGTTTGAGTTCATCTACCTACATGGGTTAGTCTTGCAAGGAAAAGCACATGTGTATCCAAAATGACAATCATGAAGTTTGATACTAAATGAAATTTGATATAGAGAAATTGTCAAAGGATATGTTGAATGGATTTATGCTCCTTGTCTTCAACCAACATCTTGTAGAGACTTGGTGATGTAGAGATTGCTCAAGATGTGAGTGATTTGCAATCTCATAGATTTAGATTCATCCAAGTACCTACAAGGGTTAGATAGCATGCAAGGGTGCAAAAATATCCAAGACATATGATCACCATCATAAGAGAGATATCAAGGATTAGTCAAAGGCTCATGCCTTGCATGTATCCAAATGGAGTTTCTACTCCAAGTTTGAAGCATCAATGATGTTCAATTCACCTCTCAAATGGCAAAATACTTTCTCATCAAGCGGTTTGGTGAATATATCCGCCAATTGCTTATCGGTATGAACATGTTTAAGATCAATGTCCCCTTTAGCAACATGATCTCGAATAAAATGATGACGAACTTCAATATGCCTAGTTCGAGAATGTTGCACATGATTGTGAGCAATATTAATAGCACTTTCATTGTCACAAAGCAATGGAACATGTTTCACATAGATGCCATAATCTTTAAGAGTTTGGGTCATCCAAAGTAATTGAGCAATTGAGCACAACATGAACCGGCGGCAATGTATCCGCTTTGGCGGTGGATAAGGATACCGAGTTTTGTTTCTTGGAAGACCAAGACACAAGTGATCTACCAAGAAATTGACAAGTACCCAAAGTGGACTTTCTATCAACCTTGTCACCGGCATAGTCCAAATTGGAGTAGCCAACAAGATCAAAAGAGGACCTCTTAGGATACCAAATGCCAAAATTTGGTGTATGAATTAAGTATCTTACTATCCTTTTCACAGCCTTAAGATGACATTCTTTGGGGGCCGATTGATATCGTGCACACATGCACACACTTAGCATAATATCGGGACGGGAGGCACATAGATATAACAATGAACCAATCATAGAGCGGTAAACCTTTTGGTCAACCGGTTCGCCATCCTTAGTCAAGTCAAGATGTCCACTAGTAGGCATGGGTGTATTCATACCTTTGCATTCTTGCATGTTGAACTTCTTGAATAAGTCCTTGGTGTACTTTGTTTGAGAGACAAAGGTACCCTCCTTAGTTTGCTTAATTTGCAACCCAAGAAAGAACTTGAGTTCACTCATCATAGACATCTCAAACTTCTCCGACATTAGCTTCCCAAACTTTTCACTAAAATGGGGGTTAGTCGAACCAAATATGATATCATCAACATAAATTTGGCACACAAATAATTCACCATTAACCCTTTTAGTAAAAAGAGTAGAATCTATCTTTCCAATATCAAAGCCTTTTTCAAAAAGGAACTTGGTCAAGCATTTATACCACGCTCTAGGAGCTTGTTTAAGACCATAAAGAGCTTTGTGAAGTTTCTAGACATGGTCGGGTTTCTTAGGATTAACAAAGTCGGGAGGTTGTTTAACATAAACTTCCTCCTCAATTTCACCATTTAGAAATGCACGTTTAATGTCCATTTGGTACAAGGTAATATCATGGTTATTAGCATAGGCAAGTAAGATGCGGATGGACTCAAGTCTAGCAACGGGGGCATATGTCTCACCATAGTCCATACCTTCTAATTGAGTGTAGCCTTGGGCTACGAGATGTGCTTTGTTGCGAACGACTTGTCCATCTTCGTCTTGCTTGTTGCGAAACACCCATTTGGTACCGATGATGTTGTGGTTGTTGTCGGGCTTCTCGACCAATGTCCACACTTGGTTCCTCTCAAAGTTGCGTAGCTCTTCGTGCATGGCATTTATCCAATTCGGATCATCCAATGCTTCTTCAACCTTCATAGGTTCAATGTTAGAGATGAATGAATAATGTTCACAAAAATTAGCCAAACGAGTTTTTGAGCGAGTGATTCTCCCGGTTTGGATACCATTGAAGATTTGTGTCGGTGGGAAACGACACCTATGTGACCACTGGAATCCCTTTTATGGTTGGCGGGCGCGGGGTCGTGAGAAGAGCAGGTCTAACAGGAAGCACACGGATCGTTTACCCAGGTTCGGGCCGCAAGGATGCGTAATACCCTAGTCCTGCTTTGATGTGTGTATTGAGTGTTCTTGTGTTCTTGAGCTAGCTACGGCGGTGTAACTTGCCCAAAAGAGCCGAATCCCTCTCCTGGTCGCCTCGGGCCTCCTTTTATAGGCAAAAGGGGTCGCCACAGTGGCACACAGGAGGTGGAAAGGTGTCTGATCTTGCGAGCTTATCGCCTGACACAGGACAAGACGCATTTAATGCATCGCTTAGGTGTCCCTTAGCTTTATTGGGGACGGAACGGGCCCGCCCCGTCCGTCGCCGCTCTACCTCGCTCGACACGCTCCTGTGCCAGCGATGCGTGTGGTGCCATGTAGGCAGGCAAAGGCCGAGGTGGCGTGGTGGTGGAGCCTTCACGAAGATCTGCATGCCACCATGGAGGAGCTTGCTGAGTTGGTGTAGAGGCCACCCGTCGCCACGCAGGTGCTTGCCCAGCTGGTTGAGCTGGCAGCTGCTTGGGGACGGCGGTGGAGTCTTGGCTGGTGTGGGCCTGGCAGTGACCCTGCTGATGCCCTCGGCAAGGGTCTTGCTGGGGGCCCGGCAAGGTTCTTGCCGTGGCATCACAGTCGTCCCGGCAAGGCGCTTGCCGGTGATCTTGTGGATCTCCTCGTCTAGGATCCCACCGAGGGTCGCTGTCTTCTGGTCCTCATCAGATCTCACATGTGTATGATCTTGACAAAGATCTGCATGCCACCACAGAGGAGCCTCCCGAGCCCTGGTTCCAATGTAGCTGGTTGGCTGGTGTTGGAACCCACGGGCTCAAGGGTGGCCTGCTCTGCTGGCATCGGGCAAGTTGCCCCGGCAAGAGCCGAGGTCGCCCTGGCAAGGGTCTTGCCGGGGGAGTCCACCTCGGCCTTTTGCTCTCCTGTGTTTCTGGTCTTGGCGTGGCCTTGGTTGTCTTGCGCTTCGGCTTCTCTCCGGCTTCCCTCTTACGCCTGCTAGGTGTGTGGCGCGGCGTGGCTCTGTTGCCCGTGCACAAGTAAAGGGGTCAAAAGGAGAGCCCCTATTTTTGTACACCGATAGGAGTCCCCGGGCCTGGGCGACACATAAGCGCGACGCGTTGTTGGGCCAGGCCCAGAACGGTGCGCGGGCAGGTGGGGCGGATTTTACCGCAGTAACTTTTTCGGCCGCTGCGCTTCCCCACGACCCGCATTAAACGCGCGACATGGAGGGTCCTGCGTGACGTGGGGGTCATGCGTGGGGTGGTTTCCGCACACATGCATCACATCGCAGTAAAGAGGCAGCTCGCGCCTTCCCCATAAAAAGAGGGAGGCGTGGAGGCGCAGCTCATTTACTGAGTGGACTCGGTTCTCGGTCTTCAAGGTGCCCACGCCCCACGATCACGGAGTGGGGAACGGTTGCCTCACCCGTCCCTTCGACTCTGCTCGCTCGCCACGTGCCTTTCATGTGGGTGGCAGGCGGTGGAGGCGGGAAACCAGGCCATCGCCGATTGGGGCAGCGGGTCGGTCCTGATTCCCTGCGCCCCCGATGACCGGATTGGCTGAGCGGGGCGGCCGAGCCTCGACCCCGCCCCTTCATAAGAAGGGGGGGGGAGGAGGAATGGCACCCCCACATTCTCCCAGCATCCATCTTCTTCCACTTCTGCTCCTCCCTTCCACCCATCATGGCGAGAGGGGAAGCAGGCCCTTCAACGGTGGGGGCGAGGGTCGCTGCTCGACAACGCGTTCCTCCTTCCCACGAGCTCGCGACGGAGGAGCCGGCTACGAGAGGAAGGGAGAGGGGGCGAGGTCAAGGTTGCCGCGGCGGTCGGGGGAGAGGGGGACGAGGTGGCGCGATGCCCGTGCCTCCGCCGGCGATGCCGCCCGTGATGGACGGTCATGTCGGGGACCACCCTCATGAGTTCTTCATCAGGCTGCGCCGGCCACCGTGTCATCGTCTCCGTCTCCCTACCCCCTTCGCTCGGGAAATGGAGCTCGACCCACCCCAGACCCTCAGATTGCACATGAGGGGCTGCGGGAACGACGGCACGCAGGTCGACGTCGACTTCCCCGCTGCTCATGTTATGTACCTCCGTCGCGGGTGGAAGACATTTGCTCGCATCCATAGCCTGACGGCGGGGCTCGTCCTCTACTTCAAGTTAATGGAGGGCGGCCTGCTCTCCGTCAAGGTCTTCGAAGATCTTGGAACTCGCCTAAAGTGCTGCGTGGAGAGCTCCTCCAACGATGGAGATTCCTCCTCGAGCGGGAGTGATGAGGAGGACAGCGACAACGATGACGAGGGAGTCGAGCGGCTGGATGCCGACCCCGACTGACCGCGCCGCCCCTCCCTCGGCCTCGCGCCCTGTCGAGGGCCTTCCTCGCCAAGCTCTCCATCGGGGCGCTCCCCTTCGTCTCCTTGGGCGACTGGCGTAGGAGGGCCGAAGAAGGCGAAGAAGGCGGGTGGCGGCTGTCAAGTCGGAGTACGCGGGAACCGACGCCTTCATCGCGTATTGCCGGCCCGCTGCCTCGTCTTCCAGCTCCTTTCCCGGCACCAAGATGTTCTCTTGGTGCCTTCTGCTCCTCGCACCTCGCCTAGGCGCCCCTTTTACCCTCCCCGCTGTCTTGTTCCACCTTCTGAGGAGAGGGACAAGAAAGGGATTACGGGCACCTTATCTCTTTTTAGTTTGTAAGCCTGCGGGCACTTGTTAGATTTAAAACTTGTAATCCTCTTGTTCATGTTTTTTATTCCGTACGAACTGTACCTGTATGGGACGTTTTTAATGAAAAATGGTGCTTGTTGGGTTCTTTGTGCGTGAGCGAGGCCCATGCTAAGGAACGAGTCCTTGTTATTTCTAAGATAAACATTGTCGCCTGGCAACATGCCTTTTCGTCCGCCCACTTCAATCGGCCATTCTCGCGCTCTTGGCGGAGGCAGGGCGAAGTAGAGTTAGGCCCCTCGTGTGTTTCCTGGCCACCGCGACTGCGACCCGGTTCTGTCCTGTAACATCCCCAGCATCACACTACAGTAATCCCTTATGATCAGTGCCAAGTCATCTTGTTTTACAAAGCTTAATCATGTTGGGGTAATATCTCAGCTCAAATCCCTTCTCTGAATTCTATTCAAATTCAAAGTGAAATTTGAAGTTGCAAAAACTTGCTGAAAAAATGTTCATTATTTATAAAATATTCCAAAACAATTGATGTTAAGGAAAAGAACATCACTATGTTGCTAAAATGAGCAGTAGCAATTAATCCAGTGCAATTCTAGCATTTTAAAATGCTACTCCAATTATGAAAATTCCAAGTGGATTCAAATAAATCCCAAGCTTATGGTGGCAGTGCATCACTGCCCCTAGTATTTGTTTTCACCAGTGGCACATTTTTGCAAAAGATAATTACTGCAAAAGAAAATGCAAAAGGCTACTGTTAAAATAAAAAACAGAAAATCATATATAAAAAAGGGCCTAACTACCACTGTGCACTAGTAGCCCATTGCTACAGTGCATAGCCCAGCCCAACAGTCCCATTTTCCCTTCCTCCTGCTACAGAGGCAGGCAGGGATCGTGGCGGCCATCCCATGGCGCCTGCCAGTGCCGCCATCCGGCCCCTCCCGATGTAGATAAGAACCACCCGACGCCATGGACCAACCCTAGCCCCTCGCTTCCCCTCTGTTGCTCCATCCACGATCTAGAACGCAACCAAGCCGGTTGCCGTCGTCGACGCCGCCGTCGATCCCGCTGCCACCGGCCACCCCGAAGCTGCGCCACGGCGTCCAGGCGGCCCGCCGCCGCCTCCTTCCTCTACGCCCTTTGTTTTGTCGCCAGGCCGCCGCCAAGCTCGCCATCGTGGGTCTTCGCTGCCACGGCCGTCATCACCTCGCCGCTCGATCCGCTCGTCTCCGACCAGCCCCGGTCTCCCCAACCTCGTCATCGAGCTCGCGGTGAGCATCTCGTCCGGTTTCCCCTCCTCCTGGCCTCGATCTGTCGTCGTATTGCCCACCACTGCGCTACGAACGCCATGGCGAAACTTCGCGCTTGCCCACGCGTCGTGCCTCGCCTCGGGCCGCGATTGGTCGCGCCTGCCCGCCCGGTGCTGCTCCCGCCACGCCTGTCGCTGCTCCCTGCGCTCCCCTGCTCGCCAGCCCGCAGCCGTCCGCTGCTCATGCCGCCCTGCTGCTCGCGCTGCTGCTGCTTCTATCGCTGCTGCTCTTTGCCGCCGTCGCCGCTGCTTAGCTGCTGCTCGTGCTAGCTGCCGCTGCTGTTGTTGTGTGCTGTTGCCGCTGCTAGAACTGCTGCTACTGCAGCCGGCTACTAGTACCACTGGCCATGGCCATGGCCATGGCTAGGTCGAGCTGTGCTCTGCGTGTGTGTGTGTTCTGCGTGTGAGTGTTTTGTGTGTGTGCGTGAGTGCGTGTTGTGTGTGTGTGGCCGGCCGTTCTAGTTAGTTTAGTTAGTGTAGTAGTAGTTAATTAGTCTAATAGTAGATGGCAGGTGGGACCAACTGTTTATATTAAAGTGCTAAACTAGATTTAGAATAGCTAAGTCCATGACAAGTAGGCCCCCCTTCACTATTCACTTTGACTAGTCAAAGCTGACTGGGCTGTTGACTAAGTCAACTGGGCCCTAGCCCCACATGTCAGCTTCTCTGTACTTCTGGCTGGGTACACTTTTGGGTACCCATAGCCTTTTTCCTTTTAAATTCGTTTTAGTAATAAATCCAGAAATTTCAGAAAAAACTTTAATCTTTGTAAATTCATAGTAATTAAATCGTAACTCGGATGAAAATGTTTTCTACATGAAAGTTGCTCAGAACGACGAGACGAATCCGAACACACTGTCCGTTTACCTGTCAGAAGCCTCTAACTATCTGAACATGGAACATTCCCCCTCCGGTCATCTCATCTGACCAGCTCCGAGCCGGAAAACATTCCCGGTTGAATTCCCCCTTCACCTTTATCGTGTAGCCATACGTTAGGTCACACCCGGCACATCATTTTGCCACGTTATGCTTTGTGATGCTATGTTTGCTTTATATTTACTGTTTCTTCCCCCTCTTCTCTCCGGTAGATCCCGAGACCGATGTTGCCCCTGTGTTCGACTACGTCGACGACGACCCCTCCTTGCCAGAGCAACCAGGCAAGCCCCCCTTTGATCATCCTGATATCGCCCATTCCATTCTCTCATGCTTGCAGTAGATTTTGCTATCAAGTTATTGTTTGCTCCTATTCTTTGCATAGCCTGTTTATTGTAACCTCGCTATTGTTACCTACACCTTATCCTAAAGCTGCTTAGTATAGGTTGGTTAGAGACCCATCGCTGACCCCCACTTGACTCGACCGCCTACTGGATTATCGTAAGACCCGATCAACGGGATCGAAGACCGTGACCCGACACCTCACGTCACATCACGCCCCTTCGTTGCTCGACTCTGCAGTGTTACTATTGAGTGCCGAGGGTGAGACCTCTACAGCACTTATGATGTTAACCCTGTAGTGTAGCTATTCGGTCGTGGTCATCAAGGGTGATTCCGCCTTAACCACTTCCGATATGACTCTGTCGTGCAACCCCTCAAGTGTGAACCTCGGGGTGATTCCTCTTACGTTCACCTTGATGATTACATCTAGTGGAATTCATCGGGGGTGATTCCTCGGGTTTTCCCCTTGATGTTTGGACACACGGATACTTGGACTTTACCAATGTTACTTGGAAAGACGGGTCGACCCTGAGGGGTGCCCGCGCGAGCTTAATTGCGAGTTATGTGGAGTCGGGTTGACCTGGAGGGTGCCCGTGAGATAATTACGAGGCGTGGTCGAGCATTCCCAGCCCTTGCCGCAAGTCCTCGAGACGGGGCAACGGGGTCACATCTTTCGTGAGTCTCTGCTTGTTACCGCGCGTTCCTAATCCACTACGATTTGGATATTTGATCCAAGGGCCTCCGCCCGATAGCACTAACCATCACGTGGGCATAGTATGGGCGTTCTGCGTCGTATGCATCGGTAGAAGCTTAATAGACGTCGGCCGATCGAGTGGCGCGCTACCGGGTTGGACTGCATAAGCGCTGCCTTGTTGAAGGAGGTAGGTAGCTAGGTTCGCTCACCGCCGCCAGACGCAACGTGCAGGAGTTCGGGAGATGGCCCATGACCCCTGGGGCATAGGTTTAGTCCGGCATGTTTGGCCTCTCTATTAAGCCTAGGTCGGGTTGCGGCGTATTGTTTGGCCGAGGCCGGGCATGACCCAGGAAAGTGTGTCCGGCCGGAGTTAATCGAGCGTGGTGGGTAAGTTGGTGCACCCCTGCAGGGAAGAAAACATCTATCGATAGCCTGTCCTACGGGAGTTGTATCCCGATCGATACGACTAGAACTGGATACTTGTGAAGAGAATTGGATGGTGATGAGTAATGAATTGTGATGACAAATGGATAGTATGGCTCTGGGATTGCTTTCTCGCAGGGAGTCGAGAAAGGATCTCTGGCCGAGGTTGATAACACTACTACTACTTTACTTTATGCTACTCTACTCCCTCCCTGTTCGCAAGATGGTGGTTTCGGAAGATGCTAGTCTTCGATAAGACTAGGCCTTCTCTCTATTCTCGCATTTCGCAACCCAGTCCACATATACTGACCTTCCTTTGATAATGTTGCATATGTAGTGTAGATCCTTGCTTGCGAGTACTTTGGATGAGTACTCACGGTTGCTTTGCTCCCCCTTTTCCCCCTTTCTTCTTTCCGGTTGATGCAACCAGATGTCGGAGCCCAGGAGCCAGATGCCACCGCCGGTGCCTACTACTACGTGGAGACCGTTGATGATCAGGAGTAGTTAGGAGGTTCTCAGGCAGGAGGCCTTGCCTTTTCGATCGTAGATGCTTTTGTGCTGGCCTTCTTAAGGCAAACTTGTCTAACTTATGTCTGTATTCAGATATTGTTGCTTCCACCGACTCTTCCAGATTCGAGCTTATGTATTCGAGCCCTCGAGGCCCTGGCTTGTAATATAAAGCTTGTATTATTTTAATTTGTGTCTAGAGTTGTGTTGTGATATCTTCCCGTGAGTCCTTGATCTTGATCGTACACATTTGCGTGTATGATTAGTGTACGATTGAATCGAGGGCGTCACATGTCCCAGTGGCTTGGGTACAAGAAGAAGGGGGAGCACGGTGGTTTTGGAGCGAAAAGAGGTCTCATTTGTCCCAGTTCCATACGGAAATGCATAACAGGGGATGAAAGGCTTATCTGAATCCGCAGTCCCCGGCAACCTTGGCTTGCCGTGTTTGGATCCTCGCGTCGTCAGCCCCCGACAATCTTGGTTTGCCGGGGCCGGAGCGCCGGCCTGTTCTCTTTGCCCCAAGCGGCTCATCAGAAGTGTCTACGGGCCCTGCGAACCAAAGAGGACAGAAAGATGCACACTCGACCTCTAGGCTACGGGTTAGTCGCTGCTAAGCACTATCAACCCTAACCGAGGGAGAGACTCAACCTAGCGTGCATGCTATAACTTAGGGCGCCAGCGCTTCGTTTATTTATGCTCAGGGTCTGCGCCTGGCTTTGTATAGAGGGTTACATGCCTTGTCGGCAAAGCTTGTACAAAAGGTGGCTTGCCGGAAGGCCCGGCAAGCCGCGCCTTATTGGTAAAATTTGCGGAGATGCTCGATGTTCCAGGAATTGCTCACTGGGACAACATCTGCGGTCTCCAGGCAGACTGCGCCGGGCCTGGTTACTCGTATTACCCGATAAGGGCCTTCCCACTTCAGCGTCAACTTGTTGGAATTCTTGGCCGACTGAACGCGCCGAAGAACAAGGTCGCCTTCCTCAAAGCTTCGGGCATGAACCTTGCGGCTATGGTAGCGACGCAAGGCTTGCTGGTAGCGTGCTGCTCTCACGGCCACCCGAAGACGATCTTCCTCAAGGAGCGTTGCGTCATCTTGCTGCAATTGCTCTTGCTCAAGCTCGTCGTAAGCGAGCACTCGAGGTGACCCATATATGAGTTCCGTGGGGAGAACTGCTTCTGCCCCGTATACCAGGGCAAAAGGGTGTCTGGCTGGTGGCTCGATTTGGCGTCATCCTGACCGACCAAAGAACCGCCGGCAACTCATCAATCTAGCGCCTTCCGCTCTTGTGCAACCTGTCAAAAGTCTTTGTCCTCAGGCCACGCAACACTTCAACATTTGCCCTCTCTGCCTGGCCGCTGCTCCGTGGGTGTGCCACGGAAGCGAAACAGACCTTGCCGCCGAGGGCTTGGATGTATTGCATGAAGGTGTGGCTTGTGAACTGCGTGATGTTATCGGCGATAACTCTGTTTCGCACACCAAAATGGCAGACTAGTCCCTTGAAGAACTTGACGGCTGACTGTGCTGTCACCTAACTCACTGCTTCCACCTCCGGCCACTTTGTGAACTTGTCGATTGCAACGTACAAGTACTCAAAGCCCCCGACAGCACAGGGGAAGGGGCCCAGTATGTCGAGCCCCCAGACCAGAAATGGCCAGGAGAGAGGGATTGTTTGAAGGGCTTGGGCTGGTTGATGAAGCTTCTTTGAATGGATTTGACACGCTTCACACTTGGTTACTAGTGCCATTGCATCCTGGAGGGCAGTGGGCCAGAAGAAACCCTGCCGAAACGCCTTGCTGGCAAGGGCCCTCGACCCTATGTGGGAGCCACATATGCCTCCATGTATCTCCGCCAACAGATCTAGTCCTTCCTCCCAAGGAATGCACTTCAATTTCACACCGTTCGGTCTCCTCCTGTACAGGACGTCATCGATGAACTGATACATAGCAGACCGACGGGCTACTTTCTCCGCTTCTTCCTGCTCCTCAGGAAGCTCCCCTGTTTGGAGGAATCGGACGGTATGTTGTGCCCATGCCGGAGCCTGGGGCTCGACGACAAGGACCAAAGGCATTTCTTCTGCCATGGGAGCGGCTGTCTCTACGGCCAGGGCTTGACAGCCTGCCGGAGTCGGTCGCTCCTCAGCAGGCTCAGCGTCCACGGCAACACCCTTGCCGGCGGCCCCTGGGGGCTCAGCGAGAAAGTACTTGATGGGGCCTGACTTCCTATGCTTGTTCTGCTCCGTTGATGGTTCGACGGATGGTTGAGTTAACCGAAGCAAAAAGGTACCTGGTTCCACAGGTAGCTTGAATGCAGCACACTTTGACAGGTAATCGGCGATGTCATTCTCCACTCGAGGAACGTGCTCCGCTTGTATACCATCAAAGTGCTCCTCCAGCTTCCTCACCTCATCTACGTAGGCCTCCATCAACGGGCTCTGATAATCTTTGTTGACTTGTCTGACGACAAGCTGTGAATCGCCCCTGATGATGAGCTTTTTAACCTCGAGGTCTGCCGCAATCCTGAGACCGGCAAGCAACCCCTCATACTCAGTGGTGTTGTTGGTGGACATCTCCCTGGGAAAGTGCATCTGGATTACATACTTGAGGTGCTCTCCCGTGGGCGCGACGAGCAGCACACCAGCACCGGTGCCTTGTAGCGATAAAGATCCATCAAGGTACATAATCCAGTCGCGAGCTATTTCCTTGCCGAGGAGAGTGGTCTCCTGGATCTCTTCATCAGGCGTTGAGGTCCATTCTGCAATGAACTCAGCCAGGACTCTACTCTGGATTGTTGAAGTACTTTTAAACTTCAGCCCAAAGCTTGATAACTCCAAGGCTCACTCCACAATCCTTCCGGTTGCGTCTGGGTTGTGCAGTATCCATTGCAACGGGAGGCGGGTGACAACAGTGATCTCGTGGGCTTGGAAGTAATGATGCAGCTTCCTCAAGGCCATAAGGAGGCCAAAGAGCAATTTCTGCACACCGCAATATCTTGACCTAGCCCCCTGCAAGAGGGAGCTGACAAAGTAAACCGGGTGTTGCATCATCTTCTTCTTCTGCACCACTCCACTTGACTGCGCGGGCTCTGTCCTGATGGCGTCAGACTCTGCCGGGAGCCTTGCCTTGCCGGCACCAGGCCCTGCCGGGGGAGTCTCTGACCTGTCGTCTGCCGGTCCTGCCGTTGCCACTGCCTCTTCGTCAACCTCCTGCTGTGCCACTAGCGCGGCACTGATCACTTGATTCGTCGCCGCCAGATACAGCAGCATCGACTCTTGTGGTTTAGGCGCAACTAGTATCGGTGTAGAGGAAAGGTATCTCTTCAGGTCTTGCAACGCCTCCTCGGCCTCTGGGGTCCACTCCATTGGGCCCGCGTTCTTCAAGATCTTGAAAAAGGGAAGGGCGCGCTCGGAAGACTTGGAGATGAATAGGCTCATGGCGGCAACGCAGCCAGTGAGCCGACACACATCCTTGATCCACTTGGGCGCCTCAATCTGCTCGATAGCCTTGATCTTGTCTGGGTTTGCCTCGATCCCACGCTGCGACACAAAGAACCCGAGAAGTTTGCCGGACGGAACGCCGAAGACACACTTCTCAGGGTTCAGCTTGAGGTTGATCTTGCGCAGGTTGGCAAACGTCTCTTCTAAGTCTTGTACAAGAGTTGCCTGTCCTTGGTTTTGACCACTGTGTCATCCATATAGGCTTCCATATTTCTATGTAGCTGGGGTTCAAAACCAATTTGGACTGCCCTTGCAAATGTTGAACTAGCACTCTTCAACCCGAAAGGCATCCATAAAAAGCAATACGTACCACACTGGGTGATGAATGTTGTCTTCTCTTCGTCTTCTCTTGTCATGAAGATCTGGTGGTAGCTCGAGTAGGCGTCGAGGAATGATAACAGATCACACCCGACCATGGAGTCAACAATCTGGTCTATGCGCGGCAATGGGAAGGGGTCCTTGGGACAAGCCTTATTGATATATGTGTAGTCAATACACATCCTCCACTTCCCGTTTGCCTTGCGCACCACCACTGGATTGGCCAACCACATCGGATGGAGCACTCCCCTCACCAAGCTTGCTGCTTCCAACTTCCTGATCTCCTGTGTGATGAATTCCTACCATTCCAAAGCTTGCTTCCTAACCTTCTGCTTGATGGGTCGCGCATGGGGACAGATAGCAAGATGGTGCTCAATCACTTCCCTGGGAACGCCGGGGATGTCAGATGCTTGCCACGCAAACACATCGACATTCGCCCGCAGGAAAGTGACGAGCGCGCTTTCCTATCTACTGTCGAGGGTGGAGCTTATGGTGAAAGCCCCTCCCGTGCCATCCTCCCCGACGGACACCTTGTTGGTCTCTGATGGCGCAGCTCTAGATTTCTTGCTCTTGCCGGTGGAGCTCTCTGGCACGTCCTCGACGGTAGCACATCACTCCGAAGAGGTGCGCTTGCCGGAGTGGGTGGGAGAGGTCTTGTCGGTCTTCTTCTTCCCTCCCGGGGCTTCAGCGGCAGGAGCAAGTGCCTTGGCGGTAGCTGCTGCAACTGCTTCCCGGTAGTGTAGGTCGGTGCAAATCAGCGCTTCCTTCTTGTCGGAGGGGACGGTGATGATGTTCATCGGCCCAGGCATATTCAGCGTGTTGTAGGCGTAGTGCGACGCTGCCATGAACTTGGCTAGTGCCGGGCGGCCGAGGATCCCGTTGTAGGGCAAGGGGATCTCGGCTACATCGAAGACAATCCTCTTCGTCCTATAGTTCAACTCGCCTCCAAACATCACAGGGAATGTGACCTTCCCCTTCGGCTGGCTCCTTCCCAGGTTGACCCCTTGAAACGTGCCCATTTCCTCGAGGTCTCCATCAGGGATTTGCAGCCTTTTGATCACAACGGGCGAGATCAAGTTCAGACCGGCCCCGTCGTCGACCAGCATCTTGTTCACCTTGAGGTTGCGTATCGTTGGTGAGACCAACAACGACAAACACCCGACCGCAGTTGTGCGGTCAGGGTGGTCCTCAACGTCAAAGATGAGGGGTGTGCTGGACCACTTCAGCGGCTTCTGAGCATCGAACGAGGGCTCCGCTGCTGTGATATCACGCGCCCACTGTTTGAGCTGGCGGTGAGAAGTATGCAGCGAGGCGCATCCATCGATGCACATGGCCTCTGTAGCCTTCTGAAACTCTTGTTCGCTGGACTCGTCGTCCTCGTCATGATCGTCGTCTTCTTGCTTCTTGTCACGGCCCCGAGCGGGCCTCTCTTGTTGGTTGTCCTTGCCGTGGCGGCCTCCTTGGCCGCCACGCTTCTTGTCGGATCCTTCGGCACCATCCTGGCCCTTCTCCTTGTTCCGCCTCTCATACTCGGCCTTTTGCTTCTCAGCAAGCAGCTCGACCTGTCGGCAGTTCTGGAGGTCGTGGCCCTTGGTGCGATGGATCTTGCAATACTGCTTGTCGGAGCCCCCCGGATTGTCGGCAGCCGCCAAGGCCTGGCAAGCGGCGCACTCGGCAATTTCCTTGCCAGGGTCGTCTGCCTTAGCCTTCTTGGCGGCGCCGGTGCTGTCGGATCCCTCGACGGCAAGCACGGTCTTGCCCTTGCGTTTCCTGTTGCGACACTGACCCTTCTTCGTCGGGGCGGCGGTGTCTTCATCAGTAGAGTCGGTTTCCACGCCGGCGTCCTCGCCGGGGTACTTCCTTCCCTCTTCAGCCCGGGCGCACCTATCGGCCAGAACATAAAGTTCGGCCACATCCTTAACCTTGTTCATCGCCAGCTCTTCGCGCATCTTGCGGTTGCGCACGTTCTGATGGAACGCGCTAATCACGGCAGCGAGATGAACATTAGGGATGTTGTATTGCACCCGACTGAACCTCTGGATGTACTTGCGCAGGGTTTCTCCTTCCTTCTAGGGAATGATATGCAAATCGCTGGTCTGGCCATGAGCTTGGTGGCCTCCGGTGAAGGCACCAACGAACTCATGGCACATATCCGACCAAGAAGAAATGGAATCCGCCGGCAAGTGCATCAACCAAAACATGATGTTGGGCTTCAGTGCCAACGGGAAGTAATTGGCAAGCACCTTGTCGTCGCGAGCTCCGGCAGCTTGCATCACGATGGTGTAGATGCTGAGGAACTCTGACAGATGGGTCTTGCCGTTGTACTTCTCGCCGACGTCGGGCTTGAACGTGCGGTGGGACGGCCACTGGAACTGCCGCAGCTCACGGGTAAAGGCTGGGCAACCCACCTCGTAAGGTAGGCCACCGGAGCCCCCCGGTGCTGGGTGGTCCATAGCGGGTCCCGCCCGCTTATCCGACTGGTGGCGTGTATCGCGCCGGCGCTCGTTAGTGGTTCGAGCGTCTTCATGGGCTCGTTCTCGAAGAACTTAGCACTGGTCGCGGTGGGTCCATGGGTCGGACGACGCTATGGAAATGTTATCACATGCGTAGTCACGACGGACCGGCACCGGCGGCAACTGGCGCGGGGGAGGAGAGTGTACTGTGGTTGCAGCTCCCCTGGTTCTCCCACCGCTGACATGTGGTGGCTCGACGGAGCGCCGGCCCGAGGGCCCCGCCGGTCGCGGATCATCTTTGTTGGCGACAACGACGAGGCTCCGGATGGTGGATCTCCACTCGTCGAGCTTCTCCGCAGCAGGGGGAAGTCGAGGAGCAGCTGTGTGCACGCCAAAGCCTCTGTTGGTGTGGGTGGTGGCGACAGCTGCGTGGACCGTGGCGTGCTTTGACTTCTAACCACGTTAGAAGGAGCTCTATCACGGCCCAGCGGCTGCGTGCCATCTTCGCCAAAGACTTCGCGCCGCATGTCGGACTCCTTCATCCCGCGGACGATGCACAGGGCTCTTCCCACGGCGGTGTCCAGGGTCACCGGCGTGGTGACGCTGCTCGTCGTGCACACCATGGGAAGAGCATGCTGTGGGCGCTGGGGTGGGCGTCTTGGAGGTCGTTGCGCCGCCTGTAGGAGGCACAGCGACGGCCCTGGAGGGCCCCGCGCCACCTGCGGGGGGCCCATCCCCGTCTTTGGATTTGGCGATGCGCGGCCTGTTGATACGTCTCCAACGTATCTATAATTTTTGATTGCTCCATGCTACTTTATCTACTGTTTTGGACTATATTGGGCTTTATTTTCCACTTTTATATTATTTTTGGGACTAACCTATTAACCGGAGGCCCAACCTAGAATTGCTGTTTTTTGCCTTTTTCAGTGTTTTGAAGAAACGGAATATCAAACGGAGTCCAAACGGAATGAAACCTTCGGAAACGTGATTTTCTCACCGAACGTGATCCAGGAGACTTGGACCCTACGCCAAGAAACGACAGAGGCAGTCACGAGGGTGGGGGCGCCCCCCCTAGGGCGCGCCCCCTGCCTCGTGGGCCCACTGTTGCTCCACCGACGTACTCCTTCCTCCTATATATACCTATGTACCCCCAAACGATCAGAACAGGAGCCAAAAACATAATTCCACCGCCGCAACTTCCTGTATCCACGAGATCCCATCTTGGGGCATGTTCCGGAGCTCCGCCGGAGGGGGCATCCACCACGGAGGGCTTCGACATCATCACCATAGCCCCTCCGATGAAGTGTGAGTAGTTTACCTCAGACCTTCGGGTCCATAGCTAGTAGCTAGATGGCTTCTTATCTCTTTTTGGATCTCAATACAATGTTCTCCCCCTCTCTCGTGGAGATCTATTCGATGTAATCTTCTTTTTGCGGTGTGTTTGTTGAGACCGATGAACTGTGGGTTTATGATCCAGCTTATCTATGAATAATAATTGAATCTTATCTGAATTCTTTTATGTATGATTGGTTATCTTTGCAAGTCTCTTCGAATTATCCGTTTGGTTTGGCCAACTAGATTGGTAGTTCTTGCAATGGGAGAAGTGCATAGCTTTGGGTTCAATCTTGCGGTGTCCTTACCCGATGTGATGTAAAGGGTTGCAAGGCACGTATTGTATTGTTGCCATCGAGGATAACAAGATGGGGTATTTATCATATTGCATGAATTTATTCCTCTACATCATGTCATCTTGCTTAAGGCATTACTCTATTTCTAACTTAATACTCTAGATGCATGCTGGATAGCGGTCGATGAGTGGAGTAATAGTAGTAGATGCAGAATCGTTTCGGTCTACTTGTCTCGGACGTGATGCCTGTATACATGATCATACCAAAATATACTCATAATTATGCTCAATTCTGTCAATTGCTCAACAGCAATTTGTTCACCCACCGTAGAATACTTATGCTCTTGAGTGAAGCCACTAGTGAAACCTATGGCCCCCGGGTCTATTCTCATCGTATCAATCTCCATCACTTTAGTACTTGCTTTGTTTTTTACTTTGCCTTTTACTTTTCACTTTGCATCTATATATCAAAAATACCAAAAATATTATTTATCTTCTCTATCAGATCTCACTCTCAAAAGTGACCGTGAAGGGATTGACAACCCCTAATCGCGTTGGTTGCGAGGAGCTATCGTTTTGTGCGGGTACGAGGGACTTGTGCGTGGCCTCCTACTGGATTGATACCTTGGTTCTCAAAAACTAAGGGAAATACTTACGCTACTTTGCTGCATCATCCTCTCCTCTTCGGGGAAATCCAACGCAGTGCTCAAGAGGTAGCAAGAAGTATTTCTGGCGCCGTTGCCGGGGAGTCTACGCAAAAGTCAACATACCAAGTACCCATCACAATCCCTATCTCTCGCATTACATTATTTGCCATTTGCCTCTGTTTTCTTCTCCCCCACTTCACCCTTGCCGTTTTATTCGCCCTCTCTTTCCCAATCTCCTCCTCTTTTTCCCTTTGCCTTTTGTTTGCTCGTGTTTTGGATTGCTTGTTTGTCGCGATGGCTCAGGATGCTACCAAATTGTGTGACTTCACCAATACCAATAATAATGATTTCCTTAGCACTCCGATTGCTCCTCTTGCCAATACTGAATCTTGTGAAATCAATACTGCTTTGTTGAATCTTATTATGAAAGATCAATTTGCCGGCCTTCCTAGTGAAGATGCCGCTACTCATCTGAATAACTTCATTGATTTATGTGATATGCAAAATAAAAAAGATGTTGATAATGATGTCGTTAAATTGAAGCTATTTCCTTTTTCGCTTAGAGATCGTGCTAAAGCGTGTTTTTCATCTTTGCCTAAAAATAGTATTGATTCTTGGAACGAGTGCAAAGATGCTTTTATCTCTAAGTATTTTCCTCCTGCTAAGATTATCTCTCTTAGGAACGATATTATGAATTTTAAGCAACTTGATCATGAACATGTTGCACAAGCTTGGGAGAGAATGAAATTAATGATACGTAATTGTCCTACTTATGGTTTGAACTTGTGGATGATTATACAAAAAATTTATGCCGGACTGAATTTTGCTTCTAGAAATCTTTTAGACTCGGCCATGGAGGCACTTTTATGGAAATCACTCTAGGAGATGCTACTAAACTTCTAGATAATATTATGGTTAATTATTCTCAATGGCATAATGAAAGATCTACTAATAAAAAGTGCATGCGATAGAAGAAATTAATGTTTTGAGTGGAAAGATGGATGAACTTATGAAATTATTTGCTACTAAGAGTGTTTCTTCTGATCCTAATGATATGTATTTGTCTACTTTGATTGAGAATAATAATGAATCTATGGATGTGAATTTTGTTGGTAGGAATAATTTTGGTAACAATGCGTATAGAGGGAATTATAATCCTAGGCCTTATCCTAGTAATCCTTCTAATAATTATGGAAATTCCTACAACAACTCTTATGGAAATTTTAATAAGATGCCCTCCGAATTTGAGAATAGTGTTAAAGAGTTTATGAATTCACAAAAGAATTTTAATGCTTTGCTTGAAGAGAAATTGCTTAAAGTTGATGATTTGGCTAGGAACGTTGATATAATTTATCTTGAGGTTGATTCTTTAAAGATTTGATCTATTCCTCCTAAGCATGATATCAATGAGTCTCTCAAAGCTATGAGAATTTCCATTGATGAGTGCAAGAAAGAACCGCTAGGATGCGTGCTTCCAAAGATGCCTTTATGAAAGCGTGTTCTTCCAATTCCTATGAAAATCAAGATGAAGATCTAAAAGTTATTGACGTGTCCCCCATTAAATCTTTGTTTTGCAATATGAATCTTGATGAAACTGAATATGATCTTCCTTTACCTAGAAGGCGTTCAAGAATTCAGAGTTTTTAGATTTTGATGATGAAATTGATAAATGTGGGATTGAAAGAAATAAAAACCTAGATGTTGCTAAACCCACTAGTTTGGATCTCAAGGAATTTAATTATGAAATTTTCTCTTTAATTGATTGTATTTCCTTGTTGCAATCCGTGCTAAATTCTCCTCATGCTTATAGTCAAAATAAGGCCTTTACCGATCACATTGTTGATGCCTTGATACAATCTTATGAAGAAAAACTTGAGTTGAAAGTCTCTATCCCTAGAAAGCTCTATGATGAGTGAGAACCTACTATTAAAATTAAAATTAAAAATTATGAGTTTCATGCCTTGTGTGATTTGGGTGCTAGTGTCTCTACTATTCCCAAAACTTTGTGTGATTTGCTAGATTTCCGTGACTTTGATGATTGCTCTCTAAACTTGCATCTTGCGGATTCCACTATTAAAAAGCCTATGGGAAGAATTAGTGATGTTCTTATTGTTGCAAATAGGAATTATGTGCCCGTAGATTTTATCGTTCTTGATATAGATTGCAATCCTTCATGTCCTATTATTCTTGGTAGACCTTTCCTTAGAACGATTGGTGCAATTATTGATATGAAGGAAGGGAATATTAGATTCCAATTTCCATTAAAGAAAGGCATGGAACACTTTCCTAGAAATAAAATAAAATTACCATATGAATCTATCATGAGAGCCACTTATGGATTGCCTACCAAAGATGGCAATACCTAGATCTATCCTTGCTTTTATGCCTAGCTAGGGGCGTTAAACGATAGCGCTTGTTGGGAGGCAACCCAATTTTATTTTTTGTTTTTGTTTTTGCTTCTGTTTAGGAATAAATAATCCATCTAGCCTCTGTTTAGATGTGTTTTTATGTTTTAATTAGTGTTTGTGCCAAGCTAGACCTATTGGATCTTCTTGGATGATAGTTATTTGATCTTGCTGTAATTTCCAGAAACTTTGCGCTCAGTGCTCGAATTGTTAAAAATCACCAGAACGTGATAAAATATTGATTCTAGTTGCTGCTGATCAATAAACAAATTGTCTAGGTCTTCTAATGTTGGTAGATTTTTTGGAGTTCCAGAAGTTTGCGTTAGTTACAGATTACTACAGACTATTCTGTTTTTGACAGATTCTGTTTTGCGTGTGTTGTTTGCTTATTTTGATGAATCTATGGCTAGTAAAATAGTTTATAATTCATAGAGAAGTTGGAATACAGTAGGTTTAACACCAATATAAATAAAGAATGAGTTAATTACAGTACTTTAAAGTGGTCTTTTGTTTTCTTTCTCTAACGGAGCTCACGAGATTTCTATTGAGTTTTGTGTTGTGAAGTTTTCAAGTTTTGGGTGACTTCTTTTGATGGATTATGGAACAAGGAGTGGCAAGAGCCTAAGCTTGGGGATGCCCATGGCACCCCGAAGATAATCCAAGGACACCAAAAGTCAAAGCTGGGGATGCCCGGAAGGCATCCCCTCTTTCGTCCACTTCCATCGGTAATTTACTTGGAGCTATATTTTTATTCACCACATGATAAGTGTTTTGCTTGGAGCGTCTTGTATTATTTGCGTCTTTGCTTGTTAGTTTACCATAATCATCCTTGCTGTACACACCTTTTGAGAGAAGCCAATTTGATTAGAATTTGCTAGAATACTCTATGTGCTTCACTTATATCTTTTGAGCTCGATAGTTTTGCTCATAGTGCTTCACTTATATCTTTTGAGCGTGATAATTTTTGCTCTAGTACTTCACTTAGATCTTTTAGAGCACGGTGGTGGATTTGTTTTAAAGAAACTATTGATCTCTCATGCTTCACTTAGATTATTTTGAGAGTCGTTAATAGCATGGTAATTTGCTTAATGTTAATATACTTGGTATTCAAGATATGTGAAACTTTCTTTTGAGTGCGTTGAATACTAAGATAAGTTTGATGCTTGATAATTATTTTGAGATATGGAGGTGATAATATCAAAGTCGTGCTAGTTTAGTAGTTGTGAATCTGAGAAATGCTTGTGTTGAAGTTTGCAAGTCCCGTAGCATGCACGTATGGTTAAAGTTGTGTAACAAATTTGAAACATGAAGTGTACCTGGCTTGTGCATCCTTATGAGTGACGGTCGGGGACGAGCGATGGTCTTTTCCTACCAATCTATCCCCCTAGGAGCATGCGCGTAGTACTTGATTTTTGATGACTTCTAAATTTTTGCAATAAGTATATGAGTTCTTTTGACTAACGTTGAGTCCATGGATTATACACACTTTTACCTTTCCGCCTTTGCTAGCCTCTTCGGTACCGTGCATTGCCCTTTCTCACCTTGAGAGTTGGTGCAAACTTCACCGGTGCATCCAAACCCCGTGATATGATACACTCTATCACACATAAACCTCCTTATATCTTCCTCAAAACAGCCACCATACCTACCTATTATGGCATTTCCATAGCCATTCCGAGATATATTGCCATGCAACTTTCCACCGTTCCGCTCATCATCATCATGACATACTTAACTTTTGTCATATTGCCATTGCATCATCATGTAGTTGACATCGTATTTGTGGCAAAGCCACCATGCATTATTTTTCATACATGTCACTCTTGATTCATTGCACCATCCCTCTACACCACCGGAGGCATTCATATAGAGTCATATCTTGTTCTAGTTTCGAGTTGTAATCCTTATGTCATAATCAATAGAAGTGTGATGATCATCATTATTAGAGCATTGCCCCAAAAAAAGAGAAAGGCCAAAAACAAAAAAAAGAAAGGCCCAAAAAAAGAAAATAAATAAAAAGGGCAATGTTACTATCTCTTTTTACACACTTGTGCTTCAAAGTAGCACCTTGTTCTTCATGTAGTGAGTCTCATATATTGTGCCTCAAAGTAGCACCATGTTTTTTCATATAGTGAGTCTCATAAGTTGTCTTTCATACTAGTGGGAATTTTTCATTATAGAACTTTGCTTGTATATTCCTACGATGGGCTTCCTCAAATGCCCTAGGTCTTCATGAGCAAGCAAGTTGGATGCACACCCACTAGTCTTCTTTTGTTGAGCATTCATAGCTCTAGTGCATCCGTTGCATGGCAATCCCTACTCCTCATGTTGACATCAATTGATGGGCATCTCCATAGCCCGTTGATTATCCTCATCAATGTGAGACTTTCTCCTTTTTGTCTTCTCCACACAATCCCCATCATCATATTCTATTCCACCCATAGTGCTATATCCATGGCTCACGCTCATGTATTGCGTGAAGGTTGAAAAAGTTTGAGATTATTTAAGTATGAAACAATTCCTTGGCTTGTCATCGGGGGTATAGAAGTTGGGAACACCTTTGTGTGACGAAAATGAAGCATAGCCTAACTATATGATTTTGTAGGGATGAACTTTCTTTTGCCATGCTATTTTGAGAAGACATGATTACTTTGATTAGTATGCTTGAAGTAATATTATTTTTATGTCAATCTGAACTTTTGTCTTGAATCTTTCGGATCTGAATATTCATACCACAATTAAGAAGATTTACATTGAAATTATGCCAAAGTATCACTCGCATCAAAAATTCTTTTTTATCATTTACCTACTCGAGGACGAGCAGGAATTAAGCTTGGGGATGCCTGATACGTCTCCAACGTATCTATAATTTTTGATTGCTCCATGCTACTTTATCTACTGTTTTGGACTATATTGGGCTTTATTTTCCACTTTTATAGTATTTTTGGGACTAACCTATTAACCGGAGGCCCAACCCGGAGTTGCTGTTTTTTTTGCCTATTTCAGTGTTTCAAAGAAACGAAATATCAAACGGAGTCCAAACGGAATGAAACCTTCGGAAACGTGATTTTCTCACCGAACGTGATCCAGAAGACTTGGACCCTATGCCAAGGAACAACGGAGGCGGTCACGAGGGTGGGGGGCGCCCCCCCTAGGGCGCGCCCCCTTGCCTCGTGGGCCCCCTGTTGCTCCACTGACGTACTCCTTCCTCCTATATATACCTACGTACCCTCAAACGATCAGAAGAGGAGCCAAAAACCTAATTCCACCGCCGCAACTTCCTCAGATCCACGAGATCCCATCTTGGGGCCTGTTCGGAGCTCACGTGGGGGCATCCACCACGGAGGGCTTCTACATCATCACCATAGCCCCTCCGATGAAGTGTGAGTAGTTTACCTCAGACCTTCGGGTCCATAGCTAGTAGCTAGATGGCTTCTTCTCTCTTTTTGGATCTCAATACAATGTTCTCCCCCTCTCTCGTGGAGATCTATTCGAGGCAATCTTGTTTTTGCGGTGTGTTTGTTGAGACCGATGCATTGTGGGTTTATGATCCAGCTTATCTATGAATAATATTTGAATATTCTTTAAATTCTTTTATGTATGATTGGTTATCTTTGCAAGTCTCTTCGAATTATCCGTTTGGTTTGGCCAACTAGATTGGTAGTTCTTGTAATGGGAGAAGTGCATAACTTTGGGTTCAATCTTGCGGTGTCCTTACCCAAAGGATGTAAAGGGTTGCAAGGCACGTATTGTATTGTTGCCATCGAGGATAACAAGATGGGGTATTTATCATATTGCATGAATTTATTTCTCTACATCATGTCATCTTGCTTAAGGCGTTACTTTGTTTTTAACTTAATACTCTAGATGCATCTTTGGATAGCGGTCGATGAGTGGAGTAATAGTAGTAGATGCGTAATCGTTTTGGTCTACTTGTCTCGGACGTGATGCCTATATACATGACCATACCTAGATATACTCATAATTATGCTCAATTTCGCCAATTGCTCAACAGTAATTTGTTCACCCACCGTAGAATACTTATGCTCTTGAGAGAAGCCACTAGTGAAACCTATGGCCCCCGGGTCTATTCTCATCGTATCAATCTCCATCACTTTAATACTTGCTTTGTTTTTACTTTGCCTTTTACTTTTCACTTTGCATCTATATATAAAAAATACCAAAAATATTATTTATCTTCTCTATCAGATCTCACTGTCGTAAGTGACCGTGAAGGGATTGACAACCCCTAAACGCGTTGGTTGCGAGGAGCTATCATTTTGTGCAGGTACGAGGGACTTGTGCGTGGCCTCCTACTGGATTGATACCTTGGTTCTCAAAAACTGAGGGAAATACTTACGCTACTTTCCTGCATCATCCTCTCCTCTTCGGGGAAATCCAACGCATTGCTCAAGAGGTAGCACCTGTCGTCTGGCGCACGAACGATGCCGGTTCTCACGGGCCGCGGCTCGGGTTCTGTCCGCGACCGGCCCGCTGCTCGTCCTCACAGGCACGGGCCGTTCGGCTCCCGACGAGCCGATCACCATGATCGTCTTCTTCTTGGGAGCCATGGCGATGACGAACCGCTAGGCTAACTGCTAGATCAGATTCTCACCACTGCGCCCCCTACCTGGCACGCCAAAGATGTCGGTGGGAAACGACGCCTATGGGATCACTGGAATCCCTTCTACGGTTGGCGGGCGCGGGGTCGTGAGAAGAGCAGGTCTAACAGGAAGCACACGAATCGTTTACCCAGGTTCGGGCCGCGAGGATGCGTAATACCCTAGTCCTGCTTTGGTGTGTGTATTGAGTGTTCTTGTGTTCTTGAGCTAGCTACGGGGGTGGAACTTGCCCAAAAGAGCCGAATCCCTCTCCTGGTCGCCTCGGGCCTCCTTTTATAGGCAAAAGGGGTCGCCACAGTGGCACACAGGAGGTGGAAAGGTGTACAGTGTTGCGAGCTTATCGCCCGTATTACAGGAAACGCATTTAATGCATCGCTTAGGTGTCCCTTAGCTTTATTGGGGAAGGGAACAGGGCCCGTCCCGTCCGTCGCCACTCCGCCTCGCTTCGACACGCGCCCAGGCCAGCGATGCGTGCGGTGCCATGTAGGCAGGCAGGCTGCTGAGGTGGCGTGGTGGTGGAGCCTTCACGAAGATCTGCATGCCACCATGCAGGAGCTTGCTGAGTTGGTGTAGAGGCCGCCCGTCGCCACGCAGGTGCTTGCCCAGCTGGTTGAGCTAGCAGCTACTTAGGGACGACGGTGGAGTCTTGGCTGGTGCGTGCCTGGCAATGGCCCCGCTGATGCCCTCGGCAAGGGTCATGCCGGGGGCCTGGCAAGGTTCTTGCCGTGGCGTCGTAGTCGTCCCGGCAAGGTTCTTGCCGTGGCGTCGCAGTCGTCCCGGCAAGGTGCTTGCCGGGGGTGTTTTGGATCTCCCTGGCTAGGTTCCCGCCGAGGGTCGCCGTCTTCTGGTCCTCATCTGATCTCACATGTTTATGATCTTGACAAAGATCTGCATGCCACCACAGAGGCGCCTCCTGAGCCCTGGTTCCAATGTAGCTGGTTGGCTGGTGTTGAAACCCACGGGCTCAAGGGTGGCCTGCTCTGCTGGCATCAGGCAAGTTGCCCCGGCAAGGCTCTTGCTGGGGCCGCGGAGGCCGCCCCGGTAAGGGTCTTGCCTAGGGAGTCCACCTCGCCGTTTTTCTCTCCTGTGTTTCTGGTCTTGGACTGGCCTTGGTTGTCTTGCGCTTCGGCTTCTCTCCGGCTTCCCTCTTCTGCCCTGCTAGGTGTGGCCGCGGCGCGTGGCTCTGACTGCCTGTGCACAAGTAAAGGGGTCAAAAGGAGAGCCCCTAATTTTGTACACCGACAATTTGTTCGATGGGATGGTCTCGTGAGACTCTTGCTCGAACTAATGAGAGCTTTTGTTTGGGTCAGGGTGGAACGTCCTCTTCATCATCTTGTTCTTCCTCTTGGCCTTCTTCATTGTTGGCGTTGTCGTTTTCTTGTCGAGGTGGAGAAGGAGGTTGATGAGGTTCATCTTGGTGTACTTCCTCGTTTTCTTCATCTTGGCGTGTCCCACTTGTGGATGCCTCCGTGTCAGCTCTTGGTTCACCTTGTTGTGAGGTAGAAGCTTCCACTTGGATGGACGAGGTACTCTCCTTCACATCCGTTGGACGAATCTTGCCAATAGACAAGTCTTGGATTGCTTCCGAAGGGTCTTTGTCTCCTACATCAATTGGCAATTGCTCTACTTGCAAGCCGCTAGATTCATCAAACTTCACATCTACCGTCTCTTCAACCTTTCAGGTGAAATTGTTTTAGACATGGTAATTGTGAGAGTTTGAGCCATAACCAAGTAGGAAACCCTCATGAGATTTAGGAGCAAATTTAGAACGACGATGCTTATCAAGAATATAGCACTTTGAGCCAATACTCAAAAGTATCCAACTTGGGGTTTGTTACCAGTGAGAAGCTCGTATGCCATCTTGCCGAGTAGCTTGTGAAGATACAAGCGATTTGTTGCATGACAAGCTGTCTCAACCGCTTCGCCCATAAGTGTTTTGGCGTCTTGTACTCATCAAGCATCGTTCTCGCCATCTCAATAAGAGCCTGGTTCTTCCTCTCAGCAACTCCATTTTGTTTAGGCGTGTACCTAGCCGAGAACTCATGTGAAATCCCTTCTTCATCAAGAAAGGTATCCACATTTGCGTTCTTGAACTCCGTTCCATTGTCGATGCGAACCTTCTTGATCTTCACTTCAAATTGATTTTGGGCCTTTCTTGCAAAGTTCTTGAAGATCTTTTGGACCTGCGATTTATCATCAAGAAAGAACACCCACGTAAATCTTGAAAAATCATCGACTATGACTAGACCAAATGAGTTTCCACCGAGACTTTTATAGGCATTGGGACCAAAGAGATCCATATGAAGTAGCTCGAGCGGTCTTCTCGTGGTCATGATGTTCTTCACGGGGTGGCTTCCTCCAACTTGTTTTCCTGCCTGACAAGCATTGCACAATCTATCCTTGTCAAATATAACATCTTTCACTCCAAGGATATGATCACCTTTAATAAGCTTATCAAGATTTCGCATGCCCACATGACCTAACCTTCTATGCCACAACCAACCTTGAGAAGATTTAGCAATTAAGCAAGTTCTAGGTTGAGCCTTTTTAGTGAAATCAACAATGTAAAGATCACCTCTACGTATACCGGTAAAGACCATATTGTGGTTATCTCTACGAAACACTTGGCAATCTACTTTAGTAAATAGGACATTGAAACCAAAGTCCGCAAGTCTAGATACAGAAAGTAAATTATAGCCAAGAGATTCATCGAGCATGACATTTTGTATGGAGCTATCATGTGAGATGGCCACCTTACCAAGGCCAACCACCATACCCTTTGAGTTGTCACCAAAGGTGACATACTTTTGAGTGCCGTCGTTTTCAGCAAGCTCATGAAACATATCCTTGTCTCCGGTCATGTGATCGGTACATCGACTATCAATAACCCATTCCTTTCCTCCATCCATGTACCGCGAAGGTTAGCCATAAGACCGAAGTGTCTCATAGACTCATCGAGATCAAAGTCACTATCATCATCCTCATCATAGTATCCATGTTCAACATCGTCTTGTGATTGATCAATTCCTAGAGAGAGTGATTCATTAGATAAATGATCATCACAATGTTCATCTTTATGAATTCTAATTGCTTCGAAGATGATATTGCTAATGATTCCAACATCCCTTTTGGCACATATGAGGTTAGTAAGCTCAAATAGACAATCACCAAACTTAGGATCACTGGAGTTCATCTTACACAAGGCAATAAACTTATGAAGAATTTCATCTAAGTTTTGCAAGGAACAGTTTGGAAATTGTTCCTCAAGAAATCTCCATATAGTGTAAGCACAATCAAGAGCAGGCAAGCTAGCAAGCAAGTTTCTAGGTAATCCTCTAGTGATTAAATTGACAGTTCTAAGATTACGGATCATGTCAATAGACTCATCAAGGGTAGGATACAAGGGGTCAACAAGACGCACACAAGGAGCAGTAATGTACTTGTTCAAGTGATATTCATTGAAAATCTCAAGAATCTCATTTTTCCACTCATGAAAGAACTCTCCATCAAATATAGGTACTCTATGTCTAAGACTCCCCAACGTAGATTCATCCATCTTCCTCCAATGGTGATTAAACCAAAGCAATGGAGACCAAAGCTCTGATACCAATTGAGAGGATCGAGAAGAGGTGTCTAGAGGGGGGTGATTAGACCCTCAACAAAGAAAAGTAGCAGTTTTTAATTTCTTCAAGTTAAGGTGGAGTATTAGCACAAGTTTAAACATTCTCAATACATTTCAAGAAAGCATGGCAAGAGTATATGAGCAGCGGAAAGTAAAGCATGCAAGTTGCAAGAATGTAAAGGGATGGGATTGGAGTATGCAAACGTAATTGGAGACACGGAGATTTTTGGCGTGGTTCCGATAGGTGGTGCTATTGTACATCCACGTTGATGGAGACTTCAACCCACGAAGGGTAATGGTTGTGCGAGTCCACGGAGGGCTCCACACATGAAGGGTCCACGAAGAAGCAACCTTGTCTATCCCACCATGGCCGTCGCCCACGAAGGACTTGCCTCACTTGGGTAGATCTTCACGAAGTAGGCGATCTCCTTACCCTTACAAACTCCTTGGTTCAACTCCACAATCTTGACGGAGGCTCCCAAGTGACACCTAACCAATCTAGGAGACACCACTCTCCAAAAGGTAATATATGGTGTATTGATGATGAACTCCTTGCTCTTGTGCTTCAAATGATAGTCTCCCCAACACTTAAATCTCTCTCACAGATTTGGATTTTGTGGAAAGATGATTTGAGTGGAAAGCAACTTGGGAAGGCTAGAGATCAAGATTCTTGTGGTTGGATTGGAATATCTTGGTCTCAACACATGAGTATGTGGTTCTCTCTTAGAAAATGTATGCTGGAAGTGTAGGCACATTCGGATGGCTTTCTCCGCGAATGAAGAGTGGGTGGAGGGGTATATATAGCCTCCACACAAAATCTAGCCGTTGGACACAATTTACCAAACTCAGTGCGACCGACTCGTTAAACTCGGTCAGACCAATTTAGTTCAAAATATGAACGTCAAGATTTTTGGTGGGACCGATATGATCAACTCGGTGGGACCGATATGCTAGGGTCAGGGTAAAACCTCAACTCGGTTTGACCGATTACACAAACTCGGTGGGACCAATTTAGGTAATGAGCTAAATAGAGAGTTGGTCAGGCAAACTCGGTGGGACCGATTGCTTATCTCGGTGCGACCAAAATAATTGCAATAGGCAACAGAGAGTTTGCAAGCCCATCTCGGTGAGACCGAACTGATTAGGGTTTCTGGCAGTGGCTATGTCAAGTGAACTCAGTGGCGCCGGATAGATCAAATCGGTGGGGCCGAGTTTGACTTTAGGATTAGGACATATGAGGAATTGAGAAAGTGGTTGAGGGATCTGGAGCATATCACTAAGTATTTTGAGCAAGCAAGCCATTAAGCAACACCTCATCCCCTTTTAATAGTATTGGCTTTTCCTATGGACTCAATGTGATCTTGGATCACTAAAATGAAAATGTAGAGTCCTGAGCTTTTGCCAAACTTCTGTCCTTAGCATCTTGAAGGGGTTACACATCCTCTAGTCCATGCCACTCCAGTGTTGAACTCATCTGAAATATACTAGATAAAAGTATTAGTCAAACAAGAGATATGTTGACATTAATTACCAAAATCACCCAGGGAGCACTTGTGCTTTCACCGGCGATTCTTCGGAGTCCAGCGACGACAGCTACGTGCCGCCGAGCTCTCACCACGCCCGGAGCACGGCAGCGACATCCGCTCGGTGTCGCCGGTGATGCCCTGTGGCCGGGGGCCTCTGATATCTTCTTCTTTTGCTTCCATGCACGGAATTGTGACAAGCCCCGCGGGTGTGTGTAAAAGGCTGTAATGCTTTTGTTTTCATTCTATCCTCCTTAGTATAACATTGAAATCGTGGTTTTTACTCCGCACGGTTCCCCCTTTTCGCGTTCTCGCGACAATTAGTGCTCTCGCCGACAGACCCAGTCCCCAGCGGGCTTCGGCCACTTACCGGTATGCCAGGTTGCGATGCCGTGGTCAAGGGCAAGAGGTGAGCGGCCCAAGGTCCGGTAAGAGCTCCCGAGGCGCGATGCTCAGGAGGTCCCCTTTGGCGTGCAAGCAGCTCTCTGGAGGCCGAAAAGGAAAGCTACATTGCCCGAGTGAGATTGCGGGAATCGAGAGACTGGTTCGCATGATTCAATCTGGTATGCACGGGTTACTTATCTTAGTGAGCCTGCGGTGATTCCATTGCGCAGCGCCTGATCGTGTCTCAGTGGTGACGCTTCTAGGTAGGGCTCATGCCGGCCTCCCCCTTTTCCTCGCTCATCTAGATGCTCTACGTCCTCGGGTCCCGGCCCTCGAGCGAGGATCAGCCGCCGCTGGTATGCCAGGTCGCGATGCCATGGTCAAGACCAGGGGGTGAGGGCTGGAGAACCAGTAGGAACTCCTGAGGCGCGGTGCTCAGGAGCCCCCCTTTAACTTGCAAGCGGATTGCATGAAAAAGGGGATGCTCGGCAGGGCCTGCCCACAGTTAAGCTCGATCCCTGCGAGTTAGTCCGAGGAGGAGAATATGGCGTGTGGCCACACTTGCTATCCTGCCGCTGATCATTCGGCAAGAAGATGAAGGCACTGAGGATCTGGTGAGGTGGCATGCACGGTGCGGGCCGCGAGACAAAGCTCGATCTCTAAGATTTATCGGTGTTGCAGGGACGGACCCGAGCACAAGCGCCGTGCCAGCATGTGTAGCCCCTGTTGCGGGATGAGCAGGAGGTGGGTTAGCAAACGCGGGGAGGCCGCGGAGGGCAACAGAGCATCAGGTAAGCATGCGATAATCATAAAGCAACCCATGGAGGAAAGTAAAGCCGGTTCTGATAAATGCCAGAAGGATACATGCCGCAGGGACGGACCCACGCGGCTTGGGGATAATGCAGCCCGAGGGGCGCCCCCAACTGAAACAAACCAAAATATGTCACCTGGCACCGTCGCTGAAGAAGTGTTGGGGTAGCTGAAGACGCATGCTGTCGAAGTCGCTCCTCATGAGCCGCCCAGGCCCTGAACCTTGGGGGGGGGGGGGCTCTGGAGACCCGGGGGGCTCGCGAGGATCCGCCGCCATCTCTGTCAGGATTGCCTGGTGCCTGGCCTCATGAGCCGCCAGGATGCTCTACATGTGGCGCTGATGCACGACAGCCCTATTGAACA
Organism: Aegilops bicornis; assembly: GCA_021605145.1. Classification (NCBI taxonomy): domain Eukaryota; kingdom Viridiplantae; phylum Streptophyta; class Magnoliopsida; order Poales; family Poaceae; genus Aegilops; species Aegilops bicornis. The sequence continues at coordinate 256,441,904 of CM038675.1, read as the reverse complement.
AGCCGAAGGGCATGCAAACGTAGCTGTGAGGGGGGGCCCTCGCACAGGCCAACGCGGGACGGCCAGAAGAGCTCCTGAGACGCGACCCTGTTGAGCCCGGGGATGTTGACGCAGGCGCGCAGCTCACTGTCCTCGCCGGGGCATGGAGCTGCGCCAGGTGGTGGGCGACGGTCGCCTCGCATGGCTCTTGCCTCCTGAAGCTCCTCGATTGCTTTGGTTATGAACTCCTGAGCACCTGGCGCCTCACGGAAGCGCGCGTTGAAGCACGCCTCCAGGTGGTGCCCAAGTGCCTCCCTCGTGACGTTGGCTAGGTCTGAGTCCCTCCAGAAGAGAGCCCCTCAGCCCAGCCTGAGAGGGGCGCCGGGCGCGCCTTCCTATGCGAGAGGGGAAGACGCCCCGTCAGTGGGCGTAGAGCTCGAGGTGGCAGCGCTAGACGCTCCACCCTCCTGTGGTCCTTGGCGGAGCATCTATTTCTTCTTCTTAGGGACAACCTCAGGAGGGTAGACAACGCCCTTGTTGTCTGGGTCTTCGACAGTCGCGGCCTGGTGGGCGCGCTCGAGAGAGCACACCGCGTCCTTCTCCTCACAGGCGACCGTGATCATGTCGCAGCTCCCTGGCATCTTGAGAACGTTGTAGCCATGGTGGGTCACTGCCATGAACTTGGCTAGGGCCGGGTACCTGAGGATGGCGTTGTACGGGAAGCAAATGTGAGCGACGTCGAAGTCGATGAGCTTGGTGCGGTAGTTGTTGCGGGTGCCGAAGGTGACAGGGAGACGGATCTGCCCTATCGGGGTGGTGGAGCCGTCGGTCACTCCTGAGAAGGGCTTGGTAGGCTACAGCTGGTCATAGGGCACCTGGAGTTGGTCAAACGTCTCAATGGAGAGGACATTGAGCCCTGCGCCGCCATTTATGAGTGTCTTGGTGATGAGCACGTTGCTGATGGTAGGCGAGCAAAGCGTTGGGAGAGCGCCGACAGTTGCCGCACACTTGAGCTGGTTGGAAGAGCTGAAGGTGATGGTGCACATGGACCACCTGAGTGGGCGTGTTGCCTCGAGCTTGGGGAGGGCTGCGTTCACCTCTCGGCAAACTTCTTGAAGATGCGATCGGTGGCTAGGGCCTGAGCTCTGCTTAGGATGCAAGCGACGGCACGAGGCTCTTGGAAGCCCCCAACCCCCTCGTCCTGGTGATGGTCATAGTTCCTTCTTGGTGGTGGCGGCAGCGGGGGAAGGCCAGTGTTGCCCTGAGTGTGGTCCTCGCGAGGCTGATCTCTCCAGGCACCCTCACTAGGCTGGCCCTGCTAGCGGTCCTCACTAGGCTGGTCACGCCACTCCTGGCAAGGGTCGCGGCCGTCCCAGCGTCCTCCGCCACGGCCACCTCCACGGCCGTAGCCTCGCGTTGCGCTCGAGGCGACGATCGAGGCGCCCGTCGCGGATGGCCCTGAGGTCCTGACAGTCGTTGGTGTTGTGGCTGTGCACGTTGTGGAAGACGCAGAATGGACGGTTGCCCTTGGATGACTCCGGGTGGTCGCAACCGCACTTCATCTCTAGTTCGGCCGCGAGCACGGCCGCTGCCTTGCGCTTCACGTCCTTGGCCTTGGACTTCTTGGCTTCTGGGTCCGTGTCTGGGAGCTCGAGGAGGGAGAGGCATCCCTCCTCAGCTCTGGCACACTTGGTCGCCATGTTAAACATCTCCAGAGCCGTGCACAGGTCCTTATGTATAGTGAGGTCCTCCTTCATCTTGACGTCGCGAATTCCATCAGTGAATGCCGAGATGATGGCCTCATCTAACACCTTGGGGATCTTGAGTCAAACACTGTTGAAGCGCTAGATGTACTTCTGCAAGGTTTCTCCTGACTTCTGCTTGATGCTCCGCAGGTCACCCGCAGCCGGCGGGCGGTCGCAAGTACCCTGGAAATTGGCGATGAAATGCTCCCGCATCTCGTCCCAGGAGGAGATCGATCCTGCGGGGAGGTTTAGGAGCCATGAGCGTGCGCCGTCCTTGAGGGCCATGGGAAACCAGTTCGCCATAACCTTCCCGTCACCGTTGGCTGCCTTGATGCTCAGGTCATAGAGCTGCAGGAACTCGGCAGGGTCGGGGGTGCCGTCGTAGCGTGGAGGCAGGTCGGGCTTGAACTTCCCTGGCCTGACGACGCTGCGCGACTTCGGAGTGAACGCGCGGCACCCAGCTGTGGTCATGGGAGCCCGGCGTGGAGGTGGAGCCTGATCCTGGCGCTCACGCGCCTCCACCACAGGTGGCGTGGTGTCTTGACGTGGCGGTGTTGGAAGCGCACACACCTCTCCTAGCGGTCGCTGCACTACCTGGTAGCTTTCTTCATCGCGCGTCGGTGCCTTGCGCGGCGGGTCGCGCTGTGGAGCCTCGTGCCTTGGCTCGATGATGGCGTCCTGCCTGGGAGGTGGAGGAGGTGCTCCGTGGGCCACGTCACCCGCAGCGGGCGGCGAGTGAAGCAGCAGCGATATGGTGCAGGAGAATCTCCGGCGGCGCTGACGAGCTCGGCGATGCTGTCTAGCCAGTCCTCATAGAGGTCGTCGATGGGGCGGTAGCGCAGGAGCTCACACGCCATGAGCAACACAGCTTGTGCGTTTGCAGGACAACGACGAGCGTGAGACGATGAAGCGGCCGCTGGGGTCAGCGACGGAGTGGCGGGCGTCCCCCCCTCCCCCGCACAGAGGGCTGCATCGATGAGGCCTGCTGCTCGTGGGCGTGGAGCCGGTGGCAGCGTTGGTCGCGCGGCTGGGGAACGGCGGGGAGCACCGTTGCCGGCGGGTGCGGTCTGGGTGACGCGGGCGGCGAGGGCGGCCCAATGCTTAACACGAACTCGACGAGCATCAGCCATGGGGGCGGCAAAACGGTGGCGAATCGACTAGAGGAAGAGAGGCTCCGACGCACCCCTACCTGGCGCGCCAAAGGTCGGATTTCGGGTTCCACAAACCCTTGAGAGGTTCAAACTCTGGGGTGTGTGCGAATAACTCGTCCTCCCTAGTCTGCCTACTCGCCAATCTCATGGCCTAGCTCGATGAATGGGAAGGAAAAGGGACACATCATTTTACCCAGGTTCCGGCCACCTTATGGTGTAAAACCCTACTCCTGCTTTGTGGTGGATTGGCATCGAGGGGCCGAGGATGAACTAGTACAGTGGGAGAAGAACCTCAGGAGGAGGAGTGTTCTTGGGCTCGAGTGAGCTAGTGAGGGAGGGTATGATCTGAAATGATCAGTCCCCTTCTATTGTGGTGGCTAGGTCCTATTTATAGTGGCCTTGGTCCTCTTCCCAAGTGCAAGGCGGGAAGGGATCAAACAACGGCCAAATTCGAAGGGAGACAACTAGTTCATGCTATCCTGACAAAAGTAGTCTTCGCCTGCAAAAGCCTCTGGTAGTGATGCCACGGTGGGCTCGGCGATGACCTCCGTCCTGGCGGTCTTGGTCTTGTTGCACCGGAATGGAAACCTATGGCTAATTCCTCGGGACCCCGCGCCTGCGCTTGCCTCCTTAGCACCAAAGAGGAAACTGGTACACTGCGCCCGCTGGCACCTACCTGGCCTTGGTTGTCATGGCTCATGTCACCCAAACCACGCGAGGTGAGGCTTGCATAGAAATCTCCACTCATGAGGTGCCATCCTGGGGAGGCCGCTCCTCGTGGAGGTCTTGGCGTCGTCCGCATCGCGAGGCTTGGCCCCTCACGAGGGTCTTGAGTTGTTGATGCCGAAGCTGGGCCATACCAGGCCGTCGATGAGCCACGCCGTGGGCCGCAAGCATGCAAGTCTGGGTACCCCCGTTCCCAAAACGCCGACATAACCGCCTTTTATTTTTTCTCAAAATTTTATTTAATTTATATTTCGAACGATGATTTTTTTAAATATCTTGTATTCGCCCTTAGGAAGGGTGACGTGAACTAATTGTCGTTCTTCTGGGAATTGCATATGGTGTGGACACAAAACCGTGAGGTGGCAAAGCTAATAGCTCACCCAATGGGCGACAACCTCCTACTCACGCCTTGGTAGTACTTTAATTCACTAATAGAGCTAGTCCTTTAATTCAGTAAGCTCCCTAGGGGTGAAAACTCTCTCAATCAATTGATGTCTCTAAATTGATATTTGGTCCACTATTTTGACTTGGTCAACGCGTTGTGCATTGTAGAGTGATCTGCTGATGGGTGTCCTGTT